>OZ026622.1:59655758-60035758 GCA_964020975.1 Hermodice carunculata | reverse complement strand
TTCAGTATCTCAGTGTTATAAAAATTATGCCTTTGGTGCTTATATTTATTTATGTATTTATTTGTTTATTTATTTATTTATTCATTTATTTATTTATTTATTTATTTATTTATTTATTTATTTATTTATTTATTTATTTATTTATTCATTTATTTATTTATTCATTTATTTATTTATTCATTCATTTATTTATTTATTCATTTATTTATTTATTTATTTATTTATTTATCAATTTAGTGAAAATTTAGGTTTATCTTTTAATTCATAAATAATTAAAGCATTCAGCTACAAACCTCTGCAAAGCAACTTAATACTTTTCTGACTTCACACTTGGTATTTTCATGTTGTGGTCCACCATGAAAATTAGCCAAGGCAAGATTCCCTTGGCTTTTGGTGCTCCCATTTCATATCATCAAAGTTTGGTGTGCTTTCAGCAATTATATTGCACCATGCTGATATATGTGTCCTAATATACATGTATTTTTTATAGTTTTTTGTATTTTAGTATGTGAATATTGTACACTGTTTTCATGTGGATGAATAAGATATTATCAATCAATCAATAAACATTCAGTGATAAGAATTTAGTACATTTAGGCCTAGTCATTATCTTAATTTATTTTTACCTGTTGCTTTTGTAGAGAAAATACACAACTTACTTATTGCAAGAAATTTATCTGTTAATTTTCCCCCGAATTATAAATAGGATGAATATGGGTGCAAAAATTCTTTAAATCGTTACAGGTATAAATACAAAAATTGTCTTATCTTAATTTATAACATGGCAATGGTGTTTTTTCATTGATTTTTTACTAATTTTTGCTAATTTCCATCAGATTTTTGTACAGTCTGAGGGAAAGGAGCCAAATCAGTACAATAATGACTAAAATGTGATTTCATGAACCATGTCAAGACAACATTTTCCAGTCAAAAATCACCCGAATGAATTGTTTTGCTTGCTCAAATTCGAAATTTTCCGGGAGGGGGGGGGGGGGGGAAGGTTGTCCCCAGACCTCCCGAGCATGCCTTCGGGTTCTCGCATGGCCCTTTGGGCCACTTGTGTATGATTTGGACCACTGAAAAAAATATGTACTTTTTGGGGCCACTAGGGTCTCTGGCTGAGTTTCTAGCACTGGCCTGGGTCGATCAATTTTCATTAGGGAAGGGCGTCATGAAAGTGCTTGTTTGTTTGTTTGTTTTTCTCATTAATTTTAGGGTTGGGCCTTTTTAGCAGGGTCTGTCAAGTTACCGGAACCAGACCTATATTTTTGTTAGGCTTTAGGTAGCTTGGACCTTTGTTGAAACATGTTTAAAATGGATGTTCTTTCCCGTTTTACACATAACCTCTTTTGACATCAGTTTAATTTGTTACCTAGCATTTGTTAAATAACAGAAAGAGCATTGCGACCTTGCCAGTTGCGTCCCTTGAAACTGACCCAAAACAGAATCTCACCGAAGTGCAAGAATATCGCCCATGCGAAATTTGGAGGAGTTAAAAATTACAAATACAACCACACGCGCGCGAGCATGTACCCTTTGCCCCCTCAAACCACTTAAAACAAGTGGTTTGACAGAGAAAACAATGGTCGTCAATGGAAAATTTAATTTAGTGGTGCCACTTACAGCTCCCTTGGAGGCATACCTTGCCGTGAACCTCGCGGACCCAGAGCCGCATGATAGTATTTACTACTGGTACTCTAACAAAAAATTAGTAAGTGTCCACCTGAACGCAGGACGATCATTAGACCCATGAGAGGGTTCGAAAATTATAAAATTCATCAAATATATAGTGAGCATATATTATAGACAAGCAATTGATAAGTGTAAAAAAAGAAAAGCCAAAAATATTCGAAACAATGCACACTTTTCCCATGTAGTCTTGCTATTGTCATCCACGGGAATACGCAGGTAAATCCATAAAACTATGAGTCCTGAGGGAAAGGCATACCATCTCTGAAGCGGATATGGAAAGGCTAGTACGGCCCCTAGAATGGCTTGACAAAAACTGAATCAAAACTGTATTAATGAAATTTTGAGCTATTGCAACACACAGAAAGAAACTAATAGCGCAGAGTACGACTATTGAACCGAGGCAACTTGGACAATTTATCCATAAAGAGAAGATATCGGATAATGTTGCGCAGGCACTACGGGCAACAGCGTTTTAATCGGGCAAAAACGGCAGTGGAAACCAGGTAATTTAAACTCTCAAGTGCGCATGCACAGGAAGCGAGGTACTTTTCGCGCATGAAAAGTATCTCGCGCTCAAGACAGAAGAGCAAGGTCTGGGTCATGGCTTGGGAGATGACGTAACGGCGAGCTAGCTTTCACGGCGCATCAAGACTTCCAGGTGTCTTGAATCGGCAGATTCGTGAAACCCAGCTCGTTTTCACGGGTGAGGTCTCAATCACGCAGCAAGGCCGGTCTTTGCTGGTACAACTGGGACTGATCCAAGTCTGTGCCCCGCACTGAGCATGCCGTAGCTAGCTACTGCGTAAGATGATCCAAGCTGGCGCTTGGAAAGTTTAGACTGGCAAGTGATGCTTTTCAAAAGTAATTGTGCGACAATTCCTATATAAGTGACTGGTTGAAGTTTAGGTTTCTGAGTACCGCCAGATTATAGCTTAGCTGTAATAAGAATTAAGACAGCCCATTAATTCTATCAGTGATTTGCTGTCTTGTTACTTGTGTGCAATTGTCAACGTTCAGTGACGTCTACCCTGTTGCCATTCAGTGCTTTATTTTCTCCTGATTTTTATTGCGTAAGAGATTCATATGGGGCTATGCCCTTGTTCCCTATCGTTTTTTATCTATTTATTTATTTATTGTTTTTTTTGTTGTTTTTTTTTGGTTTTGTGTTTTTTGCTTTTTTCCTTTATGTTTAAACCAGGAAGGTAGGCCGTCTTCCTGCTTACAGTATACACTGCACACTATGACGGGCAAAACAGTAGCACCTCCAGCTGTGTGGCTTATGACTTTATGTGTATTCAAGCTGTGGTCAAGTGCTTGTGTATTCCCCTCTTTTGAAGTTGGCGGCATGCTACAGTAGTCAATATTAATCTCTTTGGGCATGCGCCAGACTTACAGATGCTTTCTATGTGACTCTTTAGCTTCACATATCCCAAGCCTTATTGTAAATCATTAAATAGAATAAAGCTAAAAGCCTGCTGCACGTAGGCATATGGTTTCAAATTAAACTGGTTTTGAGTTTACATTTACAGTATACACTGCCTCAGCATGCAGGGTACACTGCAGGTATTGCCTATATTGGGAACCGCACAAGATGGCCTGCTGTTAACTTCAACCAGTTGCTTATATAGAAATTTTCGCACAACAACCTTTAAAAAGCATCCCTTACTAGTCTACACTCCCCAAGGCCCAGCTTTGGTGATCTTCCGTGGCAGCTACGGCATAGTAAGTGTGGGCACAGATTCGGTCCCAGTTGCACCGGCAAAGACCGGCTTTGTCGTAACCCTGGGGTAGTAGCCCGTCCATGGCTCCTTCCAGTGAGGCTGAATTTCTCTGTCCTTATTCCTCCTAACCCGATATCTTCGCCCTCAGTAAGGTCCTCTTTGGAAAAGGAACAGCTAAAAGAGAGAGCTAGCTCGTTCTCTGCGTCGCTACTGCTCATTCCTTCTCTATCGCTATGCGCAATTGTATCACATTGACTCTCTTTCTGTGACGTCACGACCCAGAGCCCGCTTGATGGCCAAAAAGATGCACAATTGTCAACTTCGGGCCCGTCAAGGGCAACAAAATTCTTATACAAATAAAGTTATTTTCCGGTGCAAACGTGGCAAATTTTCTTCACAAAAGTGCTATAACACTCCAATTCCTTGACTTTGAACAAAAATGAATCTTATGGATTTTCCGACCTTTAATGATTGGAGGATTAATCGCCAATTGAAATGCACAGATGGCCGGAAAACAGACAAAGACCCAATCTATCATCTAAGCTGACTGACAAATCAGCTGAGCTACATTTAGTCTGTCCTCTATTGACATTAATACATAATAATAATAATAATAATAATAATAATAATAATAATAATAATAATAATAATAATAATAATAATAATAATAATAATAATAATAATAATAATAATAATAATAATGATGATGATGATATCTCTGCGGCCCTCCACTTGTGTGCCGTGGGCCTGTTAATAACAGGTGGCTTGAGAGAGAGAGAGAGAGAGAGAGAGAGAGAGAGAGAGAGAGAGAGAGAGAGAGAGAGAGAGAGAGAGAGAGAGAGAGAGAGAGAGAGTTGACATCACACATTTTCCTAAAACTTGCAAAAATGAAATAAGTTCCTCTGTGATAGTAAATCCGTTTGTATAATGGTTATGGGCTCACTCTGTTCGAGATAAAAATGTTCTAGTGAGTATGAAACCATATTTATTGAAAATGTCTGGTCGAGCAAATTGTATACCAAGACAATGAAAGGTGTCAATTGAACTTATATGATCCCGAGTGCAAAAAAGGCGGAGAGAAATAATAGTAATTTTGGGGATGTCAGGGAATCTATGTTGTCACTTAAGCTCATGCTGCCATGATTCCCGGAGAAGAGCCGACGCGCATATGGAAGTTGTACTGTTCAATAATTCACAAGGCCGGGGGTTTTGTAATAAAAAGTTTTTAAATAAAACCTGGGATATTGTTTGTAAAACCGTGAGTTTTGTAACAAAACCCTGAGTTTCGCTTACAAATCCCAGGGTTTTGCACGAAACCCTGGGTTTTGTAAACTACTCAGGATAACAAAACAAATATCAGTAATTCTGCAACCGTTGATTACAAAACGACTGCCACATCACGTCGTGGTGATAATTATCTCAACACGACTAAGTTACTAAATTGTAACATGGTATTCTTGTATTCCACCTTCATTCCCACCGTTCAGAATTTTGCAACTATGTCCGTGTCAGCTCTGGTGCAAGACACTAAAGCTCTTCCCCGGGAGCTCTGCAACTGGAAAGGTTAAAACCCCGTCTGTGACGGCATGTACCTGTGCCAGCCACAACCCCCATACAAACAAAACTACCAATTCCCAGTACTGAGTTGTGTACAAGTTTTTTGTTGACGGGCACTGCAAATCACGCAAGATTGCCTGGCACCTTTTCAAGAACTGTCGAATGGTTCAGTGCACACGCACATCCACCGATAGATATACAAACACAACAAACCAAAAGCCACTTAGACATTTTCTGACGTCACAGTATTGTTCTTTTACCAGAACCGACAACTTCAACATTGAGAAATTTCCAAGTTCGAAATTTCTACTCAAATAAATTAATTAATTAAAAACTAAAAGACTTTGGTAAGAATCGATCCAGCCAACTCTTGACCCCCAGTTCCACACGCTCAGCGTGTGGTTACGTTATCTTGGGTGATGCAGTTAGGTTTCTGTCTTATATTTTCGATAGTGGCTGAACCACGCGGCTTTGTTTACTCCGTCACATCAAGGGCACGCCAGTCGGAAGCCAAGATGACCGCAACCAATAACTGTCGAACATTTCAGACAATAATGGTTGAAGAATCGGACCGAAAACGCAATTTAGATCAAAATTTCTAGGCCTCCGTCATATATCGTGCGATAAATTAATAATTTGCAACAGATCGAATGTTTTTCGCAAATCAAACAGCTCGAGGCTGCGCATCCAATGTTCTATGTGGCTCTTTGCGCGGGCGTGTGGATTATTTTGAACACTGAATGCACGACCTCTCGTCCTGTAACTAACACATAAATTATATTTTCATCGTGTCGCAAAGAGGTAGACTTTGCGCGTGGTAACCAATAATGATGTTATTGATCACAATAACTGAGCCACTTGTAGTTTGATGCTATTTTTAAGTTGAGTAGCCTAGAGAGGCCTACCAAGTAACAGCTGTCATGATTGGTTGGTTACAAAACCCTGGGTATTGCATCTTTTCAAACGCCAGGGATTCGTGATCTCACAAAACCCAAAGTTTTGTTCTGCTATTTCAAAGTGTTACAAAACCCATGGTTTTCTGGCTAAATCGAGGGTTTTACGAACAAAACCGTGGGTTTAGTTAAAAAAATAACAAAACCGAGGGTCTTGTGATCAAAACTCGGAGTTTTGCTCTTAAACTGTGGATTTTGTGCTCAAAACCCAAAGTTTTGCTACAAAACCCACGGTTTCGTACCTAAACCCTGGGTTTTGTTCATGAAACCCACGGTTTTGAAGCAAAACCCATAGTTTTGTGCACAAAACCCACAGTTTTGAAGCAAAACCCAGGTTTTTGTCCAAAATGATATCAAAATTCAATAACTAAGCAAAACCCAAGGGTTTTATAACAAAACCGAGGGTTTTTTGATAAAACTAATGGTTTTGTGAGCAAAACTCGGAGTTTTGCTACAAAAGCCAGGGTTTTGAAAGTAAACCCACGGTTTTGTGAGCAAAACTCAGGGTTTTGTGAATTACCGAACAGTACAAGTTCCATAGGCGTAAGGGCCCAACATACTCTTCCACAGCAGTGGGAGGCCCCTGCTCCTGGCCATTTCCCCAACGGTGGTACATACCTATCTGTATGCCCTGTCCATTGTCACTGTCCCCGCCTCGAAGGCTCAGGCATTCTATGGCCTGCACCTGCAGCTATCTGCAGTTACAGTCATGGCAGCCCTGAAAAGTGCTACCACCCTTGCCATCCATACCAACTTTTCAACCACCAGTTTACCCTATTTTCTTCAAATTCTACCATTTTCCTCTTTTTATCCCAGCACCATACCAGGCAGTATTGGGCAGTTTTAATGCCATCCTTACACCCTGGAAAATCTCTTTCGATCCGAGAAACCAAGCAACCCGGTCCTCCTCTTCCAGTCCCCTTATTTCCTCTAAGCCTTTACAGTTGTAGTCCTTATTCTGCCAATTTCTGAATGCATCTCCCTCATTTCCCTGCATGCATCGCACAACAGTTGTGGCAAAACAGAATGGTTTTAGAAAATTTCACTCCACCGAAACTGCCGCTATGGAATTAGCAGATTGTCTTCTTCAGATTCTTGATACTGGAGACACACCTGTCACGATATTTTTAGATTTATCAAAGGTCTCTGATACTCTGAACCACGAAATTCTATTCCATTAGCTGAATTATTACGGTATTAAAGGAACCCCTTTAAACTGGTTTAAAATTACTTCACAAACAGAAAACAATACATCAAATTCGACGATGTTTCTTCAAATTGTCTACCTATTACAATTGGATTGCCACAGGGATCTATCTTGGGTCCTCCTCTTTTCATAATTTACACAAATGACATGTATTTGACGTCTTCAAAATTGGCATTCACACATTAACAAAATTGGAAATAAGTTCCCCAAAATTATTGATGTCATGAAAAGAACACAAAATTATTATCCGCAGGATATTCTACTACAAATGTACAATTCTGTTTTTCTTCCTCATCTAAATTATTGCATTCTTTTGTGAGGGATCTGGTGTGACAGTATTTTCAAAATTCAAAAGAAGGCTGTTCGTCTTGTTTGTTTGGCAAGATACAATGCACACACGGATCCTTTGTTTAAACATTAAACCTTTTACAAGTACCAGACATTCTTAAGTTGAGATCCTTAAAATTTTACTATATATACTTAGAAAATAAAACCCCTGACTATTTTAACGACATATTTGCAGCTACAATACCTTCTAATCGATATTTCCCTCGACATACTAATGACAGCCAGGTTAGCCACGTTCCTATTCCTTCTAGAAATTTGACAAAACATTGTATTAGGTATTACCTTCCAACCCTTTTAAAAAACACCCAACCCTGTATCAAAGATAAACTTTTCACACATTCTTATAATAATTCCGCAACCTACACAAAGCTTTTCTTCGTGAAGCAATATAAAGACACTTCTACAGTTGCACACTGTTATGTTTGAGGTAATTAAGTGACTTTATATTTACCTTGTATATTTAAGCTGCTAATCTCTGTTCCTACTATTTTTGCCAGTTGTTGCTAATTTTAATTTTACCGAAAGGTGGCCTTGGCGATAGCGGATCATAGAATCCTTAGCCAAGGCCATCCTAATATCATTTAGTTTAATTACGAGTTATTGGTTATTGCTTAATTAACACTTTGTCACTACACACCTTGAAATTCATGTAACCCATTTCATATCATTTTGAATCAACTGTTCTGAGTTCTGAGTAGTCAGTGGTATAGTGTGTCAAACCCTACATTCCCCATTACTACCCTGTGTTCATTTTTGAGGTTTTTTCTCCATGTTGATAACCCCGCCATACTTTGGAACAAAGTTAAGATCCCTTCCCTCCATCCTAACATATGCTCCTTTTTGGTTTATCTAATACTTTATATGCTTTTAGTGTACTTTTAATATTCATCCCTCTTTCTATTTTGCTTTCAATCCCTCTGCAACTGTTTTCTGAATGTATTATTTCCATTTATCAACTTTGCAAAACTCTTTTAAATCATATCTCATTTATTGAAATTACATCCAAACCATACATCATTCTGGGTATTGCAACTCTATCTCACAAAACTCTGGCTGTAAATGCTTTATTGAAGCTGTTCAATGACGTCATTTTAATAGTTTCCTTTGTTTGGTTTATCTTCTCCATATGATATGTAAGCATGCCTTTACCAGTTGCTTTTATTCTAATTCCTAAATACTCAAATTCATCAACCTCGCCTATTTCGACCAACTGTTCCAGTCCTTCTGAAATTTGGAATGTCCCTACTTTCCAGCTTTTATTCATGTCAGGTTTCTTTCCAAGCGTCATGACTGACTCTTTTTACGGAATTCCAATCTCCATTTGTTGCCGTATTCTCCCGTTATGTACAGCAAATCTTGCATTTGTTTTTGGAACTTGGCCATAAGCATTGTATCATCTGCCAAAAATAAGCAAGGAATTTGGTGCTGTCCTATTGTCATCCCCTTGTCACACTCTATTAACTGATCCCCCAATTCCTAAATGTACAGTGCAAACAAAATTGTACATAGCACGCAACCTTGTTTTAAGACAATATCTAATTTATTTGTTTTCCACTTCTATATTCCCCATTGAAATAGTACAATTTACATCTGTATACATTATTTTCATGACGCAAAGGAAATTTCATCCAAAGCCAAGCCCCTGAAGTTTCTCCCATAGTGCATTCCGCCACACTTTATCATATGCGTTTCTCACATCTAAAAAGGACAGTAAGATTTTCTTGCATCTTTGTCTTGCCAGTTCCAGAGCTTGTGTTAAAGTGAATACATGGTCACCCACATTTCTGCCAGGTCTAAATCCATTCTGGATCTCTCCTGGGAAGCCAAGCCTTTCAACTATTATGCGTAGCCTCCTTAACATGGCTCTGCTAAACTTTTTACACATGTTTGATGCAATTGCAATACCCCTACATTGATCAAATTGCTCACCGCTGCCCTTTTGGAGTATTTAAGATATTTTAAGTTTATCCGATTCTGTTGGTACCTGCTTCTTCTCAAAAACCCTGTAAAACAAAATCTGCAAACATCCCATCATTTCCTGTGGCTCTGTATTAATAAATTCAGTCAAGACATTATCAGACTCTGGCACCTTGTCCAGTCGCATCTTTTCTATCGCGATCTGTACTTCAATCTCTCTAATTCTACTGCACAGTTCGGAATTTCATTGATCCTGTATGTATTCCTTCTGACTATCTGGTACTGTCCCCTGTCCACACTGGTGATCGTTAATCCCCCCCCCCCCCATGCTCCTTTAGTGTTCCCTGTATGTCGTCTTTGAGAGAACTGGTTTAAAACCACCAGTGGCCTTTTAAGGGTGACTGCCTGTCTCAATTCAGGAGTGAAATTTGTTTCTTTACATTGGTATTGGAAGATGAATGTTGATGATTTGATAACTCTGGAATCTGTTTGCTGTCATTGTAAGTTTTCGAAGTTGTGTATGTGAGTCATGTTTTCCTGTACTATTTGATAAATACTCCATTGGCTATGTTGTGCTGTGGGCTGTGTTCTCCGACTCATAGTTATAACGGAGGTAGAGTATGTTTATAATGTTCGAGATTCATAAATATCACAAAAATGACATAGGCATAATTTCTTCTTTTGCTGCAAACTCAGCTGATAACAAGTCAGAAGAACTTAAAAGTGATAGGCCTACCAGGCCTCTTTTTATTTTGGACAGAAGTAATAAAATTTGGGTTTTGAGTGGTTAGGCCTATACAGTTTGGAAAACTCTATATTCTGTTGTTAATGAAGAATATTTCAAAGGTTGAGAGGACAGGTTTAAAACCACCAGTTGCTTTTTAGGGGTGACTGCCTGTCTCAAGTCAGGAGTGAATTTGTTTCTTCACATTGGTATTGGGAGATGGATGTTGATGCTTTGGAAACTCTGGAATGTCTTTGCTGTCATTGTTGGTTTTGGAATTTGTAAATATGTGTCATGTTTTTCTGTACTATACTCCTATGTTCTTTTCCTCTATGCATGATTTCATATGTTTTATTATTTATTTATTTATTATTATTATTTTATTTATTAACAAACTTCCAAAAACTATTTGACCCTTCCCCTCCACTTTTCATTATTTTCTCTGTCAATGGGAGAGGTCTGGGTTAGTTCTAAATTCAGCTAAAGATGGTGCTGCCCATCTTGTTCATGGATGACTGCCCACATCGTGTTGTCACTTTCCATGATCCTCATCTTTTGGAATATAGCAGGTATAAATTTAACTTTTCAATATGTTGTCAAATAAGCTTTAAACTTTCATCTTATCACACCAGGGTGTATTTGCAGGATGACTATATATGCACTTTAGGTAGATTCGATGATTAAATACAAAATTGTTCCTCATATGCAGGGTGAAACTGTAATGTAATGGGCTTTGCTCACCCACTTTTACACCTGACCACAAAACGGCATGGGTTGTTAGGTTACAAATATGCACCATGGGAATGAACGGCTGTATGTCACAAAACCAAACCATCCCAGATCACCCCTATTGCTCATTTTTATTAGATTTCCTTTCTGATTTCATGTCCGTTACTTGTTTTCTACAATCCAGATAAAGTTCTTTCGTTTCCTCTATATCCTTTTGTGGTTGTTTTTGTTTCCTGGCTAGTCTCCAGGCCCTACATTTTTTACCTTTCCTATTATCATTTCCTCTTTTTAGCTCTGGGTCCACCCTATATCCGACATTTTCAATTGGAACTTTCTACTAATCTTTTCCGGGGCCACCTTAAGGATTCTTTTGGTTAGGTCTTCATTCATTTCTCGGACTCCATCTCTACTTCTCATTTATTTTTCCATTCATGCAGTTCAGTTTTGAGGGTTTCCTGATATCTCTTCCAATCCGATTCTTTATGTCCGATAACCCTTCATGTTGAACGTAAACCACACATGCTACCGCTTAATGTCCATATGTTTTTATTCCTATCCATAACTACACATTTTCACACATCTTTTGATACCGCTTGCTGAACACACTAAATCACACATGCCTTCGTTGTCTTGATAACGAACAGCATCAACGTCAGGACACACAATCCTGCTCGTGACAATGATCAATGTAATCCCAGAAACTCAAAGGAAGATGTTCTCGTTTATCACCCTTTTCCTTAATAAGATCTTGGGGGAAAATTGAGTAGACTTAAAAAGCAGAATCCGGAAAAAGTCCAACCAGCCAATCAATCAAAAACGCCCAGGACGCTCAATCTGCTCTGGACAGACTATTGAAATACAATTTGGCTATTGTATGAATGCCACTCGGGCATTTCATCATGTGCTTACCAGCTATCCCTTCAATATACATATAAAGGCATCATAAAGGTTTAAGCAGACATTTATGTAGTCGCTACCAACATCCAGATCCATATTTATTGAACGACTGATTGCGGTTTTTGAAAAATTAATGTTATTTGCCACCTTTTAAAAAGATTCAGACAGGTGGCACAGGGGGCCCTGGCCGTGAAGAAGTAACTGGAGCCGCAGTCATGGCTCACCAGGAAGAGGGAATTTTTTCCACATTAATATCTACAGTGAAACCGCTTGTCATTTTGAAAGGACAGGTGCAGGAGTGGGCTCATCTGAACATCTTGTAGCATCATATATATCTGCTGTAGCACCCAAGATGTCGGGAAGAAGCCAACAAGAAAAGGTGGGGGGGGGGGGGGGGGCTGTCAAATATATTCTGTCTTAGACATTTTAGTGGATCCTAGGGAATCAAGTATGTCCAAAAACAATTGAGAAATTATATGCACTACATTTTAGCATTTATTGACTTTGTGGACAGTTAATCACTAAATCAAAAGTGGTACTGTGCAGTACCCTTCCACAAGTACTTGTCATAATACAAACGGTATGGAGACATGGATTTTCCCTTGGTTATAGTGTTGTCATGATTATATATTTGGGAGCGTGCCATTAACACACATATTAAGCTGTCACAATATGAAGAGCCACACAAATTTTACACATTTGCTTTTGGCAAATCATGTGGAATTCGGGTGTTCGTCTATGAAACAAAAGCAGAGATAATGAGCTAATACACAACAATTGTGATAAGACACTGCAGACACATGATCATCACACAAAACGTTAAAACTACTACATCCCCCCAAAATATTATTATGACATAGACTTTCTTTGCATTGATCAACATAAAGATGTTCAGCCATTTGACAATGGAGACCAGCATCCAACAGGTAATTAAAAGACCTCTTATAAGTATATATGAACTAATGGAGTTTTTGAATAAAAATGCAAAGCCACGTGGCAATTAGAACCAAAATAAATTCTTAAATATAACACCATTCTTCAACTTCAAGCTAGGCAAACACAACTCCTTTTTATATTATTTAATTGTATTAAATTAACATTACATGTGACCACCTCAATAATGTAACAGTGTGCCATTTTAACAAGTTAATTTTCACCTTTAAGTTTTAATTAGCTTTGTTAATTTCATTTGATTAATCTTGTTTTTACACTGTATTTCACAGATGTTTTGTTTTGTTCATTTATGTCCAACCCATGTCAATGCTCTGACAGACCGCACCCTAGATTGACTCAAATCCTCACTGAACCAGTTTGGAATCTGTTAATTTTGAACCTACTTACATATGCTATCTACGTCATTCTCATTCCGACGTTCTTCCTTACATGGATTTTTCATTAGCTTTATGATCTGTGTCTTTCACGTGACCTTTTTGTCCTATGTCTATCCCTGTCTTGGGTTTTCTGGTTAGAGTTGGGTTTGAGTAAGATACATACCCTCTGTATTTTGCGCTTTGGTCGCTTGAACAATATAACATCATCACAACCAATTGCGGAGTTTATGTTTTATTAATTGATTTTATGCAACGAGAATACCGCCACAAGGCTATAATAAAGATGAAAATCACAGGTCCATATACCTTTACCATAACACATGGATATGAGTAAATAGTGCCCTGGCCATAATGCCAAGATTAAGTCTCTATTCTTTTTTAAACCCTAATTAAATAACCAATAACCAGACTATGGACTCATTATATCTATACAAGAGTATTTTTTTCTTAGTCAGAGTCAGGGTACTTTTATGTGGCAAAAAATACAGATATGCTTAACAGGACAAACAGTATGTAACAGCTGAATACATATAGCTAAATGTATTCTAAGGAAAGTTCTGCTTGTATAAGAATTTGCATAAATGTCAGGATAACCCCAATTAAGGACTCCTTGTCCGCTCACACTAGAGCCACCTAGAGGAGAGGAATCACGATTAACAATGTATGAAAATTAAGTTGTTTAGTTTTTACACAAACTACTCGATGAAAGATGATCTCAGAGATAGGAAATGGATATTGCATACAGGAAGACATAATTTAAACATAAAAGAGCAATTCATTTAACTGTTACATACATAACAATTTATTACGGTACACATATTTTGGTATTGCTGCAATAAAAAGATTTTATGTACTTTGATGTGTCATATGATGAATGTTTAGACAACTTATCAGTGAGGAAGAAGTCTTATTGAGGAATGGATATAATATCTAGTACAATGTTCTGAAGTACTTTCGGCGGGCTTTGGAAGAGGACAATTTTCTATACTTCTAGCTTGGTATGGAAATATGAAGGTAATTGATAATGGGTATATCTGAAATAAGACTTAATTGCTTTAAATTAAAAAATATCTTGTACTCTCAAAGTATTAAGCTTTTTGAAAAGTGGATCTGTATGAGCATTGAATTTCTCAGAGCAAATAAGACGTACAGCTTTTTCCGTAGAACAGATATGTGATCATATGAGAAGCCCCAAGAAAAAAGAGTAGTTCAGATGTGGCAGAAAAGGGGAGTTGTAAATTAACAGTGGAACAGTTGTTGGGATATATTTGTGTAGCCTTTTGATAATTCCGATAACTTTGGAGATTTTATTTTCTATTTTCTTGATATGAGCTTTCCAATTTAAATTTTCTTGGACTACTAATCATAGATAATAAAATTCGCCAGTCTTTGAAATTGAGAAGTTATTTATCTTTAACTCCAAATTAATAGACCTGCGGCATAGAGGGCCCTTCTGTGGTCATACCCCAACCCGTGGTATAACAAGTTACAACCTATATTTTCTTATAGGTATATATGTCCTCTTCATGAAAAAATAGGTTGTGGAATCTGAAAAGCGTTTTATCATATATATTTCTGCCCGTTTCCATGACAACCTATGCCATTTCTGAGACAACTAAAATTTGTCCTTAAAAATAATAACTTTGGTGATACTGCTTGTGGAAAGGCTAAATAAACATCAAAATGTGCTTAATTGCTCTCATATAGTCACAAAATACAGAGTTTGTTCAAAGTGCCTAATTATCATATGTTAATTTATGCAAATATATTAAATTTACATCGAAATTAAGTATTGTGCGACGGATAACATACTATATTTACTAAGATATAGTTTCGTTTGTTTAAAAAAAGGCAAAATGATTAGGAACAGTACTCATACAAGTTTTATTTATCATGTTTATATGAGTATACCATATGCATATTAATTAATATGCTAATATGGCTATCATATGTCATCTTCGCTTAGCGAACCGTCATAACAATTGCCAATACAACTGAGAAAGTAAGACAGTACTTTGTACCATGTATTCACACCTACACGTAATTTACAGTGAACCATCCCATGGAGTCCTGCAACATAACTAATGTATCTCTGGCATAAAACTATAATTCAAGATGCCTTTTAGTAAAGGAAAACCGTATAAGTACATGTACACACTAAATACAGAAAGCTGATCAATGATGGTCACGGTTTGGAGATTCTACGCCAAGATTCAATCATCATCTTCCTCATCATCACTGTCTGTTTCAGTGTCAAAAGTGTCATTTGCACACTCATGTCCAAGGCATGCACATAATTCTGTACATTTAAGTCCTGTCTGGAGGCAATGGCACTCTCTCGCGACAGTGCACTCAATATCGGTCCAAAACATATGAGTCAGGTTGCGGACTTCCAGTGGGGCTAGCTCATTGGTATACATCAAAGGCTTGAGGTAGCCATCATTAGATATTTCCCAGCCGTTACCATTGGGATCCCACACTTTAGGGTTATGAATGTGACTGTTGTATTGGTGTCTTTTTGTCCAAAACCACTACTTAGTAGTCATTACCCTATTCCGCAGTCCGAACTCTTTACTCTCCATAAGCTAACCTGTCCCTGTCTAACCAATATACATATAGATGTACTATTGTCCAAATTGCACACGTTCCTCTGTAAAATTTTGACATAGGCTGTATTAGCCGAAATAAATTAAAGGGTCTTCGGCGAGTAACTACTCAACATGTTTCAGAGCCTTTTACCCGTACATGTCTCTCTGAGTAGCAGCTCCTTGTCCAAGCTAAATATTCAGCAAAGACAACCCACATAATAATGATTAAAATGAACGTGGCAAATGATGAATTAGCTAAATACGTGAAGTTTTGCTTATAAATGCAGACCTTCATTATGAAAGAAGAATACCTGGTAAATAAACTATAATTACCAAATTTGTGTAGTACAGGTTCAGTTAAGAACAATTTGACTTACCCCTGAACCAATATGTACCCTTTCTAGCTGGACAGCTTATTCTAGTTAAACCATCCGCCAGTTTTTAACTGAAGTGGAAACAAGCTGGGGCATTGTATTCAGTCCCAGTGATTGTAAAATAAACAGTTGCAGCTAGCCCACCTGTGTAAACCAAGGGAAATCCTAACAATGACTGCAACAATGTACATCCAGCACCAGAAATGTAAAACAAACTCCATGAAGACACCTACTCCTCAAACAATTTAGCTCTATTTCATTGCCAAACCTGAGTCAATGTAGCAACGTAGTGTGTCAGGTTTGTGATATCTGAAAAAATACTGTCACTTTTGAGTATTTTTTAATGTTGAGTAAATGTGCATTTAGGCATGTCAGAAAAGAATGAAAGTCATTAGCATTTATGCCAAAAACATGTTATCAAAACAATTTTTCTGAACAGGATTTTTAGTACAATTAAGCAAACATGTAACTGTTGTAGGCCGCTGCTTGCTGCCGATAGTCATTTGTATTTCAGTCAAGAGAATGCAATGAAAATATTAACCAGATATCAAGTACAATTAGGCAAGCTTATGACTGTCGTAGGCCGCTACTCGCTACCGATAGCCCCTGGGAGTTTAACCTAAGAGAAAACAAGCTAGCCTAAAATGTCTGAAAGGTAAACATTAAAACAGAATGATGCCAAAAGATAAAATTAAGTCGAAAAAAAGCAAGTCTAAAATCTCTAAAATTATTGAAGCCAAATTTTCTAACCATCTCCAGATATTTACCGCAAAATTTGTAGAAATATTTGATCAAAAGTACATCTTTGAATCCTCCGGACTCAAGTTTATTGCAAATAAAAATTTGGTTCTAGATGTAAAGTCCTGAAATTAAGAACAAATACGACCAAATCTCAAAGTCTGTGACAAAAACGTATTATATCCAATAGTATCCGAAATAATACTGTCTGGGAAAGGAAAATTAACTACTTCAAAGTTAAACTCGTCTATTTTGTGATAGACTTTAATACAAAACCTGTCATTAGTGACCTGAATATCCAAGTGCAAAAACACATCTCTGAAACCATCTGAATTGTTACCCTCCAAAGGGATATCTTTTGGGTAAATTTCTTTAGCAATTTTACTGAAATTTTGTACATTTACACAAGCAATGTCATCAATATATCTTGCGTTGTTTGATTATTTTGTAGCCATTTGAAAGTCCTTTTTCATCAGTTTATCCATATACTTAAATTCAAGCCAGGTTAAATACAAATCTGCCAGTAAAGGGGAGCAGTTGCTACCCATTGCAATGCCTTTTATTTGTTGAAAAACCAATGGTCCGCATTGAACAAAAGTATTATCCAAAAGAAATTTTATAGCATCTATCAAAGTTTCAACAGTAATCGATTTAATGTTACTTTTTGAATATTTGTTGTGTTATGCTTTCTTTGTATATGAATTAATATTAATGTATGGTTTACCATTATGGTTAAACGTTTTGCTTTTTAATTCAGAAAGTGAACTTTTAACTTCATCAATGGGTAGATTTGTGTGCAGTGAAGGAAAATCAAAACATTTGATATTTTTTGCTTTTATATCTTTGATTTCAGATACAAACTCGGAAGCATTGCTAATACTCCAAAACAATTTAATTCACTATTTCTAGAAATTGCATTACAGTATTTACGGAAATGATTCCTAATTGCAGTCAAACACAATGTTCCTTCTTTTGATAATTGTTTTCTTGTACATTTTGCAGCACCGGCTATGAATCTAGATTTAAAAGCGTTTTTATGTAATTTGGATATCCAGAACAAAAGTAGAATAGAGGAGTCCTCTTCAGAAATTTTGATATCAAAATTCCTTTTCATCTCATCTTTATGTGTATCTGTTTAATTATCAATGGATTCATTGTTTAATTTTTATACGTCATTTCCTCTTATGTCTGAAATATTGTTTATACCAAGTTCTTTTTTCAAAACATCCAGATAATATTTTTTGCAAATGATCCCAAGATTGTTCCCTGCCTTATCTATGTTAGTGACTACAAAACTTTCTTGTAGTTCTTTGACTGCTTTTGAAACTTCAGGTTGTTTTAGATTAACCGTATTGGAATTCTTAATGTGGGATTTGTAACAATAAACTCTTTTTCTAGAGACTTTTTTCAAGTTTGGTAACCGTCCTTTAAATTTCTGAATTTCTATTTTTCTTTCTTTGCCCATTTCATACAGTAGGAATCAAATGCATCACATGTATCCTGAAAAATACTGTCAATGTTCAACTTGGAACATATCCGAAATTTTATTCCTTCTTTCATAATTTCTTTTAAACTTGAATTTGGTATGATATCCAAATTACCTGTAAATACATGTTTGTGGTATGCATCAACAAAATGTGAATATTTACTGTTAGACATACAGACACAATTTTGATTCGCTGCGATATCTTCAAGAGTAATTGAAGCAAGAAATTGCTTGTAATTCATGATACTTTGTCCAATATTGTTGCCATATTTATAGGAAATGATTGGGGGGGGGGGGTCTTTTATTTTGCACTCCTTGGCAATCATGTTACGAACAAATTTCAATTTGAAAAGGGACTGAATGTTTAGTGAATCAATAATTTTGTGTTTGAAAGGAATGCTGCAAAATAATTTGATCTAATTTTTTCTTTTTAGAATCTGGTTTCCGAATAGTTGTTGTGTTAGCGTACACAATTTCACAAAAATCTTGCGGAAATGTGTGTTCTGAATCAATAAGACCCAAATATTCATTGATTTTTGTTATGTCTCGAAATGACAGTGCTTTAATAGCTGTATGTAATTGATGAATGCCATTGTGGCACCAGATGGCATTTTGGTATTGTGCCCTTTTCACATGTTGCTCAAATGCATCCTCAGTGGGCGGTAGTTGAGCAGCTGATCGGTGCGTGGTGGAGGCAAGCGTATATCGCAGCTTGTCCAAAGTAGTTTTGTAATCAGTCCCTTTTCCTGTGTTGAGAGCTTTGCTACATAAAACAGATATTGGGATTTAGCTTGGCTGGGGTGGCTTCTTGGATGGCGGTTCCAGGTTCATGATTTTAGGTTCACGGTACCAAATTATCTAACCTGCAAATACATTAAAACGTGGGTATTCTTACCAGGTCCAAGCTTCATTTTAGAAAATAATCCAGTTCACCACGTGTATATTATCAATCATGCAACACATTTTGACAATATGCACAGTCATTCTCAATAACACTGATAATGAGACAATCACATAGCAGAGTTAGAATCCGACATGGACTCTGGAAGTCAAAGAAATGTGCCCAGATTTGTGCTTTCTGGTGCCTCTACACAACACATAAATTATAAAATCCTAATTTGAAGATGACCTCATTTGCATTGATTTAATGATAGGGTTTCTAAATTGTCTTCACTTCAATTTTTTTTTCGGTAATATATGCTGAATTTGCTCAAATGCCAACAATGCGTTCTGGAGAAAGCACTTTTGCACAAGCTAGCCAGACCAGACAAAACAATTAACATAACCCCCCCCCGTAGCGGACCCATAAAATTTCAGTTAAGCTGTGAACGACAAATGTTGATAAGGCGGTTGGGATTCTATGTTCTATATGCTTTGAAGCACTTTTCAGGGAAATGTAACTTTTTGCATCGGTACAGCACATACTGTGTGATATACATCTCTAGAATGGCTTCAAAAACCCCAACATCTGAAGCCTAATTTGCATACATGTGATGGTGTCCACTTCATATACTCCAGTTAATTTGGTATCAGGATATCCCTGGAAATATATTACCTTCATCAAATAACATTTACCCCCATTTTTTGGTAATTTGGCAACTGCAGCAAACAACATCAACAAATAGAGGTATTTATATTGCCAAATAGATGACAAAATTTTGCATATAATTATAATAATTATAATGTTAATCAAATAATTTTTTTAAAATTTCACGTCTGTTGAAAGAGTAAGGTTAATGCTACCTTCTGATGAAATTTGAAGTGCTTACCTTCAAAATTAAGGCAGATATTAAAAAATTAGTGAAAAGTAGTCATTTTCCACAAGAAATAGAGGTTGCCATAGAAACGGGCGTGTAAACATACCAAAAAACGCTTTTAGGACTCCACAACCTATTTTTCTGTAAAGAGGAGACATGTGCGCACATTTTGATATAGGTTGTGTTTTGTTATACCTTTGGTTGGGGTTGCACCTATTTTTAGGGCACTTTTGAAGCATTTGCCGCTAGCCTATAAAAAGAAGTTTTCTTTGATGAAAATGGAATAATATATATTTGGTCCTCGATGTGTTTAATGATAGATAATTTGCTGCTTGCCAGTTATCAACCTTTTTTTAAATGTGTTTATAATATTTGACGTTTCCTTGGCATTAATATGGTTCGCAGTAGTGAATGAAAAGGAGCATACTAAACTGATTAGAGTAGTATCGTCAGCATAAAGAATTGACTTAAATTATTTTGAAGATGCTACGTGAATATTATTTGTATAGATGATAAAGAGGAGAGGACCAAACATTGATCGTTGTGCACTCCAGTTTTGATAAAGAGTGGCTTAGAACAGAATTCATCAAGCTGAACAAATTGGGATCTGTTTTCAACATAATCGTGAAACCAATGTGACGCGGTTCTGGTGATGCCGTAATATTCCAGTTTTTTGCAGAGTATTTGGTGATCCAAAGTACCCAATGCCTTCGATAGGTCCAAAAATACGATGACGGGTAATTTGCCGGAATCTAGGGATTTAGTAATTTTCTTAATAAACTCAAGGGATGCTTTTTTAGTGGAATGCATCTGGTTAAAACTGCCGTAAAGAATGGGTGGTAAAATAGATAATTGATTGTAAACCACTTTAAACAAAATAGATATCACAGGAAGTAGAGATATGGGCTGGTAGTTTTTCTAAAAGGATATTGCCTTTCTTTCTCATATAAAGGTGCAACTGTAGCATTTTTAATTTGTTAGGAACAAATCCAGTAGCTAAAGACTGATTAATGATGGTAGTATGTGGTGCAAAGAGCAATAGTTTGGCTCTTTAAAAGTTTCATGTATATGTTATCACGTCTACTTCTAGTTTTGGACTTGAAATTTTTTATAATGTTTTCTATCCCTGTCCAGGTAACTGACCTGAAGGAAAATATGTGTTTAATATGGTAATTTCAATAGAAAGAGAAGGGGCTGTATTAGATGCATCAAATTTTGCCACCAGTTTAGGACTAATGTTTGAACAAAAAACTGTTAATTCTATCTGTAATTATTTCTTTATTTGTTATCTTCACATTGTTAATTATGAAGAAAGAAGGGGAATCATTTTAATTTTTGTTCATGTTTAGTTTCAATGGTATCCTATTTTTCTTACTATCGCTTTTGACCTTTTGAAATTCTGTTTTGTACCATAGGTGTCTTAGTAGATTGGTGGTTTTTTTTTTGCAATATAGTATTGTACTTTGTAAGGGGTTTTATGGTGTCAAATTCAGGATAAAATCTTGTGCGGCACGTTTGATTTTCTATAAAGATTTTCACTGTAATAATTTTATGGATCTCAGGAGGCCAGCACTGATCCAGGAGGTATTTTTAAATTTCACTATTCTTTTGGAAGGTACTTTCCTTTACCTTCACGTAAAACTTTTTCTAAAGTTTCATAATTATTATTGGGACTGGATTGCAAATCATGGTCAAACATTGGCATAAAATCGTTCTGATTAAAATTTGCATAAAAAGTTGCAAAGAGTTATGGTCGCTGGTCGTTGGGGGGGGGGGGGGGGGGCTTACAATCCAAGCGGGTGTTGGCACAAATATAGCAGGATAAATGATCTGAGAAATAATAAAAAAATATTCCTGAATTACATGTATTCTTGCATTGGGATAAATTACAAAAGGTATGATCTAATAAAGCGGCAGTTCTACCTGTTTCTCCTGTTGCCAAGGCTTTTTTTTAATGAAACCAATTACATAACATTACACCAAGATACTCTGTGTATTATGGTCTTGTATTGCGTTTAAGTAGATCAAAATAAAATCATCAACAACAATTTTGTCGGATGACTCGTTAGAAAGATTTTCAATCCTTGGCATGAAGTCCTAAAAAGTCAATTGCATCATTAGAGTCTCTGGGTGCGATGTAAACATTACATGGTGTAATTGTTTGCAGTCCATTTCCAAAACCTTTAATGAACAATCCTTCCCAGACTTTGGTTGGTTTTTCATTGTGTATTGAAAACCTTTATAACGGTAAACAAGTGGTCCTTCGTGGGAGCTGGAAGTGGCTGAAAGAGAAATAGCAGCATAGTCGTTAAGATTAAAAAACGGAACACATTTGCTGAGTTTTCCCTAATCATGTTTCTTGAAAACATACAGCACTAAAGACAAACCATTCTTGGCTTAGTATTTAATAATGAAGTGCCGCAAAAGAATCAAAGTTTGCATTTAGTGACTGAATACAAAAGTCTAATATTGAAAATGTGAGTTTAAGGGGTTTAAGGTAATCTGTCAGATGAGAGAACCACCGCCCAAAATGTCTTAAAATGTTTTCATTCAATGTACCAGAAATTAGCAGATGAGTCAAGCATGTGCAGAGAGCTGAAAAAGTCACATATTTCATTTATCAAAAAATAGACTAGAAAAAGAAACAAACAGATGATGCAGTCATCGTATCTACACAAGAGTGCCATGTTTTCTGAAAAAAGGTCACACATTATATTTCATTTGTCACAAAACTAGACTACACACAGAACTTGAAATAAACACACATTTGATACATTTTATCTACACAGGAGCGCCATGTGTTCTGAAAAGAAAAAAATATTTCATTCATCACAAAATAGGTTACAGCTTAGAAATAAAAAATCAGCAATAGCGTTGATGAGATTCAAAGATCGTTCAGACTTTTTCCAGAGTAACTATTTGTGTCGCTCATTGTCGCACTGTGCCCTGTTACATTATGTCGTACAGTGCGCTGTCACACTATGTTGCACAGTACCCTGTCACACTATGTCGCACAGTACCCTGTTGCACTATGTTGCACAATGCCCTGCCACACTGTGTCGCACAGTACCCTGTCATGCTATGTCGTACAGTGTCCTCTCGCACCATGTCAAACAGTGCCCTGTCGCACTAGGCCTATGACGCGCAGTGCCCTGTCGCACTATGTCACAACGTCTGTCACACTATTCGCATAGTGCCCTGTCACACTGTGTGGCAGCGTGTTTTGTCACAGTATATCGCACAGTGCCCTGTTACACTGTGTGGTAGAGTGTCTTGTCACCCAATCGTACAGTGCCCTGTCACAATATGTTGCACAGTGGCCTATCGCACTTCACAATGGTTGTGTCACATTTTATGTGCAACGGAGCAACAGGCCGCCCACCCAAGCGTATAATACTTTGACACATCTCAGCAAACAGAAAAAGTGACAAAAGCATCTGGAGATTACAGTCGTTTACCTAATGACTGGTACAGTGCAACCATTATTAACCTTGTAATTTGTAGCAGCATGCGTTCTTATATTTGCGTCCATGTAAAAATGTTAAATATCACAGTCAGTAGAGTTACACACTAGAATGCTCTAAGAGGTTTAATCAATTTACGTTCCATGCAATAGCATAATAGTACCATGATTTTATTCGCCAGGGCTTGGTATTGCACCCATACATTGTAACATAACGTGATTATTTAATTCCACATGAATACGTAGTTAAATTTGTTTTCCGTGATTTTTGAGGTTTTACATCACACACACACACTGAGATTTCATTATCCGTTTGTATGTGGAACTTGGCAAATAACAGATTCCAATAGGGCGTATAAGATGCCGTGCTCTGTTTGGTGGCAGTACTCTAATAAGGCACATCAGATACACTACTTTTCATGGTGACTGTATTCATACATGGTATATCAGATACACTGTTCGGTTTGGTGGCTGCATTTTAGTAGAGTGCATCAGATAAACTATTCTGTGGCGGTACTTCCTTCTCCTTCGGCGTCACATTCACGACCAATGGAGATCAGTGTAAGGGGTACTAGTAAAATCTCTCAGCTGCAAATGCTGCGTTTGGACGGCAGACTGCTGTAGCCAGCGACAGAAAGCAGCAGGTCCCTGAAAGTGCAAGATGCTGAAGGCGTCCCCAACGGGTATGTCTTGATTTTGAGGAATATGTCCCTGTTCTGTTTACTTTTTACGAAATCTATTAAATGAGATTGTTAGTGGTGGATAAAAACAGCAGTATAGCCTCTTTTGCTTTTATAAATATCAAAATTTCAGCATGAATACAAAATAATTTTGACATAAAATATAATATACTTACCTTGTCAGAGGACAGGGTTTGGTGAAATTAAATCGAGTTTATTGAACGCATTTAGATCAACCTTCGTGCACATTGTTGATTTCTAATTTACATATGAAGACCCAAGCCAGCTAAGCCGCACAATTAAGATCTGAGCCAGCTGAGGTGTTGGCTCGAATCCGTCGTGAACCGGCTCACATTTTTGCCAGGTGTGCCCGTCGCTAATCTGTAATGAACTCTCGCACCTTACCTTGAATTGTCAGAAAGTTAAAAATTATGCAAAAAGGGGCACATGATTTAAAGTTCCATATTCCAGTTGTGCATACAGGTTTGCGACAGCTGCCAATGCAATGGGCCATGCAAAAAAGTAACAGTGTTTTAAAATATGCTCATTACGGGACTTGGAAACCTCAACTGTGGAAGATCTTTAAGGTAGAAGCTGTAAGCTAGTGCGCAGTGAGACTGACAACTTTGGATCGCAATTGCCCATTTAATTTTTTCACAAGTGCATTAAACCTATATATTTTCTGATTACTACATATCCATAGATTTGTATCCATATTGTTTTTTTGCAGGATTGGATTTTTTTGAGATTTTATAGCATTTTGTCGGACTTGGTAGGATTTTCACATTTTTCGCGCAGAAGTCACACAGAAGTGGTTTTTTCCAGTTGAAATCAGAAGAAATTTAAAACATGTATTTATGTCCAGGATCGAATTCAATGGTTAGTCGTGAAATTGCATAAATAAAAAGTTATAGAAATTTTAATTTAGTCCTGACAGGGTTATCAGGAAAAAAAACATGGGATCCGTTCCTGGATATGATATTTTTCTTTTAATGTCCGTTGATTTTAATGTGATAGGGCTATTGGTACGTTTGTGAGACGACATACAAATTGCAGAGGTTGAGCAAAAAACAGTTCCAAGAAAATTGCATTGAAAGAAAAAGTTGCCAATTCTTACGCATTTATGGGTGTAATATGACACATACTCATTTATTCTGTCCTGTGTTTTAATTATTGTGTGAAATAAATTTGTAGTTTTATGTCTGTGATGTCATTAAACAAAAGTATATTTTTGTGGCTTAAATCTCGACTTTTTAATTTGGGAACACCACACTTGGCTTAAGTAGAGACAATAAGTACAGTTGCCAATCAGACTGAAATTTGTAGGTTTACAGCACACGTGCACCAAATTAAGTATAAACAAACACTATAGCATGTTAATTTATGCGAATTAGTCCTTTATGCGAAATTTAAATCTCAAATATCTTCAAAACTATTGAAGATAGAAGTGCCAATCTAAATCTAAATTCCATATATAAGTTTGTGCTATAGCCGCATCTAATAACAATGAACTTAAGCTCTAGTATTTTTAGTTATGGAAATTAGGCAAATACAAACAATCTAAATCTTGAATATCATAAAAAAAAAATTGGAGATAGAGGTGCCATTCCGATTTCAATTTACAGATGAGTGATATAGTGATACCAAATCAACAATGAACAAAACTTGTAGCGTTTTCATTCATTTAAATAAGGTGTGGGGGGGGGGGGGGCAAACAAAATTCAAACCTTAAATATCTTC
Source organism: Hermodice carunculata (assembly GCA_964020975.1). Classification (NCBI taxonomy): domain Eukaryota; kingdom Metazoa; phylum Annelida; class Polychaeta; order Eunicida; family Amphinomidae; genus Hermodice; species Hermodice carunculata. The sequence goes on along the minus strand of OZ026622.1, from coordinate 60,009,856 downwards.
ATACTAATTTTAGATTGATCTCCCATGCCGACTGCAATTTACATAAACGTGCTGTAGATTCATCTGATAAACAGTGGCCAAAACCTGCAGCATTAAAAATTGTGCTACGTGAATGATAAAGAATAAAACTTTGAAAAACGATTGAAAATGGTACCAGATAAAGATAGTAAATTTAACGTGTAATTCCATTTTTGCTGCCTGTTTTGTGCCGTGAGGTATCATTTAGACATCAAACAAACAAAACGTGATTCTGGATAATCATGCACACCCATTTCAATACTGAAAACTAAAACCTTTTAATATAAAGCATGACACATAGATGTAGTCAATAACACACTAGCCATGGAGACAATGCAACAAAAGACAGCTTATTTATCAATAGATGTAGATTACTAAAATGGCCATGACTGTCATATAAATATATATATATATATATATATATATATATATATATATATATATGTGTGTGTGTGTGTGTGTGTGAGTGTGTGTGAGTGTGTGTGTAAGTGTGTGTATGAGTGTGTATGTATGTGTGTGTGTTTATATCAAAAAGTGCTAATTAATAAGACTGTCTGCAGGGTTCAGCAGCAAGTGTGAACACGCAATATACTCCTCCGTAACGAAGCAATAAAATGGAGAGACGTGCATTCACTTAACTCTTTTTTGAGTTCCAAGCTATGGACTGAGTCATGAACTTTCCGCGGTGCATTATGAAGGCAGAGAAATTTTCAACAAAAACTACTACTTTACATCTGATGTTGCTGGTACAGTGAAAACTTTGTTACAATGACACATCTGTTTCTTAAAGAATGTGTCAGATAACTGAATATGTCAGATAAATGAATCGAAAACAAACAAAATAAACTTTTCCCATGAAACTTTGTGTCATTACTTTGAATATGTGGGATATCTGAGTGTCGTTATAATGACGTTTTACTGTACTTGAAAGAAAGTGCTTTGCATTTGAAGCATTTGAATAGAACATACACTGCTTTAAATAAGCGTGACTAGAGTCAGTTATTGTGGTGAAAATTAATTTCTTCGAGGTTGCCTATGTGACACCCTCGAGCTCTGTTCAGTAGGCAGAGAGATGTAGGGCTAGTCACGTTGAAACCAAACATTGTAGCCATAGAGGAACGAAATTCCCCCAAACCCATACATGTAATGCTATATCAGATCGCACGTTAAAAAAACGCCTGCAGCGAATGGGTTTGTTTGGGAGAAAGCACTATTCTAGTGTCCTTGCTCTGTTCGTACTGTCAGAAATTCGTGGATCTGGCCGATTGCGTGGATATAAGTGAATGCATCTAAAATGTATTCAACATGGTCACGGAAACTGTCAGGCTTCTGCACCAGTTGCTGATGGACAACGTGTGGCCACAAGAAAGAGACGGCGTCTAAAACGCCGAAGATAATTCAATGAAGGACCCAAGTTTAATTATGCGGCATATTATCGATTCAAATGGTAAACTTAAGCCGCATGAAATCTGCCTCAACTCCTACATAGATGGATTTTCAAGACATATCATTTGGATGGAAGCACACATGACCAATAGTGATCCTGGGCTCGATGAAAGGTGTCACATAAATACCGTGAAAACGTGCAATGGGCACCCCAAGAGAATCAGGGCCGACGGAAGCGCAGAAAATAGAAGCATAGAACAAATGCAGATGTTTCTTAGACCACACACAGACGCATATGCAGGACAACAAAGTTTTATATGTGACAGCAGTAATCACAATCTAAGAATTGAGACCCTGTGGGCATTTCTCCGGAAAGTATTTGTCCAGTGTTGGATGAACATGTTGCGTGATGCTTACCTCTTCATGGGAAACTTCCTGGATATATGAACCATGATTCTAGTGCCACTGCTACACTTAATGCGAAATGGACAATACGCATTGTATTGTTGACATGCTTGGTAAAAGCAAGGGACCCAAAGGACAGGAGGGATAACTTCGTATTAGCACCATATCATTGACCAAACGCCATTCATGCTCTTTGACTTTGTCCTGGCCCTTTCAACAGAAAACGTAAACAAATTTCGTGGTCAGGCATCGCAGACCATCCGTTTTGCAAGGCATCGTCGTTTATTACATTTATGTTTGCCGTTTTGCGGCTTTATTTCCAGTGTAAAATTCCCCTTAACAGATGTTTTGGACAAAGATTATTGAACACTTCGAGTAAAAAAGTATGGCCATTTTTAACATCTGGTGGCGGGAATAGACAAATACTTCCTGGCCAGTGGTACTAAGGAACGCAAGTCTTTTTTCGTGGTCCCGCCACCTTTCCACATTCCAACGGGTCACTGTTTATGTCAAGTAGCGGCTCAGACACATGTTTGCTAAAGATTTGCCCTGCCTCAACATTTTTTTTGTTCCTTTGTGCTGTTAAAAGCAACAACTGTCGGACCAAACAGAATGTTTGTCACAGACGATGTGTCTCTTTAATCCGCCTCTATCAAGCAACGCTTTTTTGCAGGGGGGGGGGGATTCCTTTATTTTTCCTTTATTCGATTTTATCAACAAATAACCCCTCCCCCCCCCATTGCTTTTTGTAGCTTAGCTAACTTGCGAGTCAGGCTCAGCTTTTAGGAGGCTTAGTCGTGCGTCCGTCCGTTCACAATTACATTCTCAACCTCCTCTCCAGAACCGTCGGCAAGAAACTCACTTCAAACTTGATTGCGATGTGCTTTGCGTGGGTCTTTACCAAGTTTGTTCAAATGGTCATGCTCCGGTGATTTTTGGATTTTTATGAATTTTTGTCCGTTTGGGCGGCAAATTTTAAAAATTCTTCTCCGAAACCGCTCACCAAAATACTTTTATATCATAAGGGAAGGCTCCTAGGGATTCCTAGTTTTTAACTTTTCACCAAGGTGCGCTGCAATTTTCAATTTTTTTTATTTAAATTGAAACACCATTTTTTGAAAACAAAATTCTGAGTCTGACAAGACAAAAACATCAATATTTAAGAAAACATCGCACTTTTTATGAGAAAGAGATTAAGATGAAAATTTGTTTATGATTATGTGCTCTTGATCAACATTTATTTAGGTGCGCAAGCCAAAGGGTCATTATGAAAAAGATCTTTATACATGCATTTATTACAATTAAAATTATCTCATTTATGCATGTTACTATTGGTGTGTGAAAATTGACGGCAAAAGAAAGAGTACGGAATACAAAATGTCACTTCATATTTTCTAAGTTATAAAGCAGGTGGATCGCTTGCTATTCAATATGCCTTGGTCTCAGGCGTTAAGGTGAGCCTTGGAACAATAGCGTTAGTCACCACTGAAGGCAGCACTGTAACAAGCAGATCCATGTTACAGCAGCTCATGCCTTTACAGTGATAAAGATCTCACATTAATTAGGTACAAAAAGTTGTTTTAGCATCATAAAGCTCCTAGCTACACATTTTTCCCCACAGCTATACACTGGACAAAGAAACACTTTTCTTGCAGGTGATGCCTTATGTGCAAAATAGTGAATTTTATTCCAAAAAAACAGAGATGAATATTGACTTTGTGCAGGTTATAGCCCAAGGTGCCTAGCTGATTATAATGCAGGTAAAAGGTTGATGTGATTCTTTTCTTGACCCTGTTATAAGATACAACTATTTCTTGAAAGACGCCATGGAAGCTTACCAAATCATATTCTTCACATGTTACTCTACCTATCAAGAGAGGCCACCTGTCTTATAAGACCACTTTCAGTGGTAATGGAGTAGACCCTCGTGGCAGAAACTATTGTATTATGATCTTATCCTTGTCAAAAATTATGAGACAACTTACCGCATTCAACAGTTTTTTAACAATTTTTGGCACCTGCTATAGAGACCACTAATCATGAAAGACCATTTCAATTTTTGAGACCACCCTTCCAATAAATTTCATTGTTACTTTAACAAGCGTGCAAATCAACTACTATGTGCAAGAACTTGTGACGAATACAAGGGATGGTCTTAAATACCAGAATCCATGCAGAGTCCCTGCCTTAAGGAACCACACTAATGAAAGAATACCGGTCTTGAATTGCTATGTATTCAGGTATACTTTACAATGCCTTCTATGATTACGAAAGGCCACTTCTACTAGGAAACTGCTATCTGGTCACCCATAAGGATTGCCTTTGTTTCATTATTTTTTTTTTTTTGCATCGACAGCAGTACAGTACATGTAGTTCATATCTAGACAGATCTCCCTTATGACCAAGTTAAAGTGGTCTTATAAGACAGGTAGTCTATCGTGACGAGTGAATTCACAAGGTAAAAAATATTGTTTGGGATCCCACAAAGTCGTCTCTCAAAAGATAAATGTCTCTTACTGGAGATGTCCCCTATACATTGGTTCCTGCCCGGAGAGACCTTTCTTATTACCAGTTAAAAATGGTCTTATTTACAGATGGTCTCACATGACAGTTACATTAACATACAACAGGAATTGAGGTTGGGTCAGGCAAAAAGGAGGTTTCTTATGCAAATACTAATATACACTAACCTTTGCTGGAGCGACCACCCGTATTACCCAGGTAACAGTGGTCTTTTCAGACAGGTGGTCTCTCATGAGAGGTATATGATCATGGTAAGAACAGCAAAGTGGTCTCTCAAGAAAGGGAGGTCTCTTATGGCAGATGTTATACAATATTAGTCTTTGCCTCGAGAGATCACTTTCATTGCCAAGTTGAATGGCTCCATAAAACAGGTGCTCTCCCATAACAGGTAAATTAACATGGTAAAACGATTATTTGGGATTAGTTAAAGTGGTATCTCAAGAGTGGGTCTTAAGAGACCACCCTCGTTTGAAAGACCACTTTGCTGCACAGTAGTACCTGTCTTGAGAGATCCCTCCAATGAGAGACTGCCGTCGCTCCCTTAGAATACTGTGCTATCTTTTCCATGTTAATGTGTCTCTAATGAAAGCCCTCCTGCTTTGAGAGACCACATTTTGACTTACACTAGGGGTGGTCTCTCAAAAGAGGGGCCAGTGTATCTCATACCTATGATCTCTCATAACAGGTAAAGTAACAAGAGTATGAACAGGACAAGAGAGGCAGGTCCTGTATAGTAGATAGTGTGTGTATATTATATTATAGTTGTACATGTCTTATGTGGCCAATGAGTGGTTTTTCAACACAGGTGATTTTTTTTTTAATGCCAGTTGACATTTAGAGAATTTACTCAGCTATATACATACATATATACCTTGTGCTAGCTGCAGAGTCCACTTGTCATAACAGACCATGCATTCCAACAACGCACACCCTTAGCCTCCCTTCAGGGCAGTTCTGATTGTTTTAACATATTACTTTACGTTCTCAGACATAAAACACGACATAATACTGTTGAATATCTTCAAGATGCCTCGTGAGAGAACCTTGTCTAATGATGTAAAGCGTTGTATCCATGCTGTTCATGGTTATTTCCAGGACGAGTACAGAAGGCCAGCGTCAGCAGAGTCGTCAAACACAGTGAAACAGACTCCAAGTCCCTTGAGAGAAAAAGCGTAAGAAAGAAGAAGCCAACATCCTGTGACTCTTTCTCCATGACTGTAATCAGACGACGAATGCACCGGTGATACCGAGAGAAAAATCTGCCTTCTATCTTCAGGGCACAGAAAGCATTGGAAGATGAAAGCGACATATTTATATGTAAAGAGACTCTATGCAGAATACTGAAGAAAATTGGCTACAAGTATCGGAGCACAAACACCATCAAAAAGATAATCTAAGAATACTCTGCCACCATAGCAAGAAGAAATGAATACATCAGGAAGATACGAGAGTTTCTACGGCAGGGCTAGCTGGTGGTCTATCTGGATGAAACCTGGGTTAACCAGTTCCACACTGCATCATACAGATGGACAGATCAGCTTCCCGGGAAAACGACAGACAATCCCAAGCCTATGACTGATTCGGCACCACTACCCCCAAACATCACTGCAAACAGGGGCCAGAGAATCATTGTTCTCCATGCTGGTTGTGATAAATATGGTTTGCTTGATGACTGTGAACTGGTTTTCCAGGCAAAAAAGGCTGACGGCGACTACCATGGCGAGATGAATGCTACTACCTTCATCGACTGGTTTCAAAATCGCCTGATGCCCACTCTAAACGGTAGTAATTACTCGCCCTCCATGGAAAGGACCTTTTCGTAATTATACAATGATGATGATAAGGATATAACTGGTACTATAACTTATAAAAATAATAATAATAATAATAATAATAATAATAATAATAATAATAATAATAATAATAATAATAATAATAATAACCTGCCAATTCCTATATTTACTGTAAGTTTAGGTAGAAGAAAATTTGTCCAGTTCGTGAAAACTGAATAACCATCTTTATTTGAAGCAGCCTTATCCTGCAGTTGTGTACCGTGTAGCTATTAAACATTCATGACAAAACAAAACAACAAAAACCAAAAAAAAAAAAACAAACTTGAGCTTCGGTCGATTTGCGATTTACTGAGCTGTGCATGTGTGTGTGTGTGGGGGGGGGCTATATAGGTTTATGATAAAGTTTTCCCACTGCAATACTATAAATGATAATATCTGTATCTTCTCTTTGTGATTTAAGTCTGCGAATTGTGCAGGATATGCTTAATGGTAAACCTGCAAGTCATGCCGTCACACTTTATGTCTCTCTCTCGGGTAAGCTAGATTATTAGCATACTGTATTTTTTCAGATAAAAAATCCATTTGCATAATATGCAAGTAAACTCATAAATATCATCTTTTTAACTTTTAATTATTAGCATCATATTTAATTGGTCCAGAAATGCATGATGTTTTTTGTTTTTGCATCACAAGGTTGATGGAGTACACAGACAGGCAGATGATAGATAGATAGACAGGTATATAGATAGATACATACAGAGAGAGAGAGAGACGCAGATAATCAATACATAGATAGCTAGACATGCAGACAGACAGATATATATATATATGTAGATAGATAGATAGACAGATAGATAGATAGATAGATAGATAGATAGATAGATAGATAGATAGATAGATAGATAGATAGATAGATAGATAGATAGATAGATAGACACACAGACAGACAGACAGAGATAGAACCGTCAAATATCTCAATTTGATTCTTTCTTCAATCCTGGCCGCATAGCTTGTATGTCAACGGTTTTACGCACCAAATGATACAGACAGAAAAGAAAGAAAGAAAGAAAGAAAGAAAGAAAGAAAGAAAGAAAGAAAGAAAGAAAGAAAGAAAGAAAGAAAGAAAAGACACAGGAGAGAGTCGAACTCGCAAAACTGTACTAACGGAGCATGAAAGTATCCAGCGCTGTACCCATTCAGCCATACCAAGCCAAGCTTTTACCTGTTAATGGCGTCGTTTTAGATGTAATAGTAGGCAAAGTTCCTTTGCGTTCCTTTTTCTTTATTGTCCCTATTTCCGAGTCAATTGTTGAAATAACTCCATGAAAGTTTTGCCTTATTGTTTTTCAGTACACTGTCTGGTTGTCACTAACGCATGATGAAAAATTTAGACTATTTCATAACCTGCACGCCGGCCGTTGTGGATATGGTCCCCTCTGCTTTCAACGGTCCAGAAACCACACTGTCCCAGTTTTCGGGGTCTCTCCAGAACAGGTTGTGTGCAGATATGAATTAGAAAACTTTTGTTCGATTAACAGTAGTAACTGGCCCAATGTTTTTGCGGTAATTTGCTTAAATGAGCTGGGACATAGGGTCGTTAAGCAGACACAAGGGGCGAAAATCTTTTTCCCAAAGGCGCATTAAAGTACAAGGCTTTTCGGACGATCCTAAATGATGTGGGTGAGCCTTTAGAAAGTGGTTCTGGACAAAAAGACACAAACACAATAATGGACTAAAGCAACTCTCTTCTCTGACATGCCTATACCCTCAGCCAGGATAAAAAATACTATAAGTGTCTTTTTGATGGATGATTTTGTTCTCAAAACTTGGTGGATTCAAATCATCATACAATCAGTTAGATTGGCCAGGTATGTCAGTGCAGATCCCAAGAAACCACATTGTTAGAATGTGGTCAGAGTGGTACCACTGTAGGTGACCCTTCACAAAATGAAAACAATAAAGCTTGGGGTGCACGAAGGTAGGACATCTTGCATTTGAATTATTTAACAAACACATAATGAGACATGCCATGCTTGAGTCCTTTTTCTGTTGGGTTTTAAAGCTGCTGGTCTATCATTAAGAACTGTTCGAGGTATTTTGACCAGGTTCCCAAGTAATTAAAAAGTCTACAGAATCTGACATATAATCACAGGAACCAGAGTATCTGCTATCCCTGTTTAAGCTTTCTAGTGTCAGCCTTACTGAAGATGAAAACCATAAGCTCACATATTTGTTATTAGGTTATGGGATTCCCATGATAACTTCCCTCAACATAACTTAGATATGGGATGCTTTCCTGAGGTGACTCATAGGATAGATACTCAAAATGTGAAGCCTATTAGACAGTGGATTGGACGTACACCTAAAGGTCTTCAAGACGGGGAGGAGAAGCATCAAAGCCAAAAGAGATGCTAAGGTTGTTCAACTGTCTGCATCAAAGTGGGCGGTGGCTCCAGTGCTTGAGTCCAAGAAGGAGTGTGGTGTTAGATGGTGTATTGATTATTGTGACTTGAAGAAGGCCACGGTCAAGGATGCCTGCCCATTTCCTTAAAAAGAAGGGTGTTTGGATATGCTAACGGGCAGCACCTTTTGTAGTTGTCTCGATATTGCTTCCTCGTAGTGGCAGGTACCAATTCAACCAGAAGATAGACATAAGGCTGCATTCCTGACTAAGGACATGTTAGATGAATACCTTATAATGAAGTGTGGGTTATGCAGTGCACTATTATATGTGTGCGCTAAATTTGGTCTTAAATAGTCTTATATTGTTCTAGATTCATAAATATTACAAACACGATGAAGGCCTACTTTCTTCTTTTGCTGCAAACTCAGCTGACTGACAAATCAGGAAAACCAAAAAGTAATAGGCCTACAAGGACTGTTTTCAATTTTAGCAGAAGTGATAAATTTGGATTCAGAGAGGTAAGGTTTACTTGTTTGAGAAACACTTAAGTCTGCAGTTAGTGAAAAATATTTCAAAGGCTGAGCAGACAGGTTTAAAACCACCAGTTGCCTTTTATTGGTAACTGCTTAAGTCAGGAGTGAAATTTGTTCCTTCATAATGCTTTGGTAATTCTAGAATCTCTTTGCTGTCAATATTGCGTTTGACATTTATGAACATGGGTCATGTTTTTCTGAACTATTACTTGGTCGGAGATTCAAGATTCAAATTAGTTTATTCGACAAAAAAATTGCATTCTTACTTGTATGAATACTAGTTTAAGAAATGTAACTGTCAAAATAAATTGAATAAAGGGGAAATAAAATGATATGACTGGAGATCACAATTAAGAATTTGTGTAATCTGCTGTCGTTGGGACCACCTTGGAATAAATTTATCAGAAGACACATCACATCTGTGTAAAATAGTGTTGATATATTGTTAACTTAGACACAAAATATAAGTTATATTGGTGTTTGATTACCAATCATAATTGCTCTGTAGTTATATACATGAATGTTTTTAATGGTACATATTTCAGAGTGTTGGTGACAAAAAAACAAAACAAAACAAAAACAAAACAAAAACAAAAACAAAAACAAAAAAACAAAAAACACCCCCTAATGAAGCCAATAAAGCCCTGGTGAGACTGAAACGAACATTATACTGAGAGACACAAATTAGAAATTTCACTCATCTCTCTTTGATAAACATGAAAAAGTTATAATGCCAAATTTACCGTGTCCATCAGAAATATGGGAAGCTGACAGTGCATAACCTCGAAAACCCTGGTACAAGACAATATTGTCGGAAATTTCAAAAGAGATTTTCAGAAACTCTACATTATAGTTTCGAAATACTGCCTTGGAGTTCATCGCAAGGCATCTAACATAGCGGCAGCAGGTGAATTTGGGAAAATTCCACTATCTCTAAAATTTATGAAATATGTTTGTAAGAATCGGCTTCGAATTGTGAACATACTTATACAGGTGCCATGTTAAGATGTTTGAAACGAATCAATCAACTTGGTTCAAATATGTGGAAGATAATTGGATTGCATTCAATTAGTTCACAGGAATTTAGGAATGATCGTGAATCTTGTGGCGATTTTCTTTTCAGAATACCCAAAGTGAAAATATCAGAAAATTCCATTGTCAATGGCAAAAAAAATATCAAAATATTACGCCACAGTTACGATTCTAAACTACGAACTCGCAAAGTATTTAAAACTGAATTAAAGTTTGAAAGATATCTAGAAGTAGTAACACATTTTGACATTCGAAAATTTTCACGCGGTTACATGTAAGTGCTTACAATCTGTATGTTAAAACTGGAAGACATAAAAGGCCAAACAAAAGTACCTGCAAATCAACGGCTATGTCCTCCCTGTGAAATATATCGAGGATGAATACCATTTCGTAATCTCCTGCACAAATTATCATTTACCTTTGCAAAATCTTTTGCAAAAGATTCGAGATGTTTTTGTCAATTTAGCTTTCCTCGATACGTGTATGTTTATCTTTATTATAAAATTACATGACTTGGCATAAATCGCAATGTTTGAAATATTCAGGAAGAACTGCATAGAAATACGCCAAGCCTCTATAGTAACATTTTCGGAACTGTAATCAGCACCATAAATGGAGCGCGTAAATGCTACTACACGATCATGTGTATGTTTAGCTGTTTCTTTTCTTTTCTTTTTTTTTTGTTTAAGTGGTGTCGCCCCCTTCCGGAGATAAAGCAGCTGCGCCCGGTCCTGCACCCCCGTTACTTTGCTGGAGATTCCCCTTCCTCAACCCCCATCCCCTGAAACAGGTGACACTTTATTGCTTAGCTTGTAATGTGTTGTATTGATGTTTTGTATTGTACTGAATTGTATTGGATTATCATGCTGTTGGTATTGCATTTTGTCTTGTTTTGTTGTGTTGTGTTGATATACACGTATTACCATGTAGGCCTAGAATGCGTATCGTGTAATCACATAAAGTCAGCCATTCATTAATTTTATTTCTAACAAACGATATTTGCGTGCCTGCGTAGACAGACTCAGTATCGGTATTCCGAAAGTGATGTTGGCGTTCTGTGGGATGTAATAATCAAAAGGAGTCACTAGGAGTCTATCTACGTAGGCAAAATATTTGCCGGTACTGCACTATAATTTTGCATGACAACTCGACTAGATCCCAACTCTATCCCGGCTGCGCAGCAAAATATTTTCAATTTCATCTGACAGAAATTCCCTATGCTGTTAATACAACAGAAAAAAATCTGCGAAAAGGAACATAACCCATTTATCCTGTAGAATAACTATTGTCAATGCCGTTTGCTTCAACAAACAGAGATGTTATTTTGTTTAAACATATTGTTATTTGAAAAAGACGATTAGGAAAAATGGCAATGCCCTATGTAAATCCCTTTCGCATATTAAAAAGTAAAAGGGAAGAAAACGACATACAAAAAACAAAAACAAAAACAAAAACAAAAAAACCCGCCGATATCCACGGTGGACATCACTGCACGAAGACAGATAGATCGGTAAAGCCACACAATAGACGGGTCAATACAAGGCCAAAGTACCCCTACCCCCCCCCCCCCCAAAATTGCAAAAGTTTGTTTTTTGATGGTTTTATGTTGCATTGGGTCTAGTCTACAACATACTAAAAGTTGGACAAGATTGGAGCATGGGAAAGTGTCTAATTTCGAGGATGACTTTTGTCATTTTTAAGTCATTTTTCATACAATGTGAAAACTACAGAAAGCAATAACTCGGTCAATTTTCAAGATAAATCAATGAAACTTGATTTTTTACCAAGGTTTTCAGGGGCAATCTTTCATATTAAGGGGTTGTCAGTGATGTTGGATCACCCATTGGCCATATCTAGGGGTAACCCTACCCCACACGTTTGTTGGTTTAAATATGTTTTATTCCACAGAAAACAATTGGGGAGAAGGGCAAGGCCCTATGTTAGCCCCTCTTGTCAGATGAAGACAATATCACAGGACAAACGAGACGTCAAGGGTCCAGAGCGAAGCTCCAAACTGCTGGCAATTAAAAAAGACACCGCCAGGAGGAAGAGCTCCGCCCTGGATCAACAAAGTAAAGAAGGACACCACAAGTCACAAGACAGATAGTGGGGCGATTCATTATAAAGAAGCAATGAAATTGCTAATTAACTACCATCTCATTGAAGATTCATAAATATGTAGTGCAGTTGTATAATACAAATGCAGGATTAATTATAAATCAATTCATCATGTAACAACACCAGTTTGAAAACGTTTTTAGAATGTAATCTTGGACTGCCAGGAATATTTTCTTATTAATTTCGAGAGTGCATTCGGAGACGCCATATAAAACGGTTTCAAGGCCGAAAAGGGCATAGTTTGTTACTATCGTTTGAAGGCGATCACGAGGAACAGCATAATAAGGACAAACAAAGAAGAAATGCCAAACGTCTTCAATCCCTTGATCGCAACGACAATTTGGCGATTGAGTAACACCAATATCAAATAGATGTGCATTCAATTGGCTGCGGCCCAAACGCAGTCTTGTATGCAAAACTGCGGCAATTCTGTTGCCGACATAGTACAATTCTGTTTTCTGGAAAGAAAGAATTCTCAAATAATTCAATTCTGGTTCTGAATTGAGGCAAGTGTGGGGCCTGTCTTGTTATATACCTTCTGTTAAGATTTTGTTCATTGGAAATTATACTACTAAGATATTCGGGAACCAGATTATTTGTAATTTTGTACATTAAAATTAGTTTACTAACTTCCCCACGTTTTGCAATTGTAGAAAGACCAGTTTCTTCATATACTTTACCATTACATGTGGTGCGCATGGCACCAGAAATAACACGTGCAGCAGCCAATTGAATACTCTCCAGTTTCAATGCATCTGATTGGGTGCAGCCATCCCAGACAACATTACCATATTCCATTAAAGGTCGAATAAAGGAGGTGTAGATTATTTCTAACGTTTTCCTGTCGAGACGAAGTTGGAGTATTTTCAAAATATTTAGTTGTTTAGTGGCCTTTGCCACGATAGTATTAATATGATCGTTCCATCTAAAGTCATTCCGAAATACAAGCCCTAAATGCTTATGTTGATCCACATGTTCCAGCTGGGGATCTTTAAATACTAACGGAGGGTGATGTACCGGGTCTCTTTTCCGAGAAATCAACATAGCATCAGTTTTCTGGGCATTAAATGTCACCATCCAGTCATCAGACCAAGAATCAATAGATAAGAGATCACCATTAATCATATTTGCAGTTAAATTTGGATTATCAACCGAGAGGAACAGAGAAGTATCATCCGCAAAAAGTTTTATATTCGACCGCACTATGTCTACTATATCGTTAATAAATATCAAGAACAATAAAGGCCCTAGAACAGAGCCCTGGGGAACACCAGCGTTTAGGGTTCCCCATTCAGATGATTGACCATTTATTACTACCCGTTGTTGTCGGTTAGACAAATAATTTCGAATCCAGTTTAAAAGTGATCCAGATATCCCATTACGTTCCAATTTGTAAAGTAGACCATCATGCCAAAAACGATCGGATGCCTTGCTAATGTCGAGAAAGACAATTCGCACTTCCTTCTGAAGATCAATGGCAAGACACAATTCGTGATATAAAGATAGGGGTTGGCTAACAGTGGAATCGCCGGGTGTAAATCCCGACTGATTTGCCGATATAAGTAAGTTGTCCCTAAAAAAGTTGAAAACGTGTTTAAAAATAGCTTTCTCCATAATTTTCCCAACACAGCTTAAGAGGGAAATAGGACGATAGCTGTTGCATAGATATGAGTCGCCCTTTTTGTACAAGGGGGTGACGTTGGCTTGCTTCCGTAAGCTGGGAAAAGTTGCCTGATTAAGAGAAAGGTTAAAGAGTTTGGTTAACGATACGCAAATTGATGGTGCTCCTTCCTTCAGAAGTCTAGCGCTGATTCCATCTGGACCAGTGGCCTTAGTGATATCTAAGCTCCTAAGAATGAGTCAAGTCTATGAATAGAGTCAAGTATGACAGCGGGTAGGTCCACAGTTGGAATTACTGGGGCCCTTGAAGTATCAAGGTTGCTCTGACTTAAGAAAAAGGAATTGAATATTTTGGCTTTTGATAAGCTGTCGGTCACATGGCGATTTTCATGTATTAGAGAAGGAATAGACAAAGATTGATTTCTACTCATAAACTGTTTGACGGTGCGCCACGAAGCTTTATTTTTGTGCTTTGCGCTTTTTAAAGAAGCGCTCAGTTTACTATTATGAGCTTCTTCGGCACATTTCAGGTGATCTTGGTATTGATTACGAACATTATTATAAGCACTCCAGGCTTGTGGGTCGTGTTTCTTATCTTTTGCCCTCCTATAAGCTCGCAAAACCTTCCGCTTCTCGCAACGAAGCCTAGAATTGTACCAGAAGATCAGAGGGGCGAACTGTTATTTGTTTGTTTGGAAAAGTATGATTTGCCGCATCAAGGAACAATCTTGTCCAAATTTTACTGCACAACTCGACATTACCAGGCTCGAAGCAAACGTCCCAGTTTGTTCCATCAAGGAAATCCCTAAACTTATCGAAAACCGCTCTCTTGTATTCCCAAATTTGTCTAGTAAAAGAAGGTTCCTTTTTGCGCCAAAAAAGTACACTGGTAGCAACGACTGAATGATCGCAATTAGAGATTGGTGATAGGACACGTGGTTCTTTAATAAAATTTGGTATATTAGAAATTATTTGTTCTAAACAAGTAGAGGTTGTTGCTGTTATTCGAGTAGGTTCATGAATGTGTAAATTAAGAAAATTTATGTCGCAGAATTGCTGCAACTTTGCATCCGACGTGGTGTTGAAGTCAGAATTTAAATCGCCAGTTAGAATAATATTTTGGATGTTACAAGAAGTGGCTAAATCGAAACTCTCGTGTAGTTTGTCCCAAAAAGAGATAAGTGAGTTAGGAGGTCTGTAGACTACTCCAAGTAAGAATTTATTATTATTGTGAACTCTAATTTCGGTCCACAAAAGTTCGATGTCGGGAAGCTCTAGGTCGATGCGACGAGAAATTGCAAAAGCCTCAGATGCAAGGACAGCCACGCCACCCCCTACAATATTAGGGCAATCCTTCCGTATGATGTTCTGATAGCCAAGTAAGTTAAAGTCATCATCAGGTGTATTGTTTGAAAGAAATGTTTCAGACAGAGTGATAATATCAAAGTCTGGAACAATATCGGTTTTTATGCATCTAAACTTGTCAGTAGTTAGACTACGAACATTTATATGACAGAGGGTAATATCACAAAGATCACCATCGGGCCTAGGATTTACATGAATATCACCAGCTAAGAGTAACAATAACGGAAGTACCGTCATTAAGTTGTCGCTGGAACGAGTGAAGTGTTTGTAACATAAGAGAAAACAAAAATTTGAAATAAACAATTGTTCTCTCAGCTTACACGGGTATGTAACAACTATAAGACCATGCATACATAACAATCAAATTAATAAATATCCAAACAAGTAAAAATAGCCTATAGATTTGAAGAGGAAAAAAACCTGGAATCCGGGATGACTGCACATAAACAATGGTAAAACATGTTAGTGATATACTTAGCAACGGCAAAGATTCTGTAATAGATAAAATACCCAGTATGTTGGCACAAAAGTATGTAATAGGCCAAGTGGTGACAAGACCACAACTCAGTGAGCAGAAGTATAGACATTACAACTTTGAGCCTCTCATACATTACAAGTGGAAACAACGCAAAAGCTGTATTAGCAAAGCTCAACTGCTTCCCCAGTATAAACAATTTATATAATTCACTGACTGGAAAAACTGACACAAAGTACATGGGGATTGACCCAACGCTTAAACTTACCAAGACTCGATAAAATGAGTACCCGTTTTCAATAAGTTTTGGTCGCAGATAAACTAACGCAGCGTTTGTTGAGAAAATAGCATGACTTCGCGTTTGTCACGCCCGAACATCTCCCACCAACCGCCTCCGCCTGTAAACTTCATTCCCTGCGGACTTACTACCAGGTTATGGAGGGGATGGGTTGTTGTGAAGAGATGGAGCCACGTGATTGGGGATGGAAGGTAGAAGTGGACAAACTTGTTCCAGTGATGACCGACAAAAGCCCAGCTCCAGAAGCCCTGATTAAGATGATTCACTGCAACTGTTCAGAAGGATGCAATACCCTAAGGTGTACCTGTAGAAAGCATGGGCTACAGTGTACCAGTGCGTGCGGACATTGCCAAGATGGCAACTGTGACAATATAGCAAATGATCCAGTGGATGATGATGATGATGATGATGATGATGATGATGATGATGATGATGATGATGATGATGATGATGATGATGACTCGTAAAAAAATTTGGCAGAAGTATTCCCGTTTTTGAACCCGGGTGGGTGCATTTGGGGTAGGGTTGCCCCTAGATATGGCCAATGGGTGATCCAACATCACTGACAACCCTTTAATATGAAAGATTGCCCCTGAAAACCTAGGTAAAAAATCAAGTTTCATTGATTTATCTTGAAAATTGACCGAGTTATTGCTTTCTGTAGTTTCCACATTGTATGAAAAATGACTTAAAAAATGACAAAAGTCATCCTCGAAATTAGACACTTTCCCATGCTCCAATCTTGTCCAACTTTTAGTATGTTGTAGACTAGACCCAATGGAACAAAAAACCACCAAAAAACAAACTTTTGCAATTTTTGGGGGGTCAATCGGTGTATTGACCCGTCTACAAGGAGAATTGTTGACAAGACATCACCGATAGAATAAAAGAGCAATGAGGTATGCCATAGCGAATACATACTTCGTTACTCGCATATGGATCGGCACGATTTTTGCATTTCTAATACAAACATGAAGTCTGTTTTTTATTTAGAAGATATTTTACAGTTTGCCACTAGGTATTTTTCTCTTGTGTCGCAATATTAACAGAATTTTCAAGTCGCTGGTAATAAACTTTTTCAGCCAGTCTCAGCTTTTCAACATATGTATTTCGTTTCAAAAATATGGGCAAAGGTGTCGGTTCTGTTTTTTTGTTTTGTTTTTTTTTTTTTTGTTTTTTTTTTTTTTTTGTTTTTTTTGTTTTTTTTTATTATTATTAATTCCATGGACCTTACGTTTTAAAGCTTGAATACTTGTGTATCAAGGTACATCATCCGGTCTTACACTAACTTTCTTATACAGTACGCTATCTTTAGCACATTTCAAGAATATTTCACTCCATGAGTCACTAATCGCAGGTATGTTTTCCGAGTCAAAGCAGGCCTCCCAATGACTCTCTAATACTTTCCCTCAAAATTTCTCGAAATTTGCATGGTTATCATCCCAAACATCTCGTTTAAAACAGGGGGACCTCTTACGTTTAAACAATAAATTGGCACTTACAGTACAAAGGTCCCTATTTGCTTCTGGTGCAGTAACCTTTATGTTCCGAACGTAATTTGGAATGTTCGAGATAATTTGGTCAAGACATGAAGATGTAAATTTTATTATTCGGGTTGATTCATGAGCATGGACTGTAAGTGAGTTTACGTTGCAAACATCAGTCATTTTTGCCCATGATTAGTGGTTGGATCTGCATTTAGATCTGCAGTAATATCAATTTTATCAATAGCTTTATGAATACGTCCCTGTAAATGGTCCCAGAATGTTACCAGAGAATTAAGAGGTCTGTCCCGTAAGTTGAATTGAAATCTATGGAACTTCAAAAAAGCCAATTTTCAAGGCCTTAATACCACCTTATGCTCTGCTCCATGGGCCACTGCCTTCAACGTGTTCGAATCCATTGAAGACATGGTCTGTCATTGGTCTGACCTATTCTGAACTACAGCAAAGCGATTTATCCCATATAAAGAAGTCACCATTAGGCCCAAGGACCCACCTTGGGTAACAACAGACATTAAAAATCTTCGCCAGCGCAACTGTACCTGGAAAAGATTCAAGAAGCTATCTAAAATGCCCAACCCTCTCAATCTAGATGCCCACGTTAAGATTGATAAGTTTTAGCAGTTTTGTAAAAAGAAACGCAACATAGTTGTCAATTCCCTAAAAGGTTCGATTAACACCTACTTTTCAAAATTACATAAACAACTGGACGAGAAAAATATAAATCCCAAACAATGTTGGAACTTTTCCAAATCTACACTCGGAAGCAAGATTCATGAAGACATATCCCCCCCCTTCCCATCGTTGAAGATGGGAAGATTATTTCTAGTATTACTGAAAAGTGTGAAGTATTTAATGCATACTTTGCCAGCCAGTGTGTTACTCACGCCGACAATGATGCCCCTCCCTCGCCCGACCTAACGTTTCGCACGGATGCACGCATGAGTGAATTCACGACCAATGAAGAAAACGTTAGGAAAGTATTATCCTCATTAAGACAAACGGCTGCTTAAGGTCCTGACAATGTAGGAAATTATCTCCTCAAAAAATACTGCCAAATCCACCAGCAAACCACTGGAAAAAGTTTTTCAACATGTCCCTTCGTGTATCTAAATTCCCTGATTCCTGGAAGCGCTCCAACATTTGTCCCGTGTTTAAAAAGCCGAATAAATTAATCAAAAGTAGCGACATCCCATTCCACTGCTCTGCAATGTTTCAAAAGTATTTGAACGACTGGTTTTCAACTTACTGTATGAATTCTTGTTAGGTAACAATTCATTCACTGACAAGAACTCCGGTTTTAAAGCAAATGAATCAACGATCAACCAACTGGTTATTATTCTCCAAACAACTACAATGGACTCGAAAATTCCAAGTAGGATAGAATGGTGCTCTTAGACATCTCTAAGGCAATTGATAAGGTATGGCACGCTGGTCTCCTTTTTCAAGCTTCAACAGCTTGGCTTATCTCAAGGGATCACTAGGTGGATAGACATTTTTCTCTCTAACCGCCTTCCGGGAGTAATCATCCACGGACAAACTTCTTCATGGCTTCCTGTTCAGGGCGGAGTCCCGGAAGGGTCCATATTAGGTCCGTTATTATTTCTTGTGTAGATAAATGGCATTGTAGATAATCTGACCTGTGATGTCCGTATGTTCGCTGATGATACCAGTATACTCGAAATAGTCCAAAACCCTGGTGACTCAGCACGCCACCTGAACCAAAATCTCTCTTCTATTCACCACTGAAGTTAATTATGGTGCATGATTTTCAATGCAGCAAAATCCATATCAGTCATTTTCTCTGCCAAGACCAACAAACCACATCCTCCTCCTGTCTTCCTAGGCGGTACTGCCATACCAGAGGAAGACACCCATACACATCTCGGCACTACGTTATGGTTCCACGGGGGTAATTATGCCTGTGCTGAGGTAACATGATTGGAGAGTGCCAATAAAATATCAGGCCTAGGGATGCAAGGGGCTGTATATTAAAAAAGTTTGCTACCAGAAAGGTAGATTTTGGCTTGATAGTGGAAAATAATGTATACTTTGAACTGACATGAATATTATAAAGGTATGTACACTGGCACCAGTATACACAGTGATTCAGCTGGAGTCAACACTGTGTGCGCGCAATGATACTGCAAGTAGTACTACGCAGAGCTGGTTGCCATGGCAATTTGCTGAAAAATTTCCCATTCATGCCCATGTTTTCTGGTGTTTATTTGATATAAAAAATTATTGGGAACATTTTGGTGTATAAAACATACATGTTTGTAATCCATTGAGTGAACTAGAAGGTGGTAGCTCTGTTCGTCTGTGTTTCCACAGGTTAAATTACTGGCGTGAAACCATAAATCCAGCAATCTCTCCTGGCGTGATCACGTGACACGTATTAAAAATAACGCCACTCAACGGATTGGACTCTTACGAAGATTCAAATACAATTTATCCCGAAAAGCTCTGGGAAGACTATACTTTTCAATGGTCAGGCCAATTATTGAATACAGTTGTGTTATCTTCGATAATTGCGGGCAAGGGCTGTGTGACCTTATTGAGTCGATCCAGTATGAAGCAGCTAAGATATGTACTGGGGCACTAAGACACACCTCACATGCAGGGCTATATATAGGTATGCTCCCGCTGGTGTAACATACCCAGGGCTGGACACTAAAGGTAAAACTTTTTTATGGAAACGAGTCAGCGTACCCAGCTTAACATATGGTTCAAATTGTGTTAACCTTTCTAAGCAAAATCTTGCAGAGCTGGAATCTGCTCAAGGGTCTGTTATTAAGAGTATGCTTGGGATCAATAAAAGAGTCCGTCACTCTGCCTTACTCCTCGCTTGGTATTAGTCGTGTTTATGGCATCCTTAAATCTGAAACCGTCTCTTTCGCTCGTAGGGTTTTATGCGTGTCTTCTCCATACAGGAATATTTGGACTTGTTTCCTTGCCCGTTATATTGTTTCTGGGCACGTCCCTGCTGGCACTCTTATTGATCGTTTACTTCATTTTGGGGTCTGTCCTACTCGTGCTGCGCTGGGACTGTCCGACGGGAGACCGCTGGTTGGTACCCGCATGGCGCGAGGTCAGGACGGCCTCGTTGATACCTTACGGTATATATCTTGTTCACTCGCCCGGATACCAGAAACGGGGATCCACGGAGCACAACCTAGTCGCCCTGTTAACCAAAGCTTTTTAAATCAATATGTCCATTGTTTTTATCCCACTTTCTGGGCTGATGCACTATGTATTCTTAGTTGTTGTATAATCATCAGCTATCTTGGGAATTTTTACTGTATTTTGAATTGTGTACGTATTGTATGTATTTCCTCTTATTTTCTCCGTCACCGGAGGTTTAATAAAACTATTATTATTATTATTATTATTATTATTATTATTATTATTATTATTATTATTATTATTATTATTATTATTATTATTATTATTATTATTATTATTATTATTATTAAATGTAATTTCAGCCATTTGACTAACCAAGGTGAGGGCCCAAGGAGGCTGTGCGAAAGGAGAGTCCACTCTGGGTTTTTCGCCAGGTCGATCAATATACCCGTGCATGTGTATTACGCGGTCCGGCAGCTTTGGGCTTTAAATATCGCGCATACTCACACAAACTATATGCCAGCTTTGAAACCTGGAGGAACATATTTCAACTTCATTTTAAATGAATCAGTGGTTGTAAGCCAGTACATACGAACATGCTTTGAACAGCATCTTTTGCGAGTGTATTCGAACGCACCGAAAGCCAACATTCATCAGCTCACCGTTCGCCCATATTGTCTATTTACCTGCATGCGTGAACTTTTTAATTGTAGAAAAACTTCAACATTTGCGACTGGCTATTTACGTTTTGTGTTTAAAAGGATTATTTCCCTCTGACAAGGATAAGGATAAAAATCTATCAAACTCCCATTTTTGTCGCAATTTGAATGAGCAAGTCCGAAATTGACACAAAAACCAAGGTAACTTTGTCCGTTTGCGGCCTCAGTGTTTCTGTTCGACCGCTATGATATTTTATACTGCTGGAAAGCTCAGGAGTTTGTCTCTTTGTGTAACAAGCTCTCCAATCGGTTACAAATAAAGAATTCCTTGGATATCCCTAAAAATAGCGTAAAATTCGTCAGTGTTTTAGTCGAGGGAAGTTTCTAGGCCTGTCATTGGTAAGTTTAGTCCCCAGACACGCACCATCCAATCAAATGCGTGTACGTACAGATAACTGGACCTAGGACCTAGTTTCTTTTACGTTGTAGTTTCACAAAAAGACTGGAATTGAGCAAATTGTAAACACAGAGTAAGGCACGAGTGAAAAGTTGTGACGGAAAGCAAAAAAAACAAAACAAAAAACAAAAAACAAAACAAAAAAACGTAGATTCGTCACCATACAGTAACGATCACAATGACGACTCATACCTGACGCCACTCTACATACTCACCTTGGAGTTACACTCTCAAGTAACTTGTCATGGCACCAGCATAGAACAAGTATTGTTAATAAAGCCAGCCAACGGCTTGCTCTTTTACGCAGACTCAAATATAAACTCTTCCGCCAAACACTCATACGGTTGTACAGTACAGTGATTCGTCCTATCCTCGAATATAGGTGTGTCCTGTTTGACAATTGCACTGAAAACCTGTCACAATCTATAGAAGCTGTTCAGTATGAGGCAGCCAGGATCTGCCTTGGCGCAACTAGATACACTCCACGTGTCTTACTTCTCTAAGAGCTTGAATGGCAAATCGGAGGAAATATTTTAAACTTATTCTTTTCTTTAAAATGTACAATAGGTTAACTCCATAATACCTACATGATCTCGTTCCGCGTGACGTTGCATTCACTACTGGGCGCCTTTTGAGAAATCGTACTGAATTACGTCAAATTAAGTTCAGCACAAATCGCACTGAATTACGTCAAATTAGGTTCACCACCAATCGCGATTCATTTCTCCCGTCTGCTATCAAATTATGGAATAACCTCCCGGTTGATGCTCCTCTCACCAATTCCCTGCCGCTGTTTAAATCAAAATTAAATCTATTACTCTTAAGTTTTGACAAAAAGCCCTCATACTTTAAACATGGAAGTCGTTTTCTAAACATATGCCACACGCTGCTACGTCTTAACTTCTCTGTTTTAAATGCCCATCTACATCATGTCAATATCCTTCCAGCCTAAACGAATACATTATCAGTGTCTGGCAAGTCCTCACTACCTTTCGAGAGAATATTTAGTAATATGTCACTACAGCACTGAACTATTAAAGTCGGATTTACACCTGGAGCGAGTAAGTGACACACAGTGTTCAGTAGACGGACCCTTTGCACAGTGAACTTGGGGCAGAACAAAAGGTAATGTTTTGTATCTTCAGTGGTATGAGAGCATGCACACGTATATTTATTTTCTCTGGATTGCCTAATAGTATACTTATACTCCTCAGCGCCCAATTTCTATTGTTTTCAGCTGAGTCTAATTTTCATAGAGCTCCTCTCCTCTTAGGAGTCTAATTGAATTAGATCCGCTGAAGTGCAAGTGACCTCATGACGGGACTTTGCAATGGAACTTCGACAATTCTTGTCTACACTTTTTAATGAAAAAAATATTTTGTCCCTGGCAGGGCTCGAACCAGGAATTCTGTGATCCACGGCTGAGCGCGCTGTCCATTACGCTAAACAGCTGTGACGATTCTACACTGATTTAACATAATATATATTCCAGCGTGTCTATTGTTGACCAGCATTGAATAGGGTCAGGGAGCGTGACAGGTCAAGTGTCAAAGGTCGTTACATTATGTACTCTTACTTGTCGCTTTTCTCTTCGAAATCAAGTCTTTTAACTTTATTTCAAGTAGGAAATACTTTTATAATACCCATCTTTTGGAGTATAAGTATGTCAGACGCCTCGTCGAGTTTTCCAATTGAATTAGAAGACTCGCGCTGCGCGCTCGTCTTCTAATTCAATTGGAAAACTCTACTCGGCGTCTAACCTATACAAAGACTAATCTGGAGGCTCTCCAGCACATAAAAGGACGCACAGAAATATATACAATACACACTGGACAAGAACAGAAGACTAAATTCACGGCTTGTACACAAATAATACAATTAATGCCAAATAATGGAGACTTATAATTATATCATATACCAAATTGGTAAATAAAACGTCTAGATTCTGATAAGAATGCCCGAGCAGCCTCAAAGATGAATACATTATCAGTGTTTGGCAAATCCTCACTACCTTTCAAGAGAATATTCAGTATAAACATATTTATTTTCTCTGGATTGCCTAATAGTACACAAAGACTAATCTGGAGGCTCTCCAGTACATAAAAGGACGCACAGGAATATATACAATACACACTGGACGAGAACGGAAGACTAAATTCACGGCTTGTACACGAATAATACAATTGATGCCAGATAGTGGAGACTTATAATTAGATCATATACTAAATTAGTAGATGAAACGTCTAGATTCTGATAAGAATGTCTGAACAGCCTCAAAGATGAATACATTATCAGTGTCTGGCAAGTCCTCACTACCTTTCAAGAAAATATTTAGTAAAATGTCACTAGAGCACTGAACTATTAAAGTCGGATTTACACCTGGAGCGAGTAAGTGACACACAGTGTTCAGTAGACGGACCCTTTGCACAGTGAACTTGGGGCAGAACAAAAGGTAATGTTTCGTATCTTCAGTGGTATGAGAGCATGCACACGTTGAGTCTGGAAGGATATTGACATGATGTAGATGGGCGTTTAAAACAGAGAAGTTGAGACGTACCTGCGTGTGGCATCTGTTTAGGACACGACTTCCATGTTTAAAGTATGAGGGCTTTTTGTCAACATTTAAGAGTAATAGATTTAATTTATATTTAAACTATTTAAAATCATGCCCGTGATCATGCAGGCCCTTGTATTCTGCCACCCATGTTGTTTCGAAAAACTGTAACCGCCTTAAAGGCTAGATATTTAACATCTCCAAGGGTACGTAAACCTTGGGTAAACTGACCTGGAAACTGCACAGCAATATTAATCATGAAAAACATTTTGGTGGTCACTTTGACTGAAACTTGAAGCAAAAAAGCCCTCGCATGTTCAATCCTACATGTTGCTTGTTGCGCAAATAATTAAACAATTGCCATGTGGAGCCTCTTTGGGCTAACACTACATCGCACGCTGACAGTATACAGACAGGCCCAGATGGAACGATCTCAGAGTATAAAGCCTGCCACCCAGTAAACATTGCAAAACAAACTGTCAAACCACACGTGGACCCAATTGCCTGCTGCCATTTTGAAACAGCGTGTTGTCAGGGCCATGGTCAGGTGACCGTGTAATAGCTTTACGCCTTCCCTTCGATGCATGGATGCGGTATGTGAAACCACAGCGCCAAAAACCAACATGGTGCCTAGCTTTACAAAATTTGAGATGAAAAACTTGATTTTTATACCACAAAACAAAAATGTATCTTTGCAAGGATACATCAAAGTTGAAGGTTCTTATTCACTCCACTCGTACTGAAAAGTTCGATCGAAGGGAATGAGTTATTTTCGCAATGCGGTCCGTTCTTTGTAAAAATCAGAGCCATGACCTTTAAAACCGATTTTCTCGGAAGACAATTTTCAAAAGATCAAATTTAAAAATGACCTCAATCAAACACGGATAGATATATTATCCCAAAACAAACGGGTAAAGCAAGATAAATGTCTAACTTAGGAACCGTTTTTTTTGTTTTGTTTTTTTTTAATTTGACCTTTCAACTCTTCCTTCTGTGACTTTTGGAGCTCAAAAAAAATGAAGAAACTGTATAACATCATGGTAACAACTTCAAAATTTTATAATATCAATTTTACCCCTAGAGGAAAATTCCGTTCCTGGAGAGTGACCTCCGAGGTACCTATCCGATCATGCTCCTGTACTTGACGGTCCAAGACTCCGACATGGGTCCCCTAGCAGTCTATGCCCAATCAAATGCCGAAGAAACGCCTTGAAAATTCTTTCCTCCCTGATGCCATACGACTATGGAATAACCTCCCGACTGATATTAGAAATTCTCTTGACCCTCCAGATCTTCAAGTCTAAGCTCAAAGCCTCCTTGCTTGCTGTTGACCACGGACAGAATTTCTATTCTCATGGTCAGAGAGTTGCTAGTATTTGTCATTCGCAGCTTCGACTAAGTTTTTCTAAGCTAAATTCTGACCTTCACAAAGTTAATATAGTACAGCGACCCACATGTATCTGCTCCCATCCAAATGAGGATTTTGAACACTTTTGTCTCCACTGCCACAAATATGTCCAGGAAAGACAGAGACTTTTGAATAGCGTTGTTCCATTGTTAACCCCTGGGATCCATTCAAATTTAATCATACATGAAGCAAGTGATAGGTTAGCTAACATACTTTTATTTGGTAGCAAGGATATTTCAACTGATTGAACCACAAAAATCTTTGGAGCAGTGCAAAATTTTATCGTTGAAACAAGACTGTTCATCTCGCAACTGTGTATCTTCATTGTCCTATTATAGTATTGCGCATCCCTGGTCTCTGCGAACCAGTTAAATCATAGAAACTATGCCTTCCTAGCATGGTATCCATAGTGTCTCATTTACATACATAGCCTGTATCTCTATTTGTATTTTAATGTTGGAGAAATGCCTTGCGCTCCCATAGGACCACAGTGGTTGACATTTGCCAGGCAGGGAAGGAACACCCGAGCTGCTGGGTGCAATGGTGGCTCTGCGGTGGCAGCGTGTGCATGCCGCCATAGTGCTTGGCCGTGCCCAGTTGTATGCATGCGTACATCCATGTGTCGCCTGACCCTCGACGGGCCATGCCGTGGAACGCTTAGACTTGCTCAAGTCTCACTGGACTGTCCTCCGTATTCTATTTAAAATCAAATTCATTGTCAAATTAAATTTTAAGTAAACACACGTCGTAGCTTTACCTAGCTGATTGGCCTTTAACGTGTATATAACCAGATAACATTGACTCCAGATGATTAGCGCCGGGCGGTCTGCACTGTGTTTCTTATCACACAGACAAGCGAGCGGTCATAACGCACTCCTCTTCAGAAGCTGTTAATTGAGCTACTGTGTAATGAAGGATTAAGGATTGTCTAATTGCAGTGCACCGCGTCAGGCAAGAGGGCGTCCAGTGACGGCAGCCGGAGGGAGACGGTCCGCTTTGTCTCGCTTGAGTGGCCAGTGACTAGCCATGCATTCATCGAAGGCCACTTTCCACTCGCAATGATAATGGGATTAGAACTGACCAGGACTCAATAGCTGCTACTGTTGAAACCGACACGGCGGCAGTGTCGACCAGTTAAAAAAAAAAAGAAATAGTAGGACCTACTTAATAACACCGTGTAGTTGGCATAATATTATTCAGTTAACTTTGTGGAGGGGAAAATGTATCGCACTTCTGGGTGGGACCGCGGGATGGGAAAATAGGGACATGCACCAGGGACTTGTGCAAGTCTATGGAACGCTGAGAGCGCGGACGGCCAGTATCTCCCTTTCGGTCACCACCTATGGTCATTGCATATGGGTGTGTAAACATGTGCGTAAGCTTGTTTGCATGCATCTGTGTACACATTTTGTTCAATTGTTGTATCACAATTCTGAGTCGATAGTATTTATAGTCAAATTCACATGTATATCATGCACGGTCATCTCATGGTCATATTATCATGATTTGTATTATCCTGTGAGTCTTGTCTATATTATTGTGCGTCTCCGTGTCTGGAGAACCCCTAGATTAGACAATGTTTTGTACTATTGGGAAATCAAGTATAAATAAATACGTTTAAACTAAACTAATTGTTATGCAAACGAACTTCCATCCAAAGTACTTCTATATCAACCCTTTCAAGATTGTGACGTCTTTTCATGATCAAGCAACGCGAGGCATAGGCAGCTACACCTCCACCAAGGCCAGTTGTTCGATCTCTCCTAATAATAGGATAGAAACCGGGAAAAAGATCGTCATCAGGAATAGCATCACCAAGAAATGTTTCCGATAATGCTATGATATCATAGGAATCAGTTAAGGAGATCCATACACACCTTAGTTTGTCCTGTGATAAACTATGTGTATTAGCATGACAAATAATCAAACCTACACATGTATCCATACGACCTGGGTAGGGATTACGTTATCCGACATCAACAAGAGTATTGTTAAAACACAAAATAGATACTCGACCCAGTCTTCGACATGTTGGTGCAGAGTGTAACTTTTCAGACAGAATAAACTATATATTTTACCGGAATATCCGGTCCGTCTGTCATGTGGAACAGTAGCACACACATAGTAAAAGAATACTAAGAAAACCCCGCAAAATTAAAATATATTCCAAATCTACATAAAATGTCTTCCCCCTGCCACGCGTGAATGAAGAGAACCATGCATCACACAAGCTCTTGATTCCTGATAAAAGAATTTACAAGGAGATGACAAAGTTTGAAAATAACATTCCGAAAAGTAACATGGACTGTCATTGTTTTGGTGTAGTTTCGAAAAATTAGACACTTCATTAAATAAAAACATAATATTATGCACAAGTAAACAATTTCATGTCCAGTACTTTGAAATCAGAGTTAAAGTACTCCTACTTAACGGGGCACATAAACTAAGTGTAACTATAAAAACGACATTATATTATATATTGTTCTCATACTCTCCGTGCCTAACATGCGCCAAGGCCTCTTAGTCTTAAAGAGAAGGATTGTCCTACATATAGCTACTGATCGTTCTTTTTAATTTTGAGCATCTTAAACAATTGGATACGAAACTGTCTATTGAATATGCCATATATGATAGGATTCATGTAGTTAGATATTGTAAAAGTAATGAACGTGATCTGTTCCAACAATTTGATGCCGTATGGCACTCTTGACACGTACATCTTTGAAGTACGGACTGCAACAAATGGAAGCCACGTACACGTGAAAACGCCTATCACAATCCCAGTTACCTTTGCTGCTTTTAAGTTGCGCTTTGGTGGCAAATTTATTACTGGTAAAGGTAAAACACGCAACCGTTTCACCTCCTTGTATATTTTATAGTAACTCCAAATGATAACTCCAGTGCAGGGATACACGCACATGACTCCCAGAAGTCCAGTTGTGTAACTCATATCAAGGATTGCCGGAGACCAGTGGATCTGACACATAAACAAGAACTCGTCATATGTGTAGGAACTCCATCCAACTAAAGGTGGAACACAGAGAAATAAGGAGTAGCACCAAGCAAAGATATTAGCGTGAAGACATCTCCTGAAAGTGACCCACTGGTAATACTTCAGTGGGTGGCAACATGCCAAGTAGCGATCCACGCTTATTATCGCCAACATAACGATTGACTGTTGAGCAAGAAATGTTGTCATGAATCCAAAGAATTGACAAAGTCCTGCATTTTTCAACAATCCCGGAACAATATAAGCTGCATCAGCCAGCGGTCCCAAACATAAGGCAAACACCAGGTCACTGAAAGCCAGATTACACATGAAGTAGTAAGTCGGCTGATGCAGCGGCTCTCTTTTATAGATCGTCACTAGTAGTAGCGTATTTCCCGTGACGGCCAGGACGATCGCCAGGCCGTAATATGCCACAAGCAAAGTGTCCACGGCCTGTCCGTAATGTCCAACAAGTGAAACGGACGAATTTGACATCAAATTGCCACCGTTCAAACTTGAGTTCGTTATGTCGTAGCGCAGGCTTCTGGACACAAACAACTTATCATGAAACTATTTGCTTCAAACTGACATGGCAACTGCATTTTTCACGCGTTATGTTTTTTGGCCAGTGTGTTGGACAGCCTCCCCTGGCAATTGTGGGCTTGCAGTGCGGGAGCAAGCGGTTCAATAGCAGCAGGATCCGTGCGCCCTCTCGAAATCTCCGAAAATTAAAGCAACGGCACGCGGCCCTCTGTGAATAAGCTGTGACAACTGTTTCTTGCAATGCTTAACCGCGATAAGCAATGAAGGCACAAGTGTCACAAACAGATATACAGTTATATCGTCAAAAAGCACCTGTTCATAGATTGCCGAAAGTGTGACATGTTGTGGCGAACTGGACAGACCACAAA
Source organism: Hermodice carunculata (assembly GCA_964020975.1). NCBI lineage: Eukaryota > Metazoa > Annelida > Polychaeta > Eunicida > Amphinomidae > Hermodice > Hermodice carunculata. The sequence continues at coordinate 59,980,280 of OZ026622.1, read as the reverse complement.
ACGAATGTTATCCCGCATAACATGGGCGGGGATAAGTGACGAACATACACAGTCATGAGCAAACAATAAATGACCGGTAAGGTACATGTCATTGTACATAATTACGAAAATTAATAATAATAATAATAATAATAATAATAATAATAATAATAATAATAATAATAATAATAATAATAATAATAATAATAATAATAATAATAATTATTATTATTATTATTATTATTATTATTATTATTATTATTATTATTATCTCGGTCTTTATATTTATATGTACATATAAATACAAACAAATGAAAAAGAGGTACACCATATGGATTATACATAAGAAGCACCACTTCCTTAAAATAATGAAATATGAAACACAATTAACGAGCTTTGAATTATGCAGACGAAGCGACATCCCCCTCAATTCATTACACATGAAATACAATTAAAAGGCCCTGACTAAGATTCATACCAAGATATGTGCATATCCCCAAGGTCGAATGAAGTTCGTGGTAAATCAGGTGTCGCAGGGAGTCTACAACTCCATCAAAGGAGCTACAATGAATATTGTTAGACGCTGTATTTGTAGATAGACCAGAATCTTTGACAACTAAAGGGGAAGTTCTTTGTACGTATACTCTATCTACAACAGTATTTTGCACACAAAAAACATAGTACCAGGTAATATGTATCCTGCAATAAGACGACAACAAAGCCTTAGGTCAGGAGAGTCAACATTAGCAACGCTGCGCGGCAGGAACACTGACTGTACTGTGTTCAATTGTGTCAGTGACAGGTTGGATATCCACAGCTCTCAACAAAACAGAACGATGTGATCAAGTAACTGCTTTACGATCGAACCGTGCAACGATTCTATACGCTTGATTGAGCCCTTGGACAGGTGAACACGATCCGTGCCAAATAAATTACCATCATCATCGTCGTCATCGTCATCGTCATCACCATCAATATTTATATTATTTAACTAACTAAGCGAACCAATTGATGAACGGTATAATATCACATGCACATCATGAATTGACATCTGTTCTAATAATGATCACGTTAGGGGAGGATTTTGTGAAAGACTGACAATATCAGCCCCTAAAATATTGTTTGGATGTGCTAATTCTATCTCTAAAACTTTATGTTTGATTGTCATTGCAGGCCTCTTATTTGCTCTGATCATAGAAAGATACAAATATGAATCCCTTACACAAAAAGGCTACAGAACAGCTGACATCAAACTTGACACCTATATCACTGCTTAGCTGTGAGCATGTGAGGGAAAGATTTTTGAGAGATGTGTATTTGAACATTTGTTTTATCATTGAATTCAAAACAAGATCATTCCAAAACTTCAGTCTGAATATAAATCCGCTGATTCTCCGGTGCAACAACTGTTAGAGTTGTGCGATATTGCACTGGAAGTTCAGGACGGGGTTAAATCACTAAAACTAGTAATTTTAGAGGTTCGCCAAAGAGTTGTCATAAGTGGTCAAACATCCTCTTGGAAATTTGAAAACGCTGGTTTTGTGCCTCAGGCGTCTGTCATAAGGTCGTTGTCTAGAATTCATGTTAATGGTATTGCTAGTATTGTAGTCAAACATAAGGTTATTTGCTGATGGCACTTCTCTATTTTCGTCTCGGACCATAGTGATGAAGATGTAGCCAATATGACACTAAAGGGTGATTTGCCAGCGATCAGCATGGGCTGACAAATGGTTCATGAATTGGAACGAGAGTAAAACAGTTTCAATTACTGATACTCGTATCCAAAAGGTTAAACCTTTTCTTTTATGTTTGAATAATGTCCATATTTTTGACACTGACCATCATCGTCATTTGGAAATCTCATTGTCTTCAAACGGATCATGGGCACATCACACAGAAAATGTATGTCTCAAGTCTATGAAACGAACTGACCCAGCACGCAAGCCACTATCAGGACCGTCGGCGGCATTAATAATAATAATAATAATAATAATAATAATAATAATAATAATAATAATAATAATAATAATAATAATAATAATAATAATAATAATAATAATAATAATTTATTGAAATCTACCCCGTTACACAGGGGGCACCAGCGGACCGGGGTGATCCGCGGTGCGTTCAAGTACAGTGTATGGATCAGTAAATACATATAAAACACAAGTGAAAACTACAAGCTAAAACAATAATGTTAAAACGTTAGTTGCCAGCAGTTTGTGCATGCTAGACATTTTCTAGTTGTTCACGTCGGTATTTCCAAGCCTCTTTTAAAAATACCCGGCAGACACCATCCATGTTTTCATCGCTTAGAAGCATATGTGCTTTTGTGTTGGGGGATGAGTTCACAAAGCTCACCCAAGTAGAAGGGCATACTGATTTAATACATGTTTCCAGGCTCAGAAGACATTTTGTTTGTAGGTCTTGGAGACCTTTACAAGCAAATAGGAAATGTTCCAAGTGTTCTTGCCCATTATTACATAACTTACATTTCCCGTCAGACAATCCCCAAACGGCCAAGTCCGTCTGAAGCCCTAGACAACCTGTGCGAGCTTTAAATTTCAATCTTCTACCTTCAAAGTCATCACAGGAGAAAAGGTACTTTTCTGCTAAAGTAGATTTTTTACAGAATTTGTAAAAGGAAAGTGAACTTTTGTCATTTATTTCTTCGAAGAACTTGTTCTTAAAATTATCCAAACTTAATCTGTGGAAAACCGAGGGAAGGTCAACTTTCTTATTTGTAATGCCGTAATCTAAGCCTACGTTAATTAAAATACGTTTAATTTCATTAAAATAATTCCAGCATGATGACTTGTTATTTACAAAATTTGATTCCATGTCATCAAATATTTGCTTACACAACCTTGTATCCGGTACATCATGTCGAAGTCGGTTAAAATACTTAATCCTTAGTTTATCCAGGACCAGCCCACACGGTAGCCAGCCAAGTTCGCCCAATGTAGCAGTAATAGAAGGAGTACATTTGATACGTAATATAGCTCGTGCAGCTGCATACTGCATAGACTGAATAGATGACGTACTTGTCTTGGAGTTACAGAGCCATACTGCACATCCATGAGAAACTGATGGCATCAGAACACTTTTCCATAGACGGTCGCCAAAAGTAACCCGGTTTACATTCTCGTGTGATGCAAGGATGCTACACATGTATCCTACTAATTTAGACATTTTAGGCTTCAGATACGTACCAATATGTTTAGCGTCTGAAAGTGATTGACAAAATTGAATACCAAGGTATTTGTACATGTTGCACTCTTGAAGGAGCGTGTCACCCAATAACCATATTCTTTTATTGTCTAACCTCTTACCAATAACCATGACCTTAGATTTCGCTCCATTAAATTTCATTCCCCATTTAAGTGCAAACGAGTTAGCTACTTCGAGCATTCGTTTAAGTTGATTTTGGTTTTCAGCGAGGAGTACTGTGTCGTCAGCGTAAAGTAGTGCTGGCAAGATCCGGTTTTTATATTGAATTCCCAGCATTTCGTCTCTTAACATATTGATTAGGTCATTCATTACGACTGAGAACAACGTAGGGGATAAAATACAACCCTGCTTAACACCATTCACGACATTAAACCAATCAGACTCGACAGGGCCAAAGATAACCTTATTTTCAACTCTTTCATATAATGCTCTCATAAGCCGCCATGCCTTGCCCTGGATTCCGATGTTCCAAAGTTCACAGAATAGACGGTCTCTATTTACGGTATCAAATGCCTTTCTGAGATCGAGAAAAGCAAGCCAAGACTTTTTACCCTCGTCTTTTCTTAGGCTGCATAAACCCTTAAGTACAAAAAATTGGTCTTCCAGACGTCGGCCCTTTCTATATGCCCCTTGTAATTCACCAAGTGTACCCTCATATTCTATATATTGCATAATTTGTCTTTCCATTACAGCTGTAAATACCTTGTAAACATTTGATGTCACAGTGATGCCACGATAGTTATCTAGAGATTCAGGTTTGCCAGCTTTAAAAATTGGCTTGATCATACCTTTAAACCAATCGTCCGGGAACATCTCACATAGTTTACATAAATTAAAAAGTTTTTCCAGCGTAATTACAATAGCAGGCCCACCGAATTTTAAAAACTCGTTTGGAATATCATCAAAACCGCTGGATTTCCCATTTTTTAACTTGGAGATGCATAGAGTTATCAAATCCTGGCTAATACGGACCTCTGCAAGACTATTTATGCTTTCAGTGCAATTACATAGCTTGCTTACCTTATCGCGTAATAACACATCAGACCTTTCGTTTGGTGACTGGCCACCAAGATTTTGCCAGTAAGAGGTAAGAACTTTGCTTATTTCATGGGGGTCATCAATGAGTCTATTTTTATTATTGGGATCACTAATTCTGATCGGATACGAATTATTTTTGTTAAGGCGCCGCAACATGCGCCAGTATCCCCTAGTGTTCTTAGACCCTTTCTGTGAATTGAGAGTTATAACTCTTATTTTATCTCTGATTTTCTTAGAATATATTCTGTCTTGAATCGCACGTTTCTTCTTGAAATATTCCTCCCACATGTCTCTAATTGCATCAGGATTAAAAGTAGTCTGCCTAGACCAGAACTTACAGAACTTGCTGGCCATGCGCCGGCTGTGTATCAGCGACTTTACTTCTTTGTCAAGATATTGACCAACTTTAACCCTTTTCTTTCCAATTACGGAAGTAGCCGTATCATGTATAATTCTCTTCCATGTCAACCAAGCGTCGTTTACAGAGGTAAATTCTTCGCATTCAAAGTCAGCGAGGTGAGACGAGAGCTCCCGCTGAAAAACACCCCAGTCTTTAACATTTGCAATGTTCCATCGTAAATACGCCGGCTTTTCCCTTATTGAGTTACTCTGATTACACACATCTAAGTTGAACTTAAGATAGATGGTATTATGATCGCTCGAAATATCAAAACACCCCTCTTCATCAATAATCATGGAGTCAAGGTATGTGTACAGTTTGTCAGTTGCCAGAGCATAGTCAATAGTGGATCTCTGCGTACCTCGGTGCCAAGTATAAGTACCTTCACATAAAAGTGAACCATTCAGAAACTTTAAATCGGTGGTTTCAACTATATTCTCCAATAAAGTCCCATTAAAACTTTCCTTATTGTTTACTTTAAAATTTGACATTTTACCGTTGAAATCTCCCAATAAGAGGCATTCATAGCCTAAGTTCTTAAAACTACTTATATTCTCTATCAGTTCATTTGTAAGGGCCGTACTCACGTCTCTGTCGATGTTATCATTGGGAAAGTAGGTGAGACCCAGCATCATAACTTCTGAATTTATTTTAATTTTAACCCATAGGCGTTCAAAAAGATCACCAGCTGTATTTGACACATTAGCATCTAAGACATCAATTGATTTCTCAAGGAGAAACCCTAGACCACCACCTGACTTTTTCATATGACTAAGGCATCTTGCTTTGCCAACCCACCTATAATTATCGTGTAGAGAATCAAGAAGGTCATTATGTTCAGACTGGTGAAATGTTTCGACCATACCATATATATTGAATTTCTCTTTTTCTAATAGGTGTCTAAGCTCAACCCTTTTAGTGTTGCCTAGGTTTTGCACGTTGCAATATGCAACATAAAGATGTTTGGTGACATTTTTAGATTTACTTTTACTTAGACGGTGTCTGCCGCCTCTGTGGTGTCTAGATGGCACACTAGGGGTTGTGCTGGCCTTTACGGCACTGTCTTCTTGGCCGACCCCCTAATCATAATGTCTGCCATATCTTGCTGTATCGGAGTAATTACTGCCAAAGTCGTTTTGGTTTAATAGGTACCAGCAATGCTTCTTTTTATGGCCGAATTTTGAACACGACTCACAGCGTATTTTCGCCTCATGCCAACATGAAGGAGAGATATGATTTTTCTCGCCACATTTTCGACACTTCTTTTGAGAGTTGTCCCTATAATTGTCATAGTTGTAGCCTGTGGACCCTTGTTTGGTACCACCCGACGGCTTGGAGCTATTGGCGGTATTTTGCTGTGGTCGATTGGGTCCACCATTCTTCTTTTGTCCCTTGCGGTTAGTAGTACCGTTACCGGTAACGTTGTGGCTTCTGCTCCAGTTTGACTGTCTGTTAAGGTTTCGCGCGGGTTTGGCGTCCCGTATTTCTAGATGGGGTAATCCAAAACTTTCGATGAGCTTTTTTGTCCCAAACTTTGACAAGTGTAATCCTGCCGGCTCGAGAGCACCTTCATTTATAGAGGAGTCCCCTAGGCGGAATTTAGGGTCATTGTTTACAAATATATAGCCCATTTCTTTGCACAGGATGTCTAATTCTGCATTGACTAACTCTGCTCGCTCTTGTGCCTCTGTATTGTCAACACGTGGACATATGCTTGAAACCATGATGTTTTGTGCTATATTGCGGGCACCATGTGTCAGAAGTTTGAAATCACTGATTATACTAGTGATGTCACCAGATTTATCACAATCGTTAGTACATGCGTGTAACAGCACACAGTCAAAGTACTTGTTTTTCTTTGTCAGGGCTTTATGTACTGTTTCTATGGTAGCACCACCGATACACGTTACTTCTGTGTCGGCATCACAACTTGCTATATCTCTGATGATGGAATCTCCTATCACTAAAGTACCGTGCCGTTTATCAGTGTGGACTGTTTTGTTTTTAACTAAAGTCCTCAATTCTGCATTATCCTTTTGTAGGTTTTCACACTGGGCAGTTTTTGCCGCCAGTTGCTTGACCAGGTCGGTGATATTTTGCTGCAAGTTATTTTGTAATTTTCGCATGTCTTTGAGTTCTTGGATAATGTCCTCTATTTTCTGGGGCAAAGAGCGACATGGGACACAATTCCAAAGCACCCCAGTGGTTGCTTCGTTTTCCCCCATACATTTGTAATGGAACCATCCCATGCATGATACACACTGAATCATAGATGTTTTGTGTTGTCTGTCATAGAGGCATTCCGCTATACACAGAGCCATTTGCTGTGATTTGTCTTTCGGGCCGGAATGTTTGCCGGACAATTCTTTGTTCACTGTGGTTTTGATACCGTCCTTGGTGCCAGCTTGCTTTGGTCTATTATTGCCATTGTTGTCTGACTTTTTCTTGCCAGGCTTTTGCTGTGATAAACACTCAAGGGGTTCCGTATTCTTGGCAGCGCCAGTGTTGTCTTTTCTCAATGCTTGTGTTTTTTTACCCTTGATCCGTTCTTTCACCTCCGTGACGGAGTCATTGATTGTGATAGATCGCGTATTGCTGGGACTGGCTGTGTGACTGTCTTGGGGTTTCACTGTAGTACTGGTGTTCCTACGCCTAGGTCTAGTATCTGTAGCATTGATCCTGGCATTAGCATTAACACATTTCTTTTCCTTTTTTTCTCTTTTCCCCCTTATATTAGTGGGTGTTAAGAGTGATCCCTTTTTCACTGACTTTACTTTCGCTGGCGTTTTCAAGCTGGGTGGTGGTAGGGCAGGCTTCTCAGTGTCTTTCCGGGACTCAGAGCCCCTCCCTTTCTCATTACTTTTCACTCTGCTAGGTTTTCTGTGGCTGGTCAGGCTTAGGGCGTGCAAAGCAGTGTTTTTCCTACGTAAGTTATACCATTTAGGTGGCATGCCACCCTCGGCTGCCAGCCGCCGGTCCACTAGCTGGCCGCTGGAGGCACCCCGACAGCGGGCAGATGCCAGCGGTCCACGCGAGGCCCGCTGGCATAAAAATGACCCCTCGTGGACGGTTACTATATATTACCCAGAAACCTTTGCGCCGCCCAGTTCAAGTGGTAGGCGCCATTGTGGGGAACCAAGCCGAATTCGGAACACTAGTCAAGGGGCAGCAGTCAAGGGAAAACTATATAATTCAGGACATTTCATCGTTCAACTTGGTGAGTACATATTGATAATCAATATCCAAGGGAGCACTTTTAAGCTAACCCTGCATGAAAATTCAGTAGAATCAGCGCCTTGAATACGTTTTCAGTAAGAGTCTTTGGCCGTACAGTATTAGCGATAATGTGGGTATTTTGACAATGCATTGGCCCAGCCATGTGCATATAATGACTGTATAAGGGCCGTGTCTTGTAGATATGTAAATACGTGAAAAGTATCGGCCATAAGGCCAAGAGGGATTTTGAGGGGTGTCATTGCCATTGTCATAAAAAAATGGGAAGTATATTTTTTATGGGCTATCTCAGTGCATGGACCTATTATCGGATAATAGGTCCATGCTCAGTGTCAAAGAGAAAGTGTCCTCATTTCTTCATTTGTGACTTGTGCTGGCTAGGGGCGCGTAAAATGTCCTCTTTGAATGAATTTAGCGGTGTTCTGAGGGGTAATATATTCATGTATCAGATTACTAATTTGTAAATTAGCTTGTTACATGCCCGTCGGTGGGGTGGGGGTACTCCCATTAGTGACGATACTGGGTGTGTGCTGTTCTGAAGGCCCCTTTTTCAGCGCAGTTTCCCAAACAAAAGTCCTGTATTTTGCACAAAAATCCCTAAAAAGGGCAGTTTTTCTCTTTGATGGCCTAAAATTATGGAAAATTTCCCTAAAAAGATAGGGTCAAAATTTTCTTCCTGGCCGGAGCACTTTTCACGCAATTTGGGACCATATTTTCTGCTATTTGGTTACAAAATTCCCTAACAAAGGTATCATTTTTGTGAAAAAATGCCCCAATGAAGGGTGGGTTTTTGAAAGGTCAAGCCCCACACCCCCACCAAAAATTAGAGGAAAGTACCCCCCCCCCCCGTGATTACATGTCTCCGAGGCCAACGTAAATATTTAATTTTCACTGTGTGCCATTAACATTACTGTGACAGAGAAGTTGGTCAGCTTGTCAATTAAATGTCGGTATTCAGACCTAACTTAAGTTTTGCTTAACCAATCTCTATGAAATTCTGTGGGCATCTAGGGAAATGTGTAGAGTACATATCTGCTAAACATTTTAACAACAGGGTAACTCTGCAAAATAGAGTTAAATACAGGTGTGACAGGGACTAATGAGACAGACTATAGCAATATAATTTATGTACCATTTATTTTTTTATTTTGGGGTCTGCCACATTAGGTATTCACTTTTGCACACGACCAGTAGGCCTGCGTGTTCATTTACATGACAACGTTCTAGCGTTGAAAGTCAAACTGTTTTTTCTTACACTAGCTAAAAATCCTTTCACTAACTTCCTTTTAACGTGCAAATCATGCAAACAAATTTTGCATCAAATTTTTATTTAGTTGGCTTTAAAACTATACAATGATTTATGCTGGAGTGTGAAGAGGGGTTTTATGAAAGAAGACCCTGCTCCCCCCCCCCGCCCGCTAAAATGTGATATTGCATGAAATTAGCACAAAAACACCAGCAGACTTACTATATTTGAAGAAGGAATTTCATACCTTTCACGTGCTGCAATTTGCCGTACAACTGGATTGTGGGGTGCACATGTATGTGAACGTTACAAATACAATATTAATGTCAAAACCTGAACCCTTTCCTCCTTGAGCTGCCTGAATTCTCGTTTAACCATGCATCAGTGGGTGCGACTGCAAGATTTTGCACTGTCTTCACTTTTTGTCAAAACTGTTTATTCATGAGAGTGTGGGGAATCTTTTGCAATGTGGCCAAGTAACTTTCCTTGATGCATTCTAGGTACACATAGAGCCAGAATGTGCCCAGGTAAACTATTGACATAGTCTTGATCTATAAAGAGGGACGGGATACAACATACATGTACTAAACAGACACAAATATTACATACATAGACAAAATTACCCGAGTCGTTAATCTGTCAAACCGAATCCCTCGAGTTGTTTGCCTGCCAGCGCGCCTGATCACCCAAATGCGAAGCGCGCGGGTGATCAGGCGCACAGGCAGGCAAACAACGAGCGGGATTCGGTTTAGACAGATTAACGACGAGGGTGATTTTGTGTTTATCCCCTACGGTCCATTAAGAGAGAAAAAAGACAATTTATATCATTTGTAACATTTTATTTCACTACATTACACGGGACTTTGACACAAGTCATGCCGCGCGTATGAATATAAAATTTAAACAACAAAGAAAAGCGGTCGGCCACAGATCTAATGGCGGTCTTTTTTTTGGAACGGCCGTCGCTTCAGGCAAAAATCTCCACAAAAAGACACTTTTTAATCATTTATATATGGAATTGATTTGGTGGAGGGGAGAATTGGAAGGTCACGTTGCCTTGGAATGTTGTACCAGCAAACATTCCAAAGTATGCACCCGTGGAGCTCAACTGACTGAGGGCCGTCAGATTAGCCGGCCCATCAGTGCATCATCACTGACCGCAGCATTGCCAGCATTGCCCGAAGGAACGGGGCGATGGCTCCCTGCCACACCAGCTGGGACAAACGATGAAGACAGAGTCTGGGGAGTGTTTTGTACAGATGTTCGAGGTTTCTGAAAAGAAGAATAATTTCCCTGTAGAAGGATGCACGCGTGGCGTGCTGTTGCATAATTGTTCACAGACTGCGTATTTTTGTGCCCGCTCAGCTGTTGAATAATGCCATGGTTAGCGGCCGGGACACTCGGATGTGAAAGTCGACTGCACATCGTGCGTCTCACAGAGTGGTCGTTTTTACTGGTAACCATCAGTCCTGCATTTTGGCCCTAGTTTGCATCACAGAATCAAGTTTATTCTTACCCGTTGGCTGGGATTTATACCACGGACCATCAGGTTTTCGGCCGTGATTTATGGCAAGGTAATAGGGCGAGTTTGGATATACCGAATAGGGATTGATTCCTTCCATATTTGGAAAACCGTATCTCTGATTTTACAAATATGGTAAAAAGTAGTCCCACCCATGGGATATGGTCAACAATTTCACATAGGCCATATCTCATGGGTTTTCAATGTAATATGGTACAAAGTAGGGGATAAATGTACATTCTTCACTGAAGTATATTTTATACATTACCAATGTTAGTAAACATACATTTAGACCCATGCTTTTGTTGCAGATATCTTCTCTCGCTACCAGAGGTAGTCGGGAATGTGTTCCACATATACTGCCCGAGTTAATGACATCTCTGATGATATACTGAACCCCAATGAAAAGTATCCACATGCCAATTTTGAAGTATTTTATTGTTTATACTTGAAACATTTCATACCTAGACGTGCTTAGAACTTAACAAAGCATTCACTTTTCTGGCGTAAAAATAATGTCACGCTCTACCGACATTAACGTCACTTACAGGCAAAAAATGTCATTAACTGCCCTAATTGAAAGTCACACAAATTTTTCTGTTCAATATGGGATGTGGCCACCTCGAGCATCAACACATGCTATACATCTGCGGCGCATACTGCTGACCAGGGTTTGAATTCTGTGTTGGGGAACATTATTCCATTCTTCCTGCAGAGCTTGGATCAGCTGGTTTCGGGTAGTAGGCCTAGGTGTCCTCCGTTGAATACCTTGGCCTAACTGATCCCACAAATGTTCAATAGGGCTCAGATCGGGTGAGAACGCTGGCCATTCCATGACATTGATGTTGTTCTCATTGAGAAAGTTCATTGTTAATCTTGCAGAGTGTGCACGTGCATTGTCCTGCTGAAAGATCGCCAGATCTTGATGCTGCTCCATAAATGGGACCATGTGCGGCTCCAGCACCTCATCAATGTACCGCCTAGCATTGAGGATCCCTTGAATGACCACTAGGGGTGTCCGGTAGCGGTTGCTGATGCCTGCCCACACCATGACAGAGGGTCCACCCCATCGATCTGCCTGACGGACACAGGCATCTGCATATCTCTCCCCAGTCCGGCGCCACACACGTTCTCTGCCATCTGCTCTGCTGACACAAAAACGGGACTCGTCAGTAAAAAGGACGGTATTCCACTGCTGGCGAGTCCACCTGGAGTGTGCTCTACACCACTGCAGTCGTCTTTCTCTTCTGGGTTGGGTCAGCAGGTTACCCCTGTAAGGTCTTCTGGCTGTTAGGCCACTGCTCCTCAGTCGCCTCTCCACAGTAGAACTACTGACAGGACGGTGATTCACCCCTTGAGTCTCACGGGCTGTTTGGGCTGCTGTACGGAAACGGTCTCGCAGGTGCATCAGCCGGATGTGACGGTCTTGGCCAGGTGTTGTCACTCTTTCTCGGCCAGGCCTAGGCCGATCATCTACGGATCCAGTTTCTTGTTGCCGTTCAATTAGTCGTTGGATGGTGCGCCGAGTACACCCCATTCTTTGTGCGATTTGAGTGATTGGGACTCCACCCTCTGCAAGCCCCAAAGCATGGTGTCTTTGACCTTGGCTCAGACGCGGCATGAGAGCCTCAACACACCTGAGACCACTGGCTTTTTTCTTGGCTGAACATCCCTTTTTAAAGCCACTGAAAACATCAGGTCATTTTAGCCATCCAATAGGAGTGGTGGTCAGAAGCCATATTCGGTGCACAAAAGTCACATGCATTATGTAACAACCCAGCAAAAGTTAAAAAGTTGTCCTGAATGACCCTGATGTAGGCTCCAAACCATGCATATATGCACACACAGTACTTAGTAACTTACAAAATTAATTTGTTAATTGTTTTATGTGGATACTTTTCATTGGGGTTCAGTATACAAACAAATTGGACAGGCCAGGGCATCGACAAAATTGATTTCGAAATTTGTCAAACTCAGAGGCATATTGCAAAGTAAGTGTTGTTACGTCAGTGTGTTAACAGAGAAATATTGTTTTTTTTCTTTCTTTTTTCTTTCTGTCTTTCTTCTTGCTTTTTTTCTTTCTGTCTTTCCAGGCAAATTTGTCCGACATTTCTTTTGAAAACTTTTATACGCAGAAACTCCAAACTTGGCATGATTATACTTCCACACGTGAAGTCTTGTTTTGTTCTTTTTGTAAAAAGGTTCTACACTTTTGAAAATTATGAAATTAGGGTCAATTAAATGTATAAATGTTTAATATCTCCAAAACTATTATCAGTACAGGTGAACAATCCAACTTGAATTAATATGTTTGTACCACTGCACAGTTTTGTAATTTACATGTGACATTGAAATTTTCTTCTAGCCATAGATTGGTCAATTTTGATCGTGTTGGGCTCAAATTGTAGATATTAAAAAACGGCACATTTTTGTAAGTTACATGTGACTTCTACAGGTTAAATTTTTGCATCTTAGGTAAGGGAGGTGTGAACAGCATTGTAATGTGATGTGTCAATAAAAATCACACCTGTAACTGTACTTAATCATTTCCATATTGTATTGCAGAAGCAGTTAGAAGAAATGCCTTGACAAGAAATGCTTCGGACGCTGATATTCAAAAAGAAGTCCATAGATTTCTAAAGGGCGCCACCGATCCTGATGGGAGTCGTCGAAAGAGGATGGTTTAAAAACAAAAAACAAAAACAATGCCTTATTAGAGGTAGAAGTTACTGCTGCCGCGGACTCACACTGAATGTATAATTATTAGACGCTCCCAGCTTGGGGTCAATTGTGGTAGCTTTGAATGTGAGAGGTCAGGTTCAGGGCAACCTGTGTAGCCAGACTGGGCTTTGGAGGGGGATTGAAACTCTGTCCCATCTCTGTCGGAGCGCCTTCGACCCATGGACCCATGGAGTACAAGAACAAGTCTTCCTGCACGTCTAGACATGACAATTTGGCCAAGGTTGTTGCTCCACATGAAGTTGTGGCGATTTGCGATGACAAAGTCTCGTTGTCCTCGCCCTTACGTCTCGTGCACAGATGAAACCTTAACACCCTAAATTTATTCTCTTCATATATTTCTCCAATGGTTCTGTATTCCCAAAATGGTTGTTCCTTGAAGATCAACCATGTGCATCTTTTTTATCCATTACATAGGATCATCCCCATGTTTAGCATTGAAGTTGTAACCTAAATAGTTATCAAGGCATCCCTGGGGCATGATGAATTGAACATCAATATCAGAGATCAATAAAAGGTCAACTGCCATCACGTTTGAAGTGTTGGAAAAAAAAGCATTTTTGACAGACAGCTGTGATCCTAAGAATCATGTTAAGCTCACCTATCTTTCAACTAACTCATCCTTCTTGGGGAGTATGGTTTTGACAACATGATGCAGAGAGGAAAACATATTTATGGCTCTGTGACCTAGGTCCAAGTCGCATCTCCATTGTTATCTGGACCTGATAGAGGATTATACCCTGGTGCAATATTTAAAACTTTTTCTTTTAAATTGACATGTCCTAACGAATACACACAACTGATCTGTGACCTTGGCAATCAAGTCAAGGTCTTTCATCCTGAAGACATGCCATATAGGAGAGTCTAAAGTACACCCTAATCAAATTGACTTAAATCCGGTTCGGAGGGGAACAAATTCAGTTTTACAGTCAGTGACCTCAATTTGACCTTTGACAGCACCAGACCAAACCCCATATGTATGCTCCTATACATTTTCAATACAAACCGTGCACACTGGAAGCACCATAGCCCAGACATAAGGGACGGCTATTAATGTGCACTGATGCTCTGGCTGCCACCAAGGTTCAAAGTCACTAAACAATCTAAATATCCTTACCACATGAACTTAAATGAATTGAGCATGAGCACTAAATTAAAAGACGTTTTGAGAAAATCTGTGCTTTCACACTGGAAAGAACTCGGATATTGAAAAAAAAAACACAAACAAGCAAACAAACGGACTGCGTGAAAAGCCTGTGTTAAGCTGACCTACAAATATATCACACCAGTGGCTCTGTGATTTGGGGGATGGGTCAAGGTCTCCCGCATGTTGTCCAAGTCTGGCCATCAGAGAAGACCACTACCATGTAAAAACATCAATCCCAGCTCAACAAATTCTCAATTAAATAACCGCACAATTGCCAGTCAAATGTACCAAATTAGCACTGTAACCTTGGGAATAGGGTCGTGTCACCAAGATACTGTCCCATGGCCGGTCCTCATAACAGAACACTGCATGTGCAACATCAAAAAGTCCTGGCTCGAATAAATCTGAAGGTATCAAGTGAACAGTAAAAGTAACACAAGTGACCCTGTGACCTTGGGAATGAAGCCAAAGTCACTCATAAACCCAGTCTGACCAACAGAAAGGACCACTAATACATACAATATCAAACTCTTTTTCAAATAGTTCTCACTTTATCACTTGTACACTATAAGTTACGCAGGTGCTCCTGTGACCTTGGGAATGAGGTCGATTGTAACTTTTTAATGCCACACAATAATAATAATAATGATAATAATAATAATAATAATAATAATAATAATAATAATAATAATAATAATAATAATAATAATAATAATAATAATAATAATAATAATGATGATAATAATAATATGATAATAATGCTAATCATAATGAATAATTAAACAGAAAGATAGATAATGAATAAATAATTTTTGAGCAGTGGCCCCAATTAATTAATGTAGGCTTGATATATATATATATATATATATATATATATATATATATATATATATATATATATATATATACACACACACATTTAAATACATTTTTCTAAACTACGCCAATTCAATAAATATTTCAGTAAAGGGAGATAGTCAGTTTGTTTCATAAATTTGAGACATACATTTTCTCTGTGATGTGCCCATGATCCGTTTGAGGACAATGAGATTTCCAAATACGATGATGATCACTGTCAAAAATACGGACATTATTCAAACATCAAGGAACAAGTTCAACCTTTTGGATACGTGTATAAGTAATTGAAACTGTTTTTACTCTCGTTCCAATTCATGAACCATTTGTCAGCCCATGCTGATTGCTGGCAAATCACCCTTTAGTGTCATATTGGCTACATCTTCATCACTATGGTCCGAGACGAAAATAGAGAAGTGCCATCAGCAAATAACCTTATGTTTGACAACAATTCTAGCAATACCATTAACATGAATTCTAGACAACGACCTTATGACAGACGTCTGAGGCACAACACCAGCGTTTACAAATTTCCAAGAGGATGTTTGACCACTTATGACAACTCTTTGGCGAACCTCTAAAATTACTAGTTTTAGTGATTTAACCCCGTCCTGAACTTCCAGTGCAATATCGTACAATTCTAACAGTTGTTGCACCGGAGAATCAGCGGATTTATATTCAGACTGAAGTTTTGTAATGATCTTGTTTTGAATTCAATGATAAAACAAATGTTCAAATACACATCTCTCAAAAATCTTTCCCTAACATGCTCACATCTAAGCAGTGATATAGATGTTAAGTTTGATGTCAGCTGTTCTGTAGCCTTTTTGTGTAAGGGATTCATATTTGCATCTTTCTAAGATCATAGCAAATAAGAGGCCTGCAATGACAATCAAACATAAACGTTTAGAGATAGAACTAGCACATCCAAACAATATTTTAGGTGCTGATATTGTCATAGTCTTTCATAAAATCCTTCTCTAACGTGATCATTTTTGGAACAGATGTCAATTCATGATGTGCATGTGATATTATACCGTTCAATTGGTTCGCTTAGTCAGTTAAGTAATATTAATATTGATGATGATGACGATGCCGACGATGATGATGGTTATTTATTTGGCACGGATCGTGTTCACCTGTCCAAGGGCTCAATCAAGCGTATAGAATCGTTGCAGGGTTCGATCGTAAAGCAGTTACTTGATCACATCGTTCTGTTTTGTTGAAAGCTGTGGATATCCAACCTGTCACTGACACAATTGAACACAGTACAGTCAGTGTTCCTGCCGCGCAGCGTTGCTAATGTTGACTCTCCTGACCTAAGGCTTTGTTGTCGTCTTATTGCAGGATACATATTACCTGGTACTATGTTTTTTGTGTGCAAAATACTGTTGTAGATAGAGTATACGTACAAAGAACGTCCCCTTTAGTTGTCAAAGATTCTGGTCTATCTGCAAATACAGCGTCTAACAATATTCATTGTAGCTCCTTTGATGGAGTTGTAGACTCCCTGCAACACCTGATTTACCACGAACTTCATTCGACCTTGGGGATATTCACATATCTTGGTATGAATCTTAGTCAGGGCCTGTTAATTGTATTTCATGTGTAATGAATTGATGCATTATTCATAGCTCGTTAATTGTGTTTCATATTTTAGTATTTTAAGGAAGGGGTGCTTCTTATGTATAATCCATATGGTGTACCTCTTTTTCATTTGTTTGTATTTATATGTACATATAAATATACAGACCGGGCACAAATAATAATAATAATAATAATAATAATAATAATAATAATAATAATAATGATGATGATGATGATGATGATGATGATAATAATAATAATAATAATAATTTGCTCATGACTGTGTATGTTCGTCACTTATTCCCGCCAATGTTATGCGGGGTAACATTCGTTTTGTGCTCTGTCCAGTTCGCCACAACCTGTCACACTTTTGGCAATCTGTGAACAGGTGCTTTTTGACGATATAATGGTATATCTGTCTGTGATCGACATTCGTGCCTTCATTGCATATCGCGGTTTAGCATTGCAAGAAACAGTTGTCACAGCTTATTCACAGAGGGCCGCGTGTCGTTGCTTTAATTTTCGGAGAGATTTCGAGAGGGCGCACGGATCCTGCTGCTATTGAACCGCTTGCTCCCGCACTGCAAGCCCACAATTGCCAGGGGAGGCTGTTCAACACACTGGCCAAAAAACATTACGCGTGAAAAATGCAGTTGCCGTGTCAGTTTGAAGCAAATAGCTTCATGATAAGTTGTTTGTGTCCAGAAGCCTGCGCTACGACATGATGAACTCAAGTTTGAGCGGTGGCAATTTGATGTCAAATTCGTCCGTTTCATTTGTTGGACATTACGGACAGGCCGTGGACACTGTGCTTGTGGTATATTACGGCTTGGCGATCGTCCTGGCCGTCACGGGAAATACGCTACTACTAGTGACGATCTATAAAAGAGAGCCGCTGCATCAGCCGACTTACTACTTCATGTGTAATCTGGCTTTCAGTGACCTGGTGTTTGCCTTATGTTTGGGGCCGCTGGCTGTTGCAGCTTATATTGTTCTGGGATTGTTAAAAAATGCAGGACTTTGTCAATTCTTTGGATTCATGACAACATTTCTTGCTCAACAGTCAATCGTTATGCTGGCGATAATAAGCGTGGATCGCTACTTGGCATGTTGCCACCCACTGAAGTATTACCAGTGGGTCACTTTCAGGAGATGTCTTCACGCTAATATCTTTGCTTGGTGCTACTCCTTATTTCTCTGTGTTCCACCTTTAGTTGGATGGAGTTCCTACACATATGACGAGTTCTTGCTTATGTGTCAGATCCACTGGTCTCCGACAATCCTTGATATGAGTTACACAACTGGACTTCTGGGAGTCATGTGCGTGTATCCCTGCACTGGAGTTATCATTTGGAGTTACTGCAAAATATACAAGGAGGTGAAACGGTTGCGTGTTTTACCTTTACCAGAAATAAATTTGCCACCAAAGCGCAACTTAAAAGCAGCAAAGGTAACTGGGATTGTGATAGGCGTTTTCACGTGTACGTGGCTTCCATTTGTTGCAGTCCGTATTTCAAAGATGTACGTGTCAAGAGTACCATACAGCATCAAAGTGTTGGAACAGATCACGTTCATTACTTTTACAATATCTAACTACACGAATCCTATCATATATGGCATATTCAATAGACAATTTCGTATCCAATTGTTTAAGATGGTCAAAATTAAAAAGAACGATTAGTAGCTATATGTAGGACAATCCTTCTCTTCAAGACTAAGAGGCCTTGGCGCATGTTAGGCACGGAGAGTATGAGAACAATATGTAATATAATGTCGTTTTCATAGTTACACTTAATTTATGTGCCCCGTTAAGTAGGAGTACTTTAACTCTGATTTCAAAATACTGGACATGAAATTGTTTACTTGTGCATATGTGCATGTGACCGTCCCACCTTCAACTTTTATATCACATATTTTATTGTTAATTTCTGCTGCAAATCAATTATTTCTTTGCTTATATTGCTCTCATCTAAGGGTCAGAGTTGATGATATATAATTTTGAGGATTACAGACATTAACAGGTAAAGATTACAGCAAAAAAGTTGGGCCCCAACACAAGGTAAGGCTAAATCTGACCCATGGAAGCCTGTCTGCAGTGTGATTTTCATTCAGGATGGAAACAGGACTGTGACTGGGGAGTCAGTTACACATCTGCATGTAATTACTGACCACAAATATACACCATTGGGCCATGGGACCCAGGGGGATAGGCCTGGAAGACGATGAATGAGGGAGAGTTCAATTTCCAGATTTTCTGTTAGGGAGGGGGGTAGGTTAAACTTGAATTTCTTTAATTGGAGTTAGCACACACATTTGACTCTTATGTATATGTTAGATGTGTTTGTGGTCCATGTTTTAAAATATTTCTGAGCCATTTATTTTCAGTCTTCCTATGATTTTAGCTTATTTTCGCTGATGGGGGCCTGTCCCCTGTTGAAATGGGGGTGGAGTCGTATTTCTTGTTGCCTCCCCTTAGGGGTGGGCCAAAATGGCCTTTAACTCCAATTTTATGAAAGTAGACTTGTCCTCCAGTACAGAAATACCATACTTGGTGATTCCATATCAAGATCTCTGAGGGATGCATGTCCCCAGAAAGTGACCACCCCTCTTTAGAAATATGGGAAAATGAGGTCATCTCAGACTCCCCCTGCTCATTAAGCTAACAAGTGGGCTGAGTGCAAAGGGGATGTTATTTATGGGCACAGTAGATATCTAGGTCTCGAAATCTTTAAGGGATTAAGGTTTCAAAGAAAGACTCCAGCAAGTTTAGCTAATTTGAAAGTAGGACACAGTGGAATTTTTAGGGGGTACCCCTTAAACGTGAATGTTTGAGCTGCCTCTCATTGGGCCTATGGGCTGACTCTGTGGATATTTTTTGGATGAAATGAACATATCAACTCTCAAAAAGCATCAGACATTGACAATTTATGCTTTCATTTGGTAAATTACGGATTATATACAAACATAAAAGACCGGGGCATGAAAGATGCATAGGTTGCCTTTGTGTCCGCCATATTGGATTTTTCTGGATGCTGATTGGCTGGCTCAGTATGGATACACTTTGATACCGAGGATGTTCACAGTAAGTGTAGACTCATTATCGGGATGTGTGTGTGACTGTATCATATCATAGCATTATCGGAAACATTTCTTAGTGATGCTATTCCTGATGACGATCTTTTTCCCGGTTTCTATCCTATTATTAGGAGAGATCGAACAACTGGCCTTGGTGGAGGTGTAGCTGCCTATGCCTCGCGTTGCTTGATCATGAAAAGACGTCACAATCTTGAAAGGGTTGATCTAGAAGTACTTTGGATGGAAGTTCGTTTGCATAACAATTAGTTTAGTTTAAACGTATTTATTTCTACTTGATTTCCCAATAGTACAAAACATTGTCTAATCTAGGGGTTCTCCAGACACGGAGACGCACAATAATATATACAAGACTCGCAGGACAATACAAATCATGATAATATGACTATGAGATGATCGTGCATGATGTACATGTAAATTTGACTATAAATACTATCGACTTAGAATTGTGATACAACAATTGAACAAAATGTGTACACAGATGCATGCAAACAAGCTTACGCACATGTTTACACACCCATATGCAATGACCATAGGTGGTGACCGAAAGGGAGATACTGGCCGTCCGCGCTCTCAGCGATCCACGGCATGGCCCGCCGAGGGTCAGGCGACACATGGATGTACGCATGCATACAACTGGGCACGGCCAAGCACTATAGCGGCATATACACGCTCTCACCGTGGAGCCACCATTGCACCCAGTAGCTCGGGTGTTCCTTCCCTGCCTGGCAAATGTCAACCACTGTGGTCCTATGGGAGCGCAAGGCATTTCTCCAACATTAAAATACAAATAGAGATACAGGCTTATGTATGTAAATGAGACACTATGGATACCATGCTAGGAAGGCACGATTTAACGGGTTCGCACAGACCAGCGATGCGCAATACAATAATATGACAATTGTATTTGTGTCTTTTTGTCCAAAACCACTTCCTAGTAGTCATTACCCTATTCTGTAGCCCGAACTCTTTACTCTTCATAAGCTAACCTGTCCCTGTCTAACTTATATACATAGAAGTTCTATTGTCCATATTGCACACGTTCCTCTGTAAAATTTTGACATAGGCTGTATTAGCCCAAATGAATTAAAGGGTCTTCAGCGGGTAACTACTCAACATGTTTCGGAGCCTTTTACCCGTACATGTCTCTCTGAGTAGCGGCTCCTTATCTAAGCTAAATATTCAGCAAAGACAACCCACATAATAGTGAATAAATATGAACGTGGCAATTGATGAATTAGCTAAATATGTGAAGTTTTGCTTATAAATGCAGAGCTTCATATCAAAGAAGAACACCTGTCAAACAAACCATAATTACCAAATTTTCATAGTACAGGTTCAGATGAGAACAATTTGACTTACCCCTGAACAATGAAGATACACAGTTGCGATGAACAGTCTTGTTTCAACGATAAAATTTTGCACTGCTCCAAAGATTTTTGTGGTGCAATCAGTTGAAATATCATGGCTACAAAATAAAAGTATGTTAGCTAACCTATCACTTGCTTTATGTATGAATAAATTTGAATGGACCCCAGGGGCTAACAATGGAACAATGCTATTCAAAAGTCTCGGTCTTTCCTGGACATATTTGTGGCAGTGGAGACAAAAATGTTCAAAATCCTCATTTGGATGGGAGCAGATACATGTGGGTCGCTGTACTATATTAACTTTGTGAAGGTCAGAATTTAGCTTAGAAAAACTTAGTCGAAGCTGCGAATGACAAATACTAGCAACTCTCTGACCATGAGAATAGAAATTCTGTCCGTGGTCAACAGCAAGCAAGGTGGCTTTGAGCTAAGACTTGAAGATCTGGAGGGTCAAGAGAATTTCTAATATCAGTCTGGAGGTTATTCCATAGTCGTATGGCATCAGGGAGGAAAGAATTTTCAAGGCGTTTTTTCGGCATTTGATTGGGCGTAGACTGCCAGGGAACCCATGTCGGAGTCTTGGACCGTCAAGTACAGGAGCATGATTGGATAGGTACCTCGGAGGTCACTCTCCAGGAACGGAAGTTTTGTCTAAGTTTAAAATTGATTTTATAAAATTTTGAAGTTGTAACCATGATGTTATACAGTTTCTTAATTTTTTTGAGCTCCAAAAGTCACAGAAAGAAGAGTTGAAAGGTCAAATTGAAAAAAAAAAAAACCCGGTTCCTAAGTTCGACATTTATCTTGCTTTACCCGTTTGTTTTGGGATAATATATCTATCCGTGTTTGATTGAGGTCATTTTTTAATTTGATCTTTTGAAAATTGTCTTCCGAGAAAATCGGTTTTAAAGGTCATGGCTCTGATTTTTACAAAGAACGGACCGCATTGCGAAAATAACTCATTCCCTCCGATCGAACTTTTCAGTACGAGTGGAGTGAATAAGAACCTTCAACTTTGATGTATCCTTGCAAAGATACATTTTTGTTTTGTGGTATAAAAATCAAGTTTTTCATCTCAAATTTTGTAAAGCTAGGCACCATGTTGGTTTTTGGCGCTTTGGTTTCACATACCGCTTCCAAGTTTCAAAGGGAAGGCGTAAAGCTATTACACGGTCACCTGACCATGGCCCTGACAACACGCTGTTTCAAAATGGCAGCAGGCAATTGGTTCCACGTGTGGTTTGACAGTTTGTTTTGCAATGTTTACTGGGTGGCAGGCTTTATACTCTGAGATCGTTCTAGCTGGGCCTGTCTCTATACTGTCAGCGTGCGGTGTAGTGTTAGCCCAAAGAGGCTCCACATGGCAATTATTTAATTATTTGCGCAATAAGCAACATGTAGGATTGAACATGCGAGGGCTTTTTTGCTTCAAGTTTCAAGTTTCAGTCAAAGTGACCACCAAAATGTTTGTCATGATTAATACTGCTGTGCAGTTTCCAGGTCAGTTTACCCAAGGTTTAGGTACCCTTGGAGATGAAAAATATCTAGCCTTTAAGGCGGTTACAGTTTTTCGAAACAACATGGGTGGCAGAATACAAGGGCCTAGTAAAATGTCACTAGAGCACTGAACGATAAAAGTCGGATTTACACCTGGAGCGAGTAAGTGACACACAGTGTTCAGTAGACAGACCCTTTGGACAGTGAACTTGGGGCAGAACAAAAGGTAACGTTTCGTATCTTCAGTGGTATGAGACCATGCACACGGTTGAGGCTGGAAGGATATTGACATGATGTAGATGGGCATTTAAAACAGAGAAGTTAAGACGTAGCTGCGTGTGGCATATGTTAAGAAAACGACTTCCATGTTTAAAGTATGTGGGCTTTTTGTCAACACTTAAGAGTAATAGATTTAATATAGATTTAAACTGCGGCAGGGAATTGGTGAGACGAGCATCAACCGGGAGATTATTCCATAATTTGATAGCAGCCGGGAGAAATGAATCGCCGAAGCGATTGGTGGCGAACCTAATTTGGCGTAATTCAGTACAATTTCTCAAAAGGCGCCCAGTAGTGAATGCAACGTCACGAGGAACGAGATCATGTAGGTATTGTAGAGTTAACCTATTGTACATTTTAAAGGAAAGAATAAGTTTAAAGTATTTCCTCCGATTTGCCAGAGTTTGCCATTCAAGCTCTTCGAGAAGTAAGACACGTGGAGTGTATCTAGTTGCGCCAAGGCAGATCCTGGCTGCCTCATACTGAACAGCTTCTGTAGATTGTGACAGGTTTTCAGTGTGATTGTCGAACAGGACACACCCATATTCGAGGATAGGACGAATCATTGTACTGTACAACCGTATGAGTGTTTTTGGCGGGAGAGTTTATATTTGAGTCTGCGTAAAAAAGCAAGCCGTTGGCTGGCTTTATTAACAATACGTGTAATATGCTGGTGCCATGACAAGTTACTTGAGAGTGTAACTCCAAGGTGAATATGTAGAGTGGCCTCAGGTATCAGTCGTCATTGCGATCGTTACTCTATGGTGACGAATCTACGTTTTTTTGTTTTTGTATTTTGTTTGCTTTCCGTCACAACTTTTCACTCGTGCCTTACTCTGTGTTTACAATTTGCTCAATTCCAGTCTTTTTGTGAAACTACAACGTAAAAGAAACTAGGTCCTAGGTCCAGTTATCTGTACGTACACGCGTCGTGTTCTACCTCCCCTGGGAGCAAATGGGATTAGACGCATTTGATTGGATGGTGCGTGTCTGGTGACTAAATTTACCAATGACAGGCCTAGAAACTTCCCTCGACTGAAACACTGACGAATTTTACGCTATTTTTAGGGATATCCCAGGAATTCTTTATTTTTAACCGATTGGAGAGCTTGTTACACAAAGAGACAAACTCCTGAGCTTTCCAGCAGTATAAAATATCATCGCGGTCGAACAGAAACATTGAGGCCGCAAACGGACAAAGTTACCTTGGTTTTTGTGTCAAATTCGGTCTTGCTCATTTAAATTGCGACAAAAATGGGAGTTTGATAGATTTTTATCCTTGTCAGAGGGAAATAATGCTTTTAAACACAAAACGCAAATAGCCAGTCGCAAATGTTGAAGTTTTTCTACAATTAAAAAGTTCACGCTTGCAGGTAAATAGACAATATGGGCGAACGGTGAGCTGATGAATGTTGGCTTTCGGTGCGGTCGAATACACCCGCAAAAGATGCTGTTCAAAGCATGTTCGTATGTACTGGCTTACAACCACTGATTCATTTAAAATGAAGTTGAAATATGTTCCTCCAGGTTTCAAAGCTGGCATATAGTTTGCGTGAGTATGCGCGATATTTAAAGCCCAAAGCTGCCGGACCGCGTAATACACATGCACGGGTATATTGATCGACCTGGCGAAAAACCCAGAGTGGACTCTCCTTTCGCACAGCCTCCTTGGGCCCTCTCCTTGGTTAGTCAAATGGCTGAAATTACATATAATAATAATAATAATAATAATAATAATAATAATAATAATAATAATAATAATAATAATAATAATAATAATAATAATAGTTTTATTACCCCTCCGGTGACGGAGAAACTAAGAGGAAATACATACAAATAAATCCATACGTACACAATTCAAAATACAGTAAAAATTCCCAGGATAGCTGATGATTATACAAAAACTAAGAATACATAGTGCATCAGCCCAGAAAGTGGGATAAAAACAATGGGCATATTGATTTAAAAAGCTCGGTTTGTGGAAGTGCCCTACCGTGTCAATGTACAAGCCACACCTGCTATAACATCACGCTGGGTCCTTGGTCAACCTTTTTTGGGGGGTTGTCCCGATGGCCCAGAGGTCAGCGTGTTGGACTTTACATTTGGCTAGGCGAGTGTGCCGAAGGTAGTGGGTTCGTATCCCATACAGGTCGACATAAATTTATCGTATTTTTCACTTGTTTAACAGGGCGACTAGGTTGTGCTCCGTGGATCCCCGTTTCTGGTATACATATACCGTAAAGTATCAACGAGGCCCTCCTGACCTCGCGCCATGCGGGTACCAACCAGCGGTCTCCCGTCGGACAGTCCCAGCGCAGCACGAGTAGGACAGACCCCAAAATTAAGTAAACGATCAATAAGAGTGCCAGCAGGGACGTGCCCAGAAACAATATAACGGGCAAGGAAACAAGTCCAAATATTCCTGTATGGAGAAGACACGCATAAAACCCTACGAGCGAAAGAGACGGTTTCAGATTTAAGGATGCCACAAACACGACTAATACCAAGCGAGGAGTAAGGCAGAGTGACGGACTCTTTTATTGATCCCAAGCATACTCTTAATAACAGACCCTTGAGCAGATTCCAGCTCTGCAAGATTTTGCTTAGAAAGGTTAACACATTTTGAACCATATATTAAGCTGGGTACGCTGACTCGTTTCCATAAAAAAGTTTTACCCTTAGTGTCCAGCCCTGGGTATGTTACACCAGCGGGAGCATACCTATATATAGCCCTGCATGTGAGGTGTGTCTTAGTGCCCCAGTGCATATCTTAGCTGCTTCATACTGGATCGACTCAATAAGGTCACACAGCCCTTGCCCGCAATTATCGAAGATAACACAACCGTATTCAATAATTGGCCTGACCATTGAAAAGTATAGTCTTTCCAGAGCTTTTCGGTATACTTGTATTTGAATCTTCGCAGGAGTCCAATCCGTTGAGTGGCGTTATTTTTAATACGTGTCACGTGAGCACGCCAGGAGAGATTGCTGGATAATGTAATGCCGAGATGTGTATGGGTTTCTCCCTTTGGTATGGCAGTACCGCCTAGAAAGACAGGAGGATGATGTGGTTTGTTGGTCTTGGCAGAGAAAATGACTGATATGGATTTGGTGCATTGAAAATCATGCGCCATCATTAACTCCAGTGGTGAATAGAAGAGAGATTTTGGTTCAGGTGGCGTGCTGAGTCACCAGGGTTTTGGACTATTTCGAGTATACTGGTATCATCAGCGAACATACGGACATCACAGGTCAGATTATCTACAATGCCATTTATCTACACAAGAAATAATAACGGACCTAATATGGACCCTTCCGGGACTCCGGCCTGAACAGGAAGCCATGAAGAAGTTTGTCCGTGGATGATTACGCGCGGAAGTACTTTGTGAGTTCGTTGTTTAGAATCGTAACTGTGGCGTAATAATTCAAGATTTCTTTTTGCCATTGACAATGGAATTTTCTGATATTTTCACTTTAAGAATTCTGAAAAGAAAATTGCCAGATGATTCACGATCATTCCAAAATTCCTGTGAACAAATTGAATGCAATCCAATTATCTTCCACATATTTGAACCAAGTTGATTGATTCGTTTGAAACATCTTAACATGGCACCTGTTTACCTATGTTCACAATTCGAAGCCAATTCTTACAAACATATTTCATAAATTTTAGAGATAGTGGAATTTTGCCTAATTCACCTATTGCGGCTATGTTAGATGCCTTGCGATGAACGCCAAGGCAGTATTTCGAAAATATTATGTAGAGTTTCTGAAAATCTCTTTTGAAATTTCCTACAATATTGTCTTGTGCCAGGGTTTTCGAGGTTATGGCACTGTCAGCTCCCCATATTTCTGATGGACACAGTACATTTAGCATTATAACTTTTTCAAGTTTATCAAAGAAAGATGAGTAAAATTTCTAATTTGAGTCTCCCAGTATAATATTCGTTTTAGTCTCACCAGGGCTTTATTGGCTTCATTACAGAAAAACTTAATTGCACCATCAAAATATCCTGTTACAGATATCCGAATTCCAAGATATATATGTATATATATATATATATATATATATATATATATATATATATATATATATATATATATATATATATATATATATATATATATCCTAACAGCTTCTATTGTAATGTTATTCCACGCAGACACACAGAATGCCTATCCAATTTTTCACATGATTTATTGAATATTGTTATCTTTGTTTTATTTATACTGACGCTGAGTTTCCAATCTTTTCAGCACTGTCTTTGGTCAGTGCGACTGGATCACAGTCGTCTGTAACGTGTAGTGGTAAATCATTAATAAAAGTATAGAATAAAGTAGGTCTCATCACACAACTCTGTTTAACTCCTCTTTCGATCTATATATTATCTGACAAACCAATGAGAAATTTTATTTGTACAGTTGAGTTATGATATACATCTTTAATTGTTCTAAACATTTAGCCACATTAACTATATTTTAATAATTTATGCAGTAAACCTTGGTGCCAAACGGGAACCAAAACCCTTTTTAAAATCTATAAATCATAAAAATAAATATTTATTTTTTCATAATAATTTTGTATGTTTATGAATTAAAATTCTGATAATTAAAACCATGGTCACTTGTTCGACATCGTGAGGTAAATCCAGTTTTACACTGGTATCTTCAAAATATTTCTGTAACCGATTATTCATAATGGTGGTGCAAAGAGTTTAGATATACATCTGCTCAGACATATACCTCTATGCATGTTAAGGTCACGACGGGAGCCTCTTTTGCTAAAAGAACTAATAACCATTTCTTCCAAATAGTCAGGAAGAACCCCAATGTAAATACCATGTGAAACATTTTGAGTTAGACTTAAAAAGTGGCTCTTTTAGCATTTCATTTAGGATTCCGTCCTTTCCTGGTGACTCCTTGTTTTTCAATTTCACTGGAGGTGCAGTGATTTCAATTTCCCTGATTTTGAAATCTAGCGGCAGGAAAGATACACCAGTACGTCTGTAATCACACAAAAATGACTCCACTTCATATGCCTCAGCACTATTTTCCAAATCTGTACACTTTGATCTGACATCGGAAAAATTGGAGAAAACTTTATCTGGGATCTTTGTTTACTCCAAAATCCTGCTTCTTTGTGACTGTTTCTTGAGTTTATTTTTACGAGCCCTCATTATTCCCTTGGGTTTTTATCCCGTAAATTATTCAAAAATTACATAATCGTTTATTATATACGGAAACTAAATATATATATAATTTTAATACCAGTTAAGTTTTTTGGTTTTTAATTCAGATAGTCATGCATGTATTTATATATGTATATATATATATATATATATCCCGAGTGCTTCAATTTTTGGAAATACACAAATAACGGTTTACTTGTTTCGTATTTTCGTACAAAAATGTTTTAGAGTTGGAAAACCGCGACAGATAGATTAGGTATGGGATATATTCATATACACATGAATTTAAAGAATGCATGAACGTTAAATAACAGCAAATACATAGATATGTAATGCATAACATGTTCTTGCTTATAATGGCAGGACTTAGAAAACTTATATAAATAAGTATTTGCTCTAATATACGGCAACACAGCAAATTAGAAACTTGACCTTTCCCCAAGATAGGGATTCCATACAAATTCATGGACCTTGTTAGACAGGGAAACCAAGTAGACTTGACTATCAAATGTATGGAGAAGCTGGCAAACAGTGTCAAAAATAGTTTTCCATAAAGTCACTTCTGGTTAGTAACCTTTAAAACGTTTACACATAATGCATAGAATAAGTGGGAAAAAAACAAGTAAGGAAGAAAACAAGAGAGAAAAAATTCAGTTAGAATGTATATATTTAACATTGTGAGCCTAGATACAACTCGAAGACGGGCAGCTAAGGCTAGACTTTATCCAAGTTAATACAGTATGGTGCAAATGGCAATATAGCAGAGAGGTTACAAAAACATCTGATGCATATAATGTCTTTGCAATACTGCTACTTGAGACCTCTAATCTAGATGTGAAAATGAAAATCGTTTTACCCCACATGGCGAAAAAGGTATTAGTCCTGCTGGACAAATACATATTACTTGTGCAACATTCACATGCATAGCCAAAGGGTTTTCTAAATGTTTTATTGTACCAAACATGTTACTGTGTTACAGGACCTTTGTAACTGTTTATTTGGATTTATCAAAGGCTGTTGATACTGTAGACCACGATATTCTTCTTTACAAATTTAATTATCATGGCGTCAATGGCATTGCATTAGCTTGGGTCAAAATTTATTCAACAGATAGATTTCAATATACTATGTTTTATTTAATATTTGCTACAAAAAAACGTTGTTTATTCAAACTGGTGTACCGCAAGGTTGATTTTTGGACTATTTATATTCATTATACATTAAATGATTTAATGGTAACTTCTAAATTTGAGTCTATAATATACGCAGATGATACTACTTCGATCAATTCTTTGATGTTTTCAATACTGAGGATACTTATTATTACATACATATTTCTAATGTTATAAAGCAAGAATTGTAAAGGTGTATGATTAGCTCTCTGCAAATAAATTATGTTTAAGTAACCACAAAACCAGATTTATTGTTTGTTCTTGCCGTAGAATAGATTTTAAATTGCAGTTTCAAATTGCTGATTCACATATTGAAGAAGCAATGGTATTTGACTTCTTAAGATGAATTGTTAATGAGAATATTAACTGAAGCAGTCATAACTGTAAAATCTCGGCTAGTTTGTCGAAAAGAATTGGCATATTAAAGTAGTACATAACTCCCTTCCTTCTTAACAACTTATGCTACTTGATAATTCACTTTATCTTCCGATCGAATTTTTTGCTTCCAAAACAAACCATCCATATTATCTACTCTGCAAATCTTATTGCGTACACTGAACCTTTGGTTGAACCACTAAATACATTGAAGTGAGTGATATCATGTGATTTTAAGCTTTAAAATTTAATTTTAGGTGTATTCAGAACGCTGCACACAATATTTCATGAATGTTTTTGCCGCTCAACCTGTCACCCATCCTAAGGCCAGCAGACATGGGGACATCCCTCGTCACACTGTTCCGGCTAAAACTACTACCAAAATCTCCATTGCTTTTTACGTGTTAAAGTTGTGAAATGAAATGCCAGCGTGTATCAAGGGCAATTTTTAATTCTCATAAAATGATTTCTCTAAATGTATAGAACCGTTTTTTGTTTTTTGTGTTTTTTTTTGTTTGTTTTTTTTTTTTTGTTTTTTTGTTTTTTTTTTTTTTTGTTTCTTGTTTTTGTTTGTTTGTTTGTTTTTTTTGTCATCAACACTCTGAAATATGTACCATCAAAAATTTCATGTATATAACTACAGAGCAATTATGATTGGTGATCAAACACCAGTATAACTTATATTTTGTGTTTAAGTTAACAATATATCAACCCTATTTCACACAGATGTGATGTGTCTTCTGATAAATTTATTCTCAAGTGGTCCCAACGATAGCAGATTGCACAAAATCTTACTTGTGGTCTCCAGTCATATCATTTTATTTCCCCTTTA
Source organism: Hermodice carunculata (assembly GCA_964020975.1). Classification (NCBI taxonomy): domain Eukaryota; kingdom Metazoa; phylum Annelida; class Polychaeta; order Eunicida; family Amphinomidae; genus Hermodice; species Hermodice carunculata. The sequence goes on along the minus strand of OZ026622.1, from coordinate 59,949,495 downwards.
TTCAATTTATTTTGACAGTCACATTTCTTAAACTAGTATTCACATAAGTAAGAATGCAATTTTTTGTCGAATAAACTGATTTGAATCTTGAATCTCGGACCAAGTAATTGTTCAGAAAAACATGACCCATGTTCATAAATTTCAAACCCAATATTGACAGCAAAGAGATTCCAGAATTACCAAAGCATTATGAAGAAACAAATTTCACTCCTGATTTAAGCAATCACCAATAAAAGGCAACAGGTGGTTTTAAACCTGTCTGCTCCACCTTTGAAATATTCTTCACTAACTACAGCCTTAAGTGTTTCTGAAACAAATAAACCTTACCTCTCTGAATCCAAATTTATCACTTTTGCTAAAATTAAAAACAGTCCTTGTAGGCCTATTACTTTTTGGTTTTCCCGATTTGTCAGTCAGCTGAGTTTGCAGCAAAAGAAGAAAGTAGGCCTTCATCGTGTTTGTAATATTTATGAATCTAGAACAATATAAGACTATTTAAGACCTAATTTAGCGCGCACATATAAAAGTGCAATACATAACCCACACTTCATTATAAGGTATTCATCTGACATGTCCTTAGTCAGGAATGCAGTCTTATGTCTATCTTCTGGTTGAATTGGTACCTGCCACTACGAGGAAGCAATATCGAGACAACTACAAAAGGTGCTGCCCGTTAGCATATCCAAACACCCTTCTTTTTGAGGAAATGGGCAGGCATCCTTAACCGTGGCCTTCTTCAAGTCACAATAATCGATACACCATCTAACACCACACTCCTTCTTGGACTCAAGCACTGGAGCCACCGCCCACTTTGATGCAGACAGTTGAACAACCTTAGCATCTCTTTTGGCTTTGATGCTTCTCTTCCTCGTCTTGAAAACCTATAGGTGTACGTCTAATCCACTGTCTAATAGGCTTCACATTTTGAGTATCTATCCTATGTGTCACCTCAGGAAAGCATCCCATATCTAAGTTGTGTTGAGGGAAGTTTTCATGGGAATCCCGTAACCTGATAACAAATATGTGGGTACGGGGTAATCGGCAGAAGTGGCAGAAGCAGAAGTGGCAGAAGTGGAAGATATTGGCGATTTTCGGCATGTTACTACAGCGTTTAAACATAATCTTCACTTCTGTTGATACATAAGATATTTGCGCATTCCAATTATGTTGTGTATTCATCCATGTACCCGTTACATAAAGTACATTGAGCAAAAATAGACCCATTCGCTCATGCGGCAGACACCAGCACCCGCCATATTGGATTCCTCTTTCCAGGAGGGAGCTACCATTATTTCAGTACAGGTATTTGGAAATATGATTATGGGCCTTTTTTCTGTTGGCAATAACAATAATTCATTTTTATCAGTTGAAATGTGTTACACAAATGCACAGTTAATAGTTTTTATCCAGGATTCAAAAAGGTAGTTCGAAAATTTAATTACAATAATATGAATTGGCATCAGTATAAGAAGCATAAGCATTATTGGCGTTCAGAATAAAGGTATTCAGTGTCATCATAAATTGCTATTAATTTCATTGTATTATGTTGCTGGTATGTCTTACTATATTATTTGTATCATTTGAGAAAAATAATTCATGAGTTTACCATGTTTATTTTAAAATTTGATATACATATTTAATAATTTCCCCTATTTTATTTTTATATTTTCCCACATAATTTTATATATCATTTAAAAAAGAAATTTTTTTCATTATCATAGCAAACCAACATTCCACTGAAAATGCAAAATAAGCTAAGTATTCATCTGAGTTTATATAAATTTCCTTTGCAGCAATTAAAAACAAACACTTTATATGATTTATGATTCATGATTCTCTTAGCCAGGCACCACAATCCCATTTACATGTTGTGATGCCTGCCTAGTGTGCCATACGGGGAGAGGGAACCATACCACACACAAAAAACAAAACAAAAAACAAGAAAAAAAATAGAACGTAAATAAATTAAATTAATAAAAGAAAAGAATTTTTCTTTGTTTGGCTTTCTTTATTTCCCAACCATATTGGATTCTCAGTACAAAAATGATGTAAGGGGCGTATCGCTTGTTTCATTAAATAAATTTAAAAAATTTGCTTATGTTAAAATGAAATGGATCTGTCTGTATGAGGATCAAATATTTAACGGACTCAAATCAATGGCAAAATACAAACAAAAGCAAAGGAATGAAAAACAAAAATAAAAAAGGAAAAGACGGAAACAAGAACTAAATTGTATCATATGAATAATAAGACCTACGCTAGATCAAATGATCAAGGTGAAGACAGCACCATGTAAGTGTGATACACTATTTCAGTATCTGGTTCACTTAGAAGGATGCCAAATTCACAAAAAAATCATCTCAACTGCAGAGTCTTGTCATTTTATTTTACACATTCAACAGAACATAGTTTATTTAGTTTATACAATTGACTTGTCACATATCTTATATATCTAACCAAATTCATGGTTCACTTCAAGGATACCAAATTCACAAAAATCTTCTCAACTGCGGAGCACTGTCATGTTATTTTACACTTTCAACAAACATAGTTTATTTAATTTATTCAATGGTCTTGAAATCTATGCTTTGAAATTGTTTCAAGTGCAATGCTCACAGTACCATGCCAGAGACTTGCATGGAGAGCTTTCGAATTCTACACATGAAAAATGACACCATCTTGGACAATCACCATTTCCGCACACTACCATTTCATATAGGTTGGGTAGGAAACATGTTGCTTTGGCACAATTTAGTGGTATTAAATCAACTGTATCTGGCCTTGTTCTGGTTTTTCTCTGTTTCTTACCTGCAGGTATTTTAGGAAAGGCTTCTCCAAATCCAAACAAAAACAAACAAAACAAAAAAAAAAAAGAGAAAAAAAAACATCAGCCACATTCAGATATTCCAACTCTACAATAACAGTAAAGTCAAATACAGCTACAGAGAGAGATTCGAGAATTACCAAATCATCAACATTCAGCTTTCAATTTCAACGCCAATGTGAAGAAACAAATTTCAAACATTACTTGAGACAGACAGTCACACATAAAAGACGACTGGTGGATTTTAACTGGTCCTTTCAGCCTTGAAATAGATTCTTCATTAAACACAGACTTTGCCACCCTTGAAAGCTGAAAAAAGGCTTCTCTATCATTCCTGGCAGTTTTTCTTCAACAGATTCTGTTTACGCTTCCGTGCAATCTTTGTATCCTGCCTACATATCATAAAAAAACTCTGATTTTACTGTTTTGTGAGGAGTTCTCCAAACCTTTTTTATAAGTCTGGACAAGGATTTTTTAATGTCACAGATCCTCTGCTAAGTCTTTAGATTTTTTGTGTGACACTTGCACCACCATTTCCTAAAAACTTCCAGTAGTACAAAAGTAGTCAAAAGGAACAGCTTTTGAGGGGGAGAGATGGGCAGATAAATGTTTCAAGAATCAAAGGTGTCACACCCTGTATGAAAGTGGCCAGTAGTTAATGGCAAGACCATAAAATAATACATGACCATTATGTGTCAAAAACAGGATAGGATAATAGCATTACAAATGAAATATAGTGCAGGAAGGCATGCCAGTTTGCGGATGTATCAAATACTTATATACAAAGGCCCCACAACATAAAACATAATTTTATTCAGATTAAAAGAGTATATATATATATATATATATATATATATATATATATATATATATATATATATATATATATATATATATATATATATATATATATATATGTATATATAGGTGTGTGTGTGTGTGTGTATGCAGATTAAAATACAATGGGTGTACGTGTACTAGGAACAAAGAAAAAACTAAAGTTTGGGTTCACAGTTTAATTGGATATGTTGATCATTGGTTTGAATAATGATTGCGTGCCATTGTAAAAGATGATAAGGAGGGAATTTCTTCCAATACTTCAGGGGAACGGAATTTCAGAGGGTTGATCGGTCAAGCCTATGACAGGTGTAAGATCAAGTCCTGCCCCATCTTTTAATATTGTATGGGGCTGTTTTATGCCAATGTTGTAATTTCCAACCGTCTAAATCCTGACAAGCCCATCAACATGAGCACCGCCAACTACGACAACAGGACTTGGATATCCACCATGCAATACATTATTCATTGGATATCAGAAGATGGTAAGCTATCGCACTGACAACATAAAATAATTACTGAAGCGAAAAATATAAGCAGATAAAAGTTTTCAACAATGCCAGAGAGCCTGCATTGACAATCCAAGCAAACAAGAACCATCCATAATCAAAACTCGCTAGTTACTCAACGAGCAAAGTCCAAATCCAAAAGTCCAAGTTGGACACACCAATAACTTTATAAAATTATTATATCATTGAATGAATGTGAAATGCTGTATGGAGAAAAACCTCTGTCTCCTGACTTGATACAGGTACAAACAAAAATGTGGTCGTAGTTATATCTATTTTTTTGCTAGCAAAATTCAGCTTTAAAAATAGTTTGCCTCATACACGCATGGTATAAAATGTCAGCTACAGTTTTTAGGTTTATATATTTGCTGCATCATTTATATAACACCTCAAACCCACCTGATATCTATATAATAACATTTCATGTTTGATGTAGAAACTTCAAAATCGATTGTTTTTGTTTCATTTTCAAATATCCCTGTTTCACATGTTTTTGAAATTGACGTAAATTTATGTGAGACAAAGTTATCATTTAAGTACATACTGTAGGGTTAATTAATTCTTCTGTCAACTGTATTGGGTAGTCACCAGATTGGAGTAGATACCTGTGAGTGCTGATAGAACTCATTAAATATGATTCAGTGTGTATCAGGAATCCCCTACTTATTCCATCAATGCATGGTGGTTTAGTGTATTTGGGGGAGGGATGTGTAACTTGCACCTGCGTGTAAATCGAAACATTGCCAAATTCCCATTTTAGATACACCGCCAATCTGTGCTTTTTATATAAAAAAGTGTGAAAGATGCATATGTTGATGTTAACATTCATAGGTAAATAATGGTCATATCTGCAAAGTTCTGTGCACTCAAAATAATACCACCATAAAGGTATCATATCCCCGCTTTCAGAGATAAAGTCTGTCGTGAAATCTGAGGGAGCATTATTATTATTATTATTATTATTATTATTATTATTATTATTATTATTATTATTATTATTATTATTATTATTATTATTATTATTATTATTATTATTACCTGTACCGTAATACTATAAACGCGGGCATATATGAAAACGTTTGGGCTCTAATTCACTATAGGGCCGGCAAAAAGTATGGGTTCCAGTTTATTGAAAAGGCAAAGAAGGGTAACCATACTAAAAACCTACTTTTGTACTTCCATTAAAGCAGCCGGCAGTTTCCCGTGTTATGCTGGACACCGTTAGTACCCTTATTCAATTCAGTGCCTCTAATGGAAAGACAATAGTATCCTTTCTGGTAGATTATTCCTATAAAGGACTAGCCGATTCATTTAGGTAGGCCTGCATAGTGCATTATGATCTTCATTGACGTAGGTCTCTGTACACATATTGTATTATAATAATAATAATAATAATAATAATAATAATAATAATAATAATAATAATAATAATAATAATAATAATAATAATAATAATAATAATAATAATAATAATAATAGCAATAACCCCGTGGAGTGCAAATAATCACAAGAAATATAACATTATTGTAATATTAGCACCTTTTGTGGTGGCCTCTTGTGTCTTCTAATGAGTGAAAACACGTGAATTTTCCAAACCAGTGGTTAATCGTTATACAAGAACTGTTCCATTCCTTTTATATCTGTGTGTTCATTGGAACGATAAATGACAAGTATGTTGTACCAATGGTGCAAATCACACACTGTACGGTCCAATTTACACATCAAGAGTTTTTTATATGCACAGCTTTGTTATCCATTCCACTGAGGATGTGGGCCAATTTACACGGTATGACAAATTAACTTATGTTGAGTATGTATAAGCTGATGTATAATGATTCCTGACTATTTCCAATTATTTACTTATTGGTTATTAACTTTGCAGATCAGCATAGAGTGTAACGTGCTCGTAGCAATATGAAAATGCACAGACATATTTCTACTCTCTAACCATAACCAATACAATTGTTTGTTACACGCACAAGCCTGGATTGCAGTGTTTCATGCTGCACAGTTCAATGTCTGTAGTTTTTCATCCTTATCCAGTCAAGACAGAGATGCAGGGGCCTTTATTTAAATCACGACTTTCCTTGGCATGCCCATGGGTGTACAAATTTGTTCACAATGTGCACTCTACAGAGGCTGCTGGCCTGTAAGAAATACTGTTTCAATAAATATTTTTGACTGTTATATTGAAACATTTTAATATTCCCATTAATGAACTCAAAAGTATCTATCATTGATGCTTCATAGGTGATTGGTATATCTAAATATGAATTTGATACATTTATCATCATGTGTCTTCTCTTTTAACATTTTCCCCAAAACGTACAGTGGAATAAATTTAATTGGTCAAAGGAGGTCCACAGGCTAGTAGCCAATGGAATTCCAGCTGAAAAAAAGCGTGTGCCAAAGTTATCTAGATCAGTTGCTTTGCAATTGGGAAAAATTAACTGGTGCAGTGGTAACAAATTCAGGTCAAAATGGAAGCTTGTGTTTGTCTTATTCTTTTTATGGCATAGACATTTTAAGAAACTTCATAAAGTTTTTGTCACCAACTAACAGCTCCGGTATTTCAACGTTTACCGACTAGACAGCGACACACACAAACGCGTTAACTTCCCCAGCTATCACCAACTTTCCTCTGCCAATTAAGATGTAGGATGATATATCTTATCTTACGATGAAACTTTTATGTCATTCATAATATGAATTTTCAGTAGGGTATTGTGTCATTGCCACATGTGACCTCTAACGATATACATGTTCACCAAAATGGTTTACTCAAGACACATTGTTCAGTTTGAAGGCATTCTTTGTTCCCAGAAACTCCAGAAAAGCAAAAGCGTCTTTTTCTTCTGTGCCATATTTGTCTTGTTTAACATCTTTTTTAACTATCATCGTCTAAATTTAAAGTCCTCTGATTTTAATCCTCTGTATTATGCACTAATAGACCTGTTTCTTGATTGGTCAATCCATTCCCTAGATGGACGACAGTCGGTTCCACTGGTACCGGTTGTATGCAGCTACTGTCGTGATAGGCAATCTGCTCTCAATGGCCGCATTTCTTTGACCACAAGAGTGAATTTCTTGTGAATTTACATGGAGTGACAGGTCACAGGGTGCTGCCCGGGACATGCCCCAACTGTAACTAAATTCCCGGAGAAGAAAAGTTGGAAGTAAAAATTTCAAAAGTTGATGTCTGTATGTGTGTGTATCGGGCTCTATTCCCTTTATCAGGGATAGGGCAGCAGGGAATTCACTAGCTAAGCAAGCCACCGATGTAAGCCACAAAATCTTTCAGCAATTTAATCATCGTTCATGCCCCCCTCCACACACACACACACACACACACACACACACATATATATATATATATATATATATATATATATATATATATATATATATATATATACATTCAGTAATCAGGTTACAGGGGACGCCAGTGACTTTGTGGGTATCATTTTCTTATAAGCTGTCTTAGCTCTGGAATTGTTACCACTGTCACGAATTGCCTGATTAATGTAGTGTTGTTTCAGTTGACTGATCAGTTTGTCGACTTTATTACGAATTTTCTTACATTTCTTCGATTCTACTGGTTCACATGCACTTTTGGCTTTGGTGTGACGATAGTAGTAGAAGACGTCTGTCCTGATAATATGCATATCAAGATGAAAAACAATAACTAAAGGACATGCTGATGAGGTAGAATCAAGCACGTAACACCACCTAAACTAGTCTAGTTGAATCACACCGAATTGATCAAACGTGATTATAGGAGGATGATATTTGAGAAATACCGCGCACACTATAATGAGACAATATCATTATGCGAAACACAAGGGCAGTAACCCCCCCCCCCCCCCGAATGTATTTGTAATATGGAAACAATAACATTTACAATCTGCATGTTAGACACTTGCACTTGGTCTCCCAGTTGCTAACATTTCCTACATCGAAGCATTCCCATTCTTGGAAAGTTACTTTTTTTGTATGGCCACCAAGCCGGATATTTTTTTTTTTTATTTTGTACTTGATTTTTTTTTTTATTTTGTACTTCATTTTTTTTTTTTGGCAGAAGGTTTTGAGTTCATAATGACAGGTATTATGTTATTTTAGTGAAATTTCACTCACATCACAAGCGAGAGACGGACGTTTTGAAAGCTATAACGGTTGATTTTTGACTGACTGCTGTCTACTGATGACCTGAGGAGACGACCATTCTTGCCAACAGGGATACGGACTTGATGATTAAGTTAGATGGCCGTTCAGACCTTTGTAACGAAACAATAGGTCCAGGATATCCCTCCTGTAAAAGGGAGGTAAAAGCTTGCATCTTTGTAGATTTGTGAAACTCATTCTTTGGTTCTCTAAAAATTAAAGCTTGCAGCTTCATGCAGCTGAACGACTAACAGATTGGAGCAGCGTTGAATTTTGCGTAGATGCAACTCTCCATGCCCTGGTGGAAATTATGCCCTCAGATGGCAGCACTTGACGGTATTCATTTGGATGAACTTTGGCATTCTCTTGCACAAAAATTGAAGTACATTTGTTGATATTCAAATTAGTATAATAATGCAAATGATCACCCTCAAGCAATGTCCCTGGAGTCCTTAAAAGGGTCTATTGAACCATATTCTAATTGACTTTCTGAAGTTGAAGGATTTTGAGCACGCGTCCGTTTAACTGTACTCAGGATTTGGTTTGCTTCGAATTCAGAGCAAATTTTCTTTCCGTGAATAGTCCACGTCCAGAGTGGAGAGTACACAAAAACGGCACGATATCAGAAAGTTTACTTACCAAAGTGCAGAATATAGAAATTTCAATGTAAACAAGATAAAGCTCGGAGGGGAACTTCGCGTGTACTTAATATGAACTTGATACATGATTCTGCGTGAAGAACAAACACTAATAGGTATAGCATCACAAATACTTTAAACTTATTCTTTTCTTTAAAATGTAGCATAGGTTGACTCCACAATACCTACATGATCTCGTTCCTCGTGACGTTGCATTCACTACTGGGCGTCTATTGAGAAATCGTACTGAATTACGCCAAGTTAGGTTCACCATCAATCACTTCGGCGATTCATTTCTCCCGTCTGCTATCAAATTGTGGAATAACCTGTCGGTCGATGCTCGTTGCACCGATTCTCTGCCGCAGTTTAAATCTAAATTAAATCTATTACTTTTAAATGTTGACAAAAAGCCCACTTACTTTAAACATGGAAGTCGTTTCCTAAACAGATGCCACACGCAGGTACGTCTTAACTTCTCTGTTTTAAATGCCCATCTATATCATATCAATATCCTACCAGCCTAAACGTGTGCATGTTCTCATCCTACCGAAGATACGAAACATTACCTTTTGTTCTGCCCCAAGTTCACTGTGCAAAAGGTCCGTCTACTGAACACTGTGTGTCACTTACTCGCCCCAGGTGTAAATCCCACTCTAATAGTTCAGTGCTCTAGTGACATTTTACTAAGTATTCTCTTGAAAGGTAGTGAGGATTTGCCGGACACTGATAATGTATTCATTTTTGAGGCTGTTCAGACATTCTTATCAGAATCTAGACGTTTGATTTACTAATTTAGCATATGATCTAATTATAAGTCTCCATTATTTGGCATCAATTGTATTATTCGTGTGCAAGCGGTGAATTTAGTCTTCTGTTCTCGTCCAGTGTGTATTGTATATATTTTTGTGCGTACTCTTATGCTCTAGAGAGCCTCCAGATTAGTCTTTGTGTACTATTAGGCAATCCAGAGAAAACAGATATGTTTATAATAATAACTGTGTCAAACAGGCTGCCACGTTTAGGATAAAAATAAAGCAAAATATACCATACTGTTTTTGTAAAATTTGCAATAAAATAGTGAACTTGTTCAATTCGTGACATCGTTGAAAGATATTTCAAGTAAGTACGTGTTATTTGCGGTTAGAAGGGCCTTCATGAAATGTCTGAAATCTTCAGTAATTGAATCATATCAAAATAAAGAATAAAACCAGATTCCATAAAATCCCCGAAAGACGCCCAACTTTCAGTTCATAACACGTTTTGCTTTTATTCAGCTGTTTGAAATTAAAATATAAGCACAATATAAATAGTGAAAGAAGAACGTGGTATGTTAGAATTCTCTGCTGCATACTAAGGTCCGATTCTATGAATTTACAATGGCTATACATATATATATATATATATATATATATATATATATATATATATATATATATATATATATATATATACATATATATATATATATATATATATATATATATATATATATATATATATATATATATATATATATATATATATATATATATATATAAATACATATTCCCAGCAGGGGGAACTTCATTGCATATGTATTTTTTCTGCAGTAAACCATACTTTAAATTTGTGCTTTTCATGTTTTTGGATACCGACTGATGAAAGATCCGGCGTGAGGCATCTTCCCGCTTTCCTGTTTTGTTTCTTTGATTGTTTTGGTATTTTTGTTTGTTTTTTTGTTTTGTTTTGTTTTGGTTTGGTTTTTGACTAATGCCCAGTGGAGCACTGCGGGCGAACCTCTGGGTAAGCTTAGTTTGATCGACTGAAATCAGCTCTTGTCAATGGGTGTTATGGGAGGACGCTACAAGGTGATATTGGTAACACCCCCTTTGTACGAACGGAAGTCTTATGTGTCCCATTAACTTTGCCAAAAGACATGCTTATGAATGTAACTATTACAGCCGCCCAGCACTTCTCGTTTTGCTGAAAACGCATAAGTGCCATGTCCGATGAGAAAACCGTTTCCTTAAGACTGTATGTTAGAAATTGGTGTTTCAAGAATTTATACTTGGACAAAATATAATTGACAGAATGACACGCAAAACGGTCTTTAACCGTGCATTTGTGTCGGGGAAGAATATTCAACAACATGTAAAACAAACTTTAAATGCTATCGAAATTTGTTTGGTAACCCTCCCTGCTCTGTAAGAAACAATATTTCAGGACAAAAAAAAAAAAACAAAAAAACAAAAAAAAACTAAAACAAAAACAAAAAAAAAAAAAAAAAAAAAACAATAGAAAAAAAAGGGGGGGGGGGGGGGGTCATGAGTCGTTTTTTCAATGGGTGCCTCAGTTCTATTTAGGCCTTGTTTCAATTTTTATTTATCAAATCAGGTGCCGCCTCATGAACACATTGCTGCACCTGAGTGTGCGTCTCCCATGTTCGCATTGTTTCTTCCGGTTGGTAGTGCATTTACACGAATAGTGCAGTTATCCCATACATCCATTAACATGCCCCATCTTTCGTTCTTTGCTCTAAAATTCTTTACAACAATCTTTAAATTTTACAGTAACTTTGTTACCGGATTCTAAACACTGGAATAATCTTTGGGCGACAGACAGCAGCTCTCGGCAGAAGAGAGCAGTGGGTGACAGAACTGCCGCAAGCTGCAGCTTAGCCCGGGAAAGAGGGAACGGCAACCCCTTCTTGAATGCGTTTCGCCGCCTGCTGCCGCTCTGTTGTCTTTTACAATCATTGTTGCTACCAGACATGGCACTTACCTTTCAGCTAAGTAATTAAGCATTTTTATTATGAGCTGTCTTTTCTGCCATTGTTGGTACGAGACGTAGTATTTACCTCTCAACAAAGTTGTTTTACGCTTTTATTAAAATCTGTCTCTATGGCCATTTTTGGTACCAGATGTAGCAGTTACCTTTTAAAAAACTTGCTTTACATTTTTTATTATGGTTTTTTTACTACCCATTGTTGGTACCAGACGTGGTAGTTACCTCTCAACAAATTTTTTTAACACTTGTATTGCTGAGCTGCTTTGTGATCCGATGTGTAAATCTTGAAGTCAGCCGAAAGGTGCCTTAGCCTTGGACTTTCATGTGTCATCCTGAGTACTTTCTTTAAAAAAATTCTGATATTCTATTTGTAATTCAGTACGATACTTTTTTGTTTCCCTTGGCTTTAATTTAGTGGATATTTCCACTCCATCCAGCAAGTGAACTTACACCCTTTGATGCTGGTGGACTTACATAATTATGTACAATCTCAGATCTGGGACAGCTCCGAACACAGTACTTGTACTTGCATCAATACAATAAACTGGGCTGTGTCGATTATGGCATTCAAGCATACCTGCCTCCATTGAACCATTCTTTTTACGAATGGAGATTTGGTACAGTCGGTATGTGTGTTTCCCATTTTCGGCTGGGTGGTTGGTGCTGAAGGTTGTTGATTCGACACATGGCCGTTCCGTGGTCACAAAACATATACGTTACATACATGTACGTAAGTCATAAATTATTCACTAATGGTAAAACCGTAACCGAAAGGAAACATTCTTCAAAGGATGTAAAGCTTCCTTTCAAATACGGTAAGACAAGTACATCTAACATTTTCCTCATTTATATGTTTCATGTTATAAAGTCTTCAGCAACAACCCCATGTTTTCAACATGGCACAATGACTTTATTTCCAATATGATCATGTAGTATCATAATTGAATTGACACGTGGTAGCCCACCTCAATGAACTGTTATGGACCATACAGATGACATGACATACACCTCTTTTGGTCGTTTTATCTGCAAAGCAACCTGGTGTTACCAACAATAGAAATTCAAGAGCACGACTTTTATGAAGTCTACGTTGATGATATCTGTCTGTTTTTAAGTTAAAAATACGATGTAAATTTGCAAAAAGTTTTTTATTCCTATGTGGTCAGAATTGTATACATAAACCACCTTTTACATGTAGAAAGAATTTCAAATCGATCTAGGATGCATATTTTGTCATTCCAAACTTGAACACGTCAGACTCTGTGTACGCGTGGGGAGGGGGGAGGGGCCGCTGGAGCAGAAAGATTTGCAAACTTTGATAGAAATCGATCACAGCATTTGGTGCTCATAATTCAATTTTAGGTATGTTAAACATTAAGTGTAGCTAAAATAAATATATGTAATTGGTTCAACATCTTTCATACATAATGCTTTCCTATGTTCGTTGGTGGTATCTGTGCTTGACCCTAGATGCGTATTATGAATCAATACGGGAAGGATGTCAAGATTATATATCGTACTTGCTGAATGCAGTTTATTAAAAATTCAAAATGATTAAACTTTCTGTATTTATGAGATGGTGCTAGACAGTGACTGGATCGGACATGGAGTGTATAGAGTTTGAACAATATTTTGGTATTGGAAAGAAGCTAGTGAGGAACATTTGTTTTTGTGAATTTTTTTTTATAGATTTTTGTGGCACTAAAACGAGATAGTTCATTGGTATATGGTGTTTAATGTAAAGTCGTTCCCTCTTTATTTCTCTACAAGATATGATAAATAATGTCACTGTATCTTATTCATCATTTTGCGTATGTCTCTCCAGAAAGTGCAATGCTTAGGGCGTGGAACGCCGCTCGTAGGCAGCAAACGGGAAGGCCCACCAAGCTCCAGAAACTGGGGCGTCTGTGTTTGATATCGTGGCCAGTTTGGTAAACCTGGACCATTTGGATCACTGGAACAAAGAGGCAAGACGGCTATATCAGGTCAAACAACACGGTCGCAATATCGTTTACGTTAAATGCAAACAGCGGCACAAAGTTTACTTGGCGTCCACATAATGTAAACTTGAAGCATGATGTGAACGGCCACATAGGCCTACTGTAAACTTGATACAAAATGTGAACGTCCAAATCTGGCGCCAACCAAAAGTGTACTCATAAAATCAGCAAACTTCTTCTAACTGCCATAAAATGTAAATTGGTAATTGATGATATAATTTCTAGCTGTTATTTATTACACACAAAACCACGAATAGCGCCGCTGAGTTTTAAACTACCGCGATTTTTCCTCGAATAACAAGTTAAGTTGTTTTGGGCATTATCGGCAAGTACATGGTATAAAACATAATGCAAATAAATACATGGCAAGTAGCCTGTCTATATGTCCAAATGATAACACAGAAGCTATTGTTGTTTTGTTGAATGTAAGTGAAATACCATGCGGTAATATTTTCACATTTTCGTATGTCAGGTCAAATTATGGAAACTAATTTACTGTAAAGCAAATATCTTTTTATTTGATTCAATAGGAACTGTATTAAATGTTTTAAATATTTGGAAAATTGTTTGGAAGGAAGAAATATTATTACATTGTGGAAAAATCATAGCTGCATCCGTTCTCGGAAAGCTGGTTTAGTGGGTATTTATACTACAGTTACCATTAAGAGATTAAGGATTTTATTTGAAAACACATGCAAATCCTATTTGGTAAAAGCATTGCAAACCAGAAAGGACTTGCTAGATGACCCTGCTGGATAACTGATCGAATGGATTAGGGTACGCTTGCTTTTAAATCGTGGCACTTCTTATTATTAAACGTTTTATCTCACTTAATATGCACACACATTTGACTGTATTTAGTTAACGCACTGCAGTTCAGTTCGAGGTGATAGATAGATAGATGGACGGATGGGTGGATAGATAGATAGATAGATAGATAGATAGATAGATAGATAGATAGATAGATAGATAGATAGATAGATAGATAGATAGAGTGAATAAGTGAGAGAGAGACGCATCCACTACATAACCAATTTGAAAAACAACAGCAGAATATTACTTTCTTTCATTTGTCAAGGGTCTCAAAGAGCGTTCAAAAATAAAAGTGCAGAATTGCTCAAACCACGAATTACGTGTGTTGAAACTTACACACAATTGCAATGAGGAGAAAGGTCTGATTTTTTTATCAGTTACAACTTGAACATAACCTCTGCAGAACATTACACATCACAAATTTGGCCTCCACAAAACTTTCTTATGACGATTTTGTAAAAGCGACAACTGCAGAATGTCTAAAACGCAAATTAAAGCTATATACAGAGAGAATGAGAGAATCAAATAATTTGACACTGATATTTCATGTGAAGAAAGCAAAGAGAAGAGGAATTAATTTTTCTGTCGGCACTGAATTTGTATACTGTACGCATCTAACAAAGTGCTTTTCATACGGCTGAACCCACCATCAAGGACCAGGCAACCTGTGAGTGAAACATCAAGTCACAAAAACATGACCGAACACAGAATCTTTGCATCATATCGACAATTCCCGCCAAAACCATGATTAACTCAAGCGTACATCCCTTTATTTAAGAACTTACCCTGTTTTGGCAAAATTTGTCCAATACGTCAGTATTTGTCTGGAAAAACCCTTCTCTGCCGCCGTGTATCCTCTGGAACTGTTGAAAGGCATGCCGAATACCCACTATGATCACCAAAAAAACATAGCTAAATCAGTCTGCGATTTAAAAAAATACAGCTGTAAATTTTAAAGATATCTAAGTCTGTAAGTAATGTTTACAATCTGTATGTAGGTCTACCGATCCCGCGTAATGCGTTTGTTTTAGAGTTGCCGCTACGATATTTGCTTGATATTGAATTTAATTGACACAAACATGAGATAAATAAATTATAGTATAATTTGTTGGCGATATGAAGTATATGCACTCGCACAGGATATATATATGTATATGTATAGATTATAGTATACTTTGTTGGCGATATGAAGTATATGGACGAGCACTGGATGCCATATAGCAGAACGAGTGAGCGTAGCGAACAAGTTCTGCTATATGGTATCCTGTGCGAGTCCATATACTTCATATCGGCAACAAATTATACTATAATTTATTTATCTCATGTTTGTGTCGATTAAGTTCAAATAACACCATGGTAAATTTTTCTAGCGACTTGAAGACAAAGTAGGCCTAGCAGACGCTACGTTTTGAACTAGGCCTACATCATTTCCGGTCTAGTTAGAGAACTCTTCCGGTTATAGGTACTCCCGGAAGAGTTCTATAACATTGTGCATATAGCACCCTTCCTGTGTTTTGCCAAGGCCTAGCCGATATGGCATATATCAAAGTCTGTTATGGTACTGAAATCGACCCAAACATGAGATAAATATATATATATATATATATATATATATATATATATATATATATATATATATATATATATATATATATATATATATATATATAAGTGCATTTCAAAATCATGCTTTATTTTTCTTGCCAGATCGCATATAAGGTGTGGCTGTGTTGATACAAAGCTGTTGCATTTAGGATGAAATTTTTTGGACTTTCGCTCCTTGACTAATTAGCACCTTAGCCTGACCGACTAACGGGGTATCGTCGTCATCGCTGAGCGTACCAACGTACTTCCTGCTGACTGTCTGTCTGTCTGTCCTTGTGTCCTTTTCCCTTACGGACAGAATAACCTGACCAAATTGAGCTACTATGTATCATAAAACATGTACTGTAGAACCATTCCATGAGGCGCTTGTCTGAGTTTTACATTCAGGGAGCTGACATATTTTCAAGGACCGTTACATTTTTAAACCTGTCTCTATTTCCTCCTATTGCACCATAGAGCTTGTGTTTCGGTGGAACGGTCATGTTTCTTTGATGCGTCTGACAAATTCAACAACGCTTGGTATCCATTGGCTGCTAGTTACCAACGCTGTTGAAAAGGTTGTGCACGATTAATTTCTCCAGACCAGTTAAGTTAAATTATATTTATGTCGATTCCCGCCAAAGACAATGTACCTTAAAGCAAATGTTTTTCACAAATTAAATCTTGCATGAATACAAATTGAAAAACACAAATTTGATTATCTGAAGGAATTGAGGTACGATATGATATAATTTTTGATATGATAATAAACTTTATTTGGGCTAAACTTATTAAATCAGCATACACAAATACATGTTCATGTTTGAGCCTGCAGACACTGCATTAAGATTCCGGAGAATCGCTAGCATGCTGGCCATCTGTGAGTTATAGTTAGAGTTAACTATAGCTGTTCTAATTATCATATGCTGTTGGCTAAGTGACAAGGTTCCTTGAAAGATAAACTGACATTAGCAGACCAAGTGACAATAATACTTGTTACTAATCATGTAAATGGTTGACAAGTATTACAGATGTAACAGTTTATAATATTACAGTTTGTTTAATGTAGTTCCTAGCTTATTGGAAAAAAACTTTTTAACAGAACAAGTGCCTTTGGGGATTCATAAGGGATGTTGTACTCCCAATGGCAGGGTCTTTCATGGGGAAAGGAAAGCTTTAAAATGCCCAGTGCACGTATCCCCCTTTTATTGGGACATGCTGGCTGTATAGCCAGGGCCGAGGACGCGCTGTGTTGCCACATATATTCAGTCGCCGTTTCCTGTTCGAGTGTGTGAGGAAATCTACCAGCCATCTGGGAGCTCCAATGCGAGACGAGAGCTCCTGATGGGCTTTGTTTACATATGCGCTTTGAATGTCAGCATCAACGACTCATGCATAGAAAGGTCAAAATTCTAACAGCAAGTTAAATATTTGCAAAAGTTGACATTCAATGGTTTGAAACACATTTATACGATTCAGTTATCACAAAAAACGTCCTTGCTTGCCAGGTCCTAATTCCAAAACCACTTTAGTGTCCCGCTTGATAATGTTTCGGAGAAATGACTGGTTCGCATAGTGATTGGCTGGAAATACGATGGTTGCCACATTACAGCCCGCTAACGCACGTCTTTTGGTGTTCAAATTCAATTTTCTTCCACTTTTTATCACCACTTTTCTGGATGACTAATACAATGATATTAACGTATCCGTGCATATTGCATTTCTAGTTTTTTTTTGGAAAAGTCGTGAATCACTTCAGTGTGTGTGCGGCCGTCACACTGTTTGCAAAGCTATCCTGCTGACCGGAAGTTTAATGATGGACAGGCAGCTGGGTTAAAGGAATGTTACCAAAAGCGATAAAAATGATATAAATTAGTCTTTAAAGCCAGTTTCACGAATATAGTCTAACAAATTAGCCATTTCACTATTTGGTAGTGTGGTCACTTGGTTGTGGGTAATTTTCACTTACTCCCCTTGACGTCAAATCACTTCGGTATGTAAAGAGTATAGGTCGTGGTCAGACGTGACGTGTGCATGTAAAAAATGATCGATTTTGGGTAGATTTTGAAACCTTAAAATGTGAAAAACACGCGTAGTCAGTTATTTTCGGGGCGTGGCATTATGGATTTGGTCATATATAGATAGCAAACAGTGTTTGGGGGCCAGAATATGCATACACTTAGAATTCCCTTGTTTGATAATTTTGTTCTTTGGGAAAAAAATCAACGTTTATCGCAGTTAGAGGCAAATCTAATTAATATATATATCTGTGCTTATCGGACTGTTTCCTCCCTATTCTGTAGACGGTAAATGTGCTGTCGAACTGCACATCAAGTTTAACGGCCAAATCATTTATGCTCAGATTGATGATCTCGAAATCATTTTCTGTAAGACCACTTGCTATCAGATTATTATGGCAGAAACAGAGATGGTTGTGTTTCGTCTAAATATCACATGACATTCAACAATTTGTGACAGCCTAATTGATTGAATGGTTCTGAATAACTGCACTACGTATGTTCATCGGAAAAAAGGAGATTTGCGACACAGGTGTCAAAAACTGTAGTACAGTTGAGGATTTTGGGCCCTCGAGCATAGACTGCAAAAGTATCGAATAAAAACAAGAATTTCGTTCACTTGGTTGACGCTCTGATATGGTTATGACACTATAAGATTAGGTCTAATCTGGCACTAGCTCCAGGGAACCCAACCCATTGTTATTGTTGGAAATTTTAAAATCTCCAACAATAACAATGGGTTGGGTTTCCTGGAGCATTTCTGGCACTATCATGTAACTAAGGATAACTACAGTCCACGTCCGTCTGTTATACTTTTTAGGCCACAGATATTACACGTCCTTACAATTTTGCACGGTTTTAATTACCAATATTTTGCAGTCAGTCTTGCAGAAGCAAAGTAACGCGAACCACTGTCACATTCAAGTCACCCAAACGTTCGTCAAAGGTAACGGATTTGAATATATTCTGAATCAAATTCATACTATATGCTCTATAAAATGACAGTTTGAAAAAACAAACATACCTACGGGACATGAATGAACCTGCAGTCATGAACTGTTTAAACCCACCAGTTACCTTTTATGTGTGGCTGCCTCTGTCAAGTCATGGGCGAAATTTGTTTTTTCACATTATTATTGGAATATGAACGCTGATGTTTTAGTAACTCTTGAATCTCTTCGCTCTCATTGGAATTTATGAATGTCGGTAATGTTTTTCTGTACTATATTCCTATTGCCACTTTAGACTGCGAGCACATTACCATGCACCAAGACACTGGTTCAACATTCGCAGAATTTTTATTAGCAACTGGAATTTAACCAAAAAAATAATAAGTTGAACTGTTTTATTAGCGTTCCCTTACTTGATATATAGATTTCGGTCCTCAGGTCCAAGTCACCGGATCGTAGTGAGGCCATTACGACTCCACATCATTGTCGAAAGTCAGTCATGTCTAAAACCGACCAACTCTTGACAAGTCTACATTCATATAGCAGGTTTTACATCTCAAAATATAAAATATACTCCAACCATGTCGGCTACTTTTGGCGAATAAGGCTGGCTGCCAATAGACCTTATATTTAAGCGACACCGTATAAAGTTTTTTCACAGAATGCGGTCCGACCTACCTGATACCAGGCTCTGTAAACAAGTGTACAGTATCTGAATGGAGAAACTGTAGCCTGGCCATATTGTTCAGAGGTACATAGTTTACTCAAAAATGTAGAATTGGATCGTGCTTTTCATAGCCAGGATCAGATTTGGTTGTACCTTACATGAAACTGAGTATTGAAAGTTATAAAAGTATCATTCTTTCAAGATATTGATGATGGTTTTTCACGGTACTGGTACCGTGAGATGAAAGAATCTACTGTTCGGGAAGATTACTTGTTTAAGATGGACGATTTTGATGCAACACAGATAAAAATGTAGCCACGCACGGGTTGCCTTAGCATAAATGAAAATTTGGAACGGTGGTTAATTTCGGATTCTAAGTGTGTATTGTGTAAAGATTTGGCTCATTTCCTCTTCCTTTGTCCGGTCCTCAAAAACATCAGAAACGAATGCTATAGTAAATTGGAGAACAATTTAATAAAACTGGACGCAGTATATTTGTGGGCAAGGTACTGTGGTTCATCTTTTTTAACGAAACTCTGTTTATTTCTAGGAGATCATGGTTTCTCACACAGTAACGACGTGGGCGCTCTGTTCGATAACATTTGTAAAGAGTTTTTAGTTAAAGCGTGGAGTATAAGGCTTGACACTGTACAGTCGATATCGACCCGACATGTATTTTAATTGTTTTAAGCAATGTGTATAGTCGTATTTGTATGTGTTAACCATTTTAACTTGGACGCACCGGAGGCCTACCCCGAGCCTCCGGTGCCCCCGATGTAAAGGTGTAGTATTCCTAATAAATTAATATCAATTTCGTTGACCTGTACATGCTAAAGTAACTTAAAATATTTTGCTTATTAAAAATATCAAAATGCAAAATTTCTGTGACGCGCAAAATCTAATGTAGCCAAAATTGTTGTTTAGCAAGTTTCCTGTAGCAACAGATTAAAGTGACTGATGGGTGCCATGAGAAAACTACATCATCTATGTAACCTCTCCAAGTCAATGTGGATAACAGTTTGATCTCTCCGTCTCACCTGTATTTCTGATGAATGCAAAACTCCCATCCACGGTGGCCAAACTTCATTAGAAGCTCTGTATGTCAGATAATAATAGTATGACTTGGTACTCGTGTTTGTTAGAGCCCTGGTGAGATCCTGAGCAGGGCACGCGAAGGCCCTATCTCCGCTCACCATGTCTAAAGCCTCACGATTTGAGGCTTTATTATTTCTATCTGTGGCACTGTAAATTTGCTTAATGCGTGATCTGCGCTGCTCGTCTAAATCAAAAGCTATTATATCTACCCCTTTTAAAAAGTCGTCGTATGTCTGCTCGCTGGAGTTGTCTTTTGAAAAATTCGGTAAATTATGCAACATAAAAAGAGTCCCCTCATTTTTGTTGGCACCAAGTAACACATCCTTATGCTGCAATCGTTCTGATTCCAAAGGAGCATAGGGATTTTCTGACAAGAATTCTCCATCAACTGTTGGGACCCAGGGGAAGTTCATAAAGCCAGAAGTGACCCAGTCGTTTTTTAGTATCAGCTCATAAGGCAATTTTCGCAGACACTCCAATAAATCTTTTTGGTCCCGCTGTTGACATTTTACGGCCTTGAAGAAGGAGGCAGATCTGGCTTTGGCCTGTGTCTCTGACATAAAAGCCCAGTGCGCATCGGGCGCGCTACTTTGCATAATCGCTCGTTGGAACAGATGCTGACTGCTAGGCGACAACATCAACAGCGCAACACTGGCCCCGCCGGAATTTCCGCCAAAAACGGTAACTTTCTTTGGATTTCCACCAAAAGCGGCGATGTTATCTTTTATCCATTGTAGAGCAAGCACTTGATCCTTCATGCCAAAGTTCCCTGAAAAATTGACACATAAATCAGCTTTGTCATCACAGGTATATTTTTGTAACAAATGCAGGGTGTTTTAATTCTCTAGAGAAAGATTTTGTCTACAAGTCTGCATGCAAAATCAACAATACAATTAATTCAAATATTTCAAGGGTACAAATAATTTAAAATACGTGGAAACATTTACATGTGATTTTTTCTTGGCGTTAGAAGAACAGGAACGGCGAAAATGCAGTTTATCTGTGCATAACCACAAGGACCTCTTCAAAATACACAATGATTCCTGGTGCCACATTTACTTTCCCGCGGCTCCATAAACCATAACATGCTCACATATTTACCGTAATTTTCCGACGTTCATGTCCACTTTTGGAGTCAAATTTATTTTTCAAAAAGTCACATGGCCCCTTATTTACAGGCGCAGATTCAAGGAACATTTTTTCTGGCTCCCTCTGTTCTCTTGATTTTGTTTATAAGTTTGAAGTTGTGAACCTCTATCATCTTGCGAATAATCCCGTTACGTCCTATATTAAAATGTATCGATAAAATGCATTAAACGCCTTCACCGTATTATCGATGTTAATTTGTTATAACATATCCATCACATTTTTGCAATGGGGGATCTTCGTGTTATGTAATTTTATTGAAGCGAATTTTGCACGATTCTCACGGGTTTGGGTCACTACGTTGCCCAAACGGTGCATGACAGTGGCCATGTTCGTTTAGAAATTAAAACAAAGTGTTTACGGCGTTTGTTTATTGCAGCGCAAATGCTCATGGGAGCAATTATTCCGTGGTAACATGCGGGCCTGACTTCAAAACCCGTACGCCACGGGGTACTACTCTTGTTAAGCATTAAATGCTGTAATTGGAAACGTTTGATTTTTTACATTATATTGGTAAAGCAAGACAAGGAACAGGTTCAAAGAGCTTGCCTCCCAGGGCTGGTGATTTGAAATTTTTGCTTGTCCTGATTCGAGTCTCACTTGTTCAAGGCTGCAGGACTGACGTGCTTCATGCCAAATGACTGTCGACCCCAGTATGCGATATATTTATAAAGATCCACATACCCATAGGGCTAATGGGTATTCAAAAATTGAAAATCACCAGAGACCTTGGAGAACGACTAGCCTCCATATATTACTAGCCAATGAATATTAATGTTTTAACATGTAAAACCCGTTGGACGTTCCTCCCCTCACTCTCGCCTTTTTTATGTTGTCCTCAGGACATTTTTTTTTTCATATTGTGGCTGCCCCCATGGCTGGTGCTTTGAAAGTTTTACTTGCTCTGATAGGGGGTTTCACTTGTTCTAAGCTACAGGACATACAAATTATTGATTCCATTCTAGACACCTAAGCAATCTTGTGCGGATATGAGCCTAAAGTTTCTCCCTTGCCTTCTTTCTGTTGGTCTCCCTATTTGATTAGCGTCATTCACAATAATAGAAAGGTTTGTTTCATTTGGGAGATGTGGGGTGGGAGAAGGTACGGGGTCCCGTTTCTGACAAGGTGCACATTCACACCTCTTATTCTTCCATCTCCAGTCGATAGGAATCCAAAGCTGCCCACTCTGTAGTTGATTGTGACCATGATAACACCCGCCTCTGCGGCCACAGCCTTGCCGTCATATACCGATAATGAATTGCTGCCGCTGTAGAATCCACCGCCATATATCCACACCTGAACAGGATAAATTATTAAACACCTGAGATCAGGGAAATAACATGCAAAAAAAAATTCAGGCAAAGAGACATCACAAAATATAATATTCAAAGACTATTTATACAATAACATAGTCACATTTTCTATAAAAAGCACTCTAATTTTTCAGAAACTGCATAAACCCGTGTTTGTTCAGTTGACATGGGAGCTCCGCTTTATCCAGAGTAAGAATGAAATGACAACAGCTTAGTCCTGGAAGATTTAATTCAAATACACAAAGGAGAAGAAGAACAACAAGAAGAAGAAATGGAAGAAGAAGGAGGAGGAGGAGGAGGAGGAGGAGGAGGAGGAGGAGTGGGAAGGAGGAGGAAGAAGAAGAGAGGGAGGAGGAAGGGAAGGAGATGGAGGAGAAGTAGGAGAAGCAGAAAAACAACAAAAATAAAGAAGAGGAGGAGGAGGAGGAGGAGGAGGAGGAGGAGGAGGAGGAGGAGGAGAAGGAAGGAAGGGGAGAAGTAGAAAAAGAAGGAAGAGAGGGAGAAGAAGAAGGAGAAGGAGGAAGAGGAGGAGAGAAGACGGAGGAGGAGGAGAACGAGAAGAAGGAAAAGAAGAAGACAAGGAAGAGGAGAAGCAGGAGGAAGGTAGAAGGAGGAGGAGGAAAGGAAGTGGAGGAGAAGAAGCAGATGAAAAAAGGAGGAGGAGGAGGAGGAGGAGGAGGAGGAGGAGGAGGAGGAGGAGGAGGAGGAGGAGAAGAAGAAGAAGAAGAAGAAGAAGAAGAAGAAGAAGAAGAAGAAGAAGAAGAAGAAGAAGAAGAAGAAGAAGAAGAAGAAGACGAAGAAGAAGAAGAAGAAGAAGAAGAAGAAGAAACAACAGCAACATGCAATTTTACCATAACTGCTCTGTTTGCTTGCAGAGGAAGCGAGGACCAAATGTGCAAGTTAAGGCAGTCTTCTGTTCTGGGGTTCGGCGCATTCCACATGTTAGATCCCGCAAATTTGCCGAATGATGTGTCCAGCTTCTGAACACAGGAATTCCCGTGGTTAGTTGCATCCATCTTTCCTACAATCATATTGTTGCTTGTGAATATGTGTATAAATATTCGATACCTGTACTTCTTCAAAGAGTCGTACGCTAACCTCATAGTCATACATAGGTAAATACTAAGCTAACCAGGTCGGGAATAATTGTACTGACAGACTTTCAATAACAATCTGATCGTGTACATTTCCACGGTAAGCTGATGCATCTGCCTATCTGTCCAGACAGACAGACAGACCCACACACACAGACATTCCATAGGTAACACATCTTCGAAATGTCGCTTATTTTTTTTAACATTTATGTCTATCTCACCTTGAAATAAAACTTCCACGCCCATAGCAAACAAAAATTGATAAAACCACTGCCGTCCGTTTACGTTTGTCGGGTTTAGTTGCCTCAATTGGCCGGCCGTGCATCAAATTCTGCCCATGTTTTGGTGTCCAAAAGGTGTGTCCATAGGAAGTTATATTGGTTAATGGTCCAAACATAAAACCCAAGGTTCTGTATCATGAAACCCAGATTGTTTGTAGCACAACCCATGACATACATTTGTAGATGAATCCTTCGGTATTTTAACAGCACCCTGAATATTTGTTTACACAAATCACAGTTTTGTAGACAAAAAGCTAGGTGTTGTAAAGTACGCTGAATGGATAGAGCAAATTTCTGCTTGGCGGATATATGTGTATTGTTCAATACTTCAAAAAATCCAGGGTGAGGACTGAATTGAACTTCAGGTTTTGCAAACAAAACTGAGGGTTTCAGAACACACCATGGCGTTTGCTTTGTTATTCCAATGTGTTTCTATTTTTGGAAAGCCTTTGGTTTTGCGACAAAACCCTGGTTTACTATGAACGATACCCAATCATTTGTGGTGATGTGTTCAACATAAGTAGCAATGCCCAGGGTTTTAAAGCAATAAAGGAATGAATAAATGAATCCTGATATCTTGTTTATTAAGAAAACCCTGGACTTCGAGGAGATACCTCTCAATACTGTGTTTATATTGGCTTGAAATTTGAAAAGCCTTAGTTTTAGTAACCTATCAAACTCAGTAGTTTGTAAGCTTTACAAAATTTAAGGTTTTTACAACGTTATGAAACCCTAAAATTAGCAAGTCTAACCTTGCAAAAGCTAAAAAAAACCTATATTGTTCAACCAAAGCGATTTCATGTGCTTTGCCACACAAGATTGTTTTAATTTCAAATTTCAAAATATAAAAGAGCTAAATTTCCGAGAAAAAGCCACTATCATAGCACTCTAGTATCAACAGGTTACAGTAACGAAATCAATAAATGAAAATCTAAGTATTATGGAAAGATTTATTCAACAAAATTTCATAATTATTCTTCGTTTTTCAAGACAAAGGGCACTCTATATAATGGTAACGCGATGCAACTTCGTTCTGGAAAGAAAAGAAACACAAATTCGAGCTACCCCAATACTCTGCTGGTTTCGGGTCTGCATAGCGAAGGTTCCCCACTGGTGGTTTGGCAAAAGGTATTCCGAGGAATTCCTGAACTTCTGTTCCTTGTGGAGACTTTGTACGACGGCCACGCACCAACCCATTCTTTGTATAAGCCTCGGCGGACGGGTTGTCTATTGTGCCTGTTAAATGTTACAGTTGAAAATGAACGTTTAGCAGGTTCCAATTTTCTTTTCCATGGGGCACGTTCAAATGTTTTACCCCAAACGCGTCAAACTCTTGTTTGATGGAATTAAACGGAACCCTACAGTAAAGCTGTCGGTCCAAAATGACTGACAATATCAAGTTATACCAACACTTTGCTATAGTGCACACTTGTATGTCAAATATAGATAAACTCTTGGTGACTAATATGGTGCAGAAAATTACATTTCAGCGGAAACCGGTAATATGTCCATAAACGATACCACGCGGATAAAGAATATACTTTTAATGTGGCACAATGTTAAAGAGTTCTGAACGGACACATAATTTGATTACCTATATCAGAATATGAAACACAATGTTACACTTGTAAACAGGATGTTCCATGACCCTTTGCTCTCGATGCAAGAAACATGTTACCGACAAAGATGGTTATTTCTGAAGCCTCAAATCCCAAATAGGGTGGAATATGGAACATCTCTGTCACTAGAAAGACAATGTTTGGTAATATTGTATTTCAAACATTAAAATATATATATTAAATGCGTTTATTCCATTTATCAAATCTGAAATATGTATTTCAATCTGAAAACGTAGCACTACATCGGAGTTGTATAGTCTGAAGCAGATTAAACCCTGAACTTAAGTTCAGTTATTTTATCTTACTAACCTTAAGACATAACAGTGTTTTTAGATAACGAAGATGAGCTACCCTATACGTATGTGCTATTTTTGAGGTAGAGATCTGTAGATAGATAGTGAATAGAAGATCTCGTTTAATTTGGTTACTATTCTTCAATGTGTCAAAAAAAACACATCAAAATACACATTTATCGGAAGGGGCGAACAAGGACAATACTCACGAATATATGTTTCTGTACAGCTGGGATAGTTACACGATATGAAGGGAGAAAATATATATTATTAACCGTTCAGCACGCATGATTACTAAGTCTAACAGCGCTCGACATGATATGCAGACTAATGATCAGGAGAGTGTGGGTAGATCTTAGGAAACCACTTTCGATATAGAGGAAATATCTGGCCTGGTGTACAGCTCTGAGGCGACACACAGCAGGAAAACCAGGCTTGTATACAGTGCCTTGGAACTCATGTGCGAGTGACAGGGCTGGGGGTGGGGGGTGGGGGTGGGGGGGGGGGGTGTACATTGGAAACTCTAACATTGGATCTACCCTTGAAATGGATGATTTTGCACCTGAAAATTAAAGGTAATACCAGACTGGTAAGAAACTTTGGAGTGGCCATAAGAGACAGTGTAGCTCAACAGTCGCACTGATGCGTAAATGAAACCCCAGCTAAGAACCGTCTCAGGTTCTCAAATTAATAGAACAACACATTCTGAAAATAATTTGTATAACTACTTTCAACAAATGTCTTTTTATTAGTGTGCAGCCCATGTCACGTTAACGTTCATCTGTATTGGTACTTGTATGTTTTTAATGATGTATGACTGAAGCCGTACTCTTTATTTTATGATTTTCTATGAAGTGGACGGGAGGGATGGGGAGTGTATAGGTGACTTGGAGGTTCAATTCACAATTCGAAGTCAAATGACGCCAGACGTACTCTCCTTCACATTGGATGTAAATAAAACGTTCCTCCTTTTCTTCTTTTTCAGTAAGCATGTCATCTTTTTTGTGTTTTAGAAAAATATTACAAGTTCTTGAACAAATCAGCAAGCAGAAATTCACCAGATTGGCACCGTAACAGATACAGGAGACTACTGTATGGACAACATTTTGTGTGAAATAATGATCTATGTCATAGATTTAAACCTAAAATTTAGATCAAATAATTGGTGAATACATCCAAGGGACAATAAGATGCAAATTAAAGCTAACTTCAAAGTGCTAACATCGTATGCTATCAGTTATCAAATAATAGTTTTAAGAATGTTTAAACATCAGTCAGTACTGTGACCTGGATTTTGTTCCAACATATATACAATAGGGATAGCGCTTGCCAAGAAGGCCCAAGCTATTTTCATAATACATATATATATATATATATATATATATATATATATATATATATATATATATATATATATATATATATATATATATATATATATATATATATTCTGTGTAATGTTTCAAAGAGCATCTAAGCACTTATGTACAAACCAGTGCTGATATTGTTGCGCGAGCTAAATGAGATATTCCACCAAGCAATCGTTCTCGTACAATTGTGTCACCAAGGGGACAGACTTAAAAGCGTTTGATGTGATCTGCAAATGTCCCTTTGGCACAGAGAATATTGTTTTAGGTATACCTTATTCTTTTAAATAGGAGCAGACAGAGCCCATATATACCCTTCTCATAAAATATTGACCAGATAAAACACTGTACCGTTCACAACAATTTAGAAAAACCATAGCAAATGGAGTTGTTAATTATATTGTGTGTACTTTCGCAGCAGATCGAGTGCTGCGGTATGTAGTGTGCCCTAGTCATCTGAAAATCTTATATTACTTCTGTATTTCCACAGACCATTCTGAAGGAAAAACCTAATGTAGGATTGAAGTACCGATTAATGATGAGTTGTATGAACCACCAAGTGTGCTATGATATCAAATAAACGCAATCAAAACAAAAATGCTCCTTCAGTATGCTGTATTGCAGCAGAGGAGTGTCAACGGCTAGCCTTTATGAGCATCAAGGTCAACTTACAAAGAGAACAGTTGTTGACCAATACTACACGGCTCCATATAGGTGTACATTGTATATACTATATACAGGAACGATACACCCACGAGGGCTGCAGGTGGAGGAAAGTGCCTGTTTCTGTGCACGTCAGACACATAATACAGTTTATTAGCTAAATAGTCTTCACGTCTGGAAAGGCAGGTTTATGCTACATTTAAGTACAAAATAGGTGCAGGAATCTGTGCTTATATTCTACTTTTCAAATATTTTTAGCTTTCCACATTTTACTTGGAAGCTGTTTAACTATGCATGCGTGTGTGTGTCTGTGTGGATATGTTCCATGAGTCAGATACAACCTCAACGTGCTAAATTATCATAAGGCCAATTGAGCTTATTCTGCAGTCACACTCAAGTTCTTCGCGTTGTTGATATTTGCATTAATTGATTTATGCATTCAAATATCAGTCTTCACCTTGCTTTACTGGGGTCAGACATATTGTCCAGCAGAAGCTGGGGAAAGCACCCACCTTCCCACCCTTAAAATTTTGGCCACCAAGTAAATTTGGTTACGGCTGCTTGTGACATAGTTTCTAGTCAGTAGAACGATCAGATTGATATCTTTACCAACATGAAATAATGTACCACAGAACCCAAATGCAGATCAATTGTTGCCGAAATATAACACTTTAATGGTGTTTAGCAGTGAATGTATGTTTTTTTTTTCAGTAAGGCAATACATTGACACGCAAAAAACTTATTTTTTCAACCGTTCAAAGCGACAGGTAAAGCTGCTTGTAATTTCTATAGAGCAGCGTGCAAGACAAGAGATTATCTACAGGGAAAGTAATGCAGAGGCGAGCGCTGGAAATTACGTATCATATTATCAGGAGCTCTTTGGTTCAATCCATTTAACGATCACATCAGTGTATGAGTAGCATTGAATATATGTGTAATTTTCCCAATTGAAAAAAAACAACAAAACCTCTTAGGAGCCTGCTGAGCTGCAACTTTGTGGCACATATATGTATCTGGCCCAGAGCATCATTTGGGCATACGTTTGTTCCGTATATCTATATCATTCAGAGTAAACCTTGAAGAGACAAAAAATGGCGCACCTTAGACTGATCAAAATGCAACACACAGAATAGAGGAAAACCTCTGACGCTGCATTAGATGCATGGTAGGCCTTAACTAAGATGTTGTTTCAGTACTCAGTATAGAACCTGCAGTTCACATGTGCATGTTCGTGTAGGAACTGGGAGGCTTGCCTTTCTAAAAGATATCCACACTCTGTCCATTAAAGAACATAGAGCAAAATTTTACCAAAATAGATACTATGACTTCAACCGGAGCAATAATTGCAAACAACAAACCATTTACCTTCATTTATTTTCCTGTTGACATTATTCCATAACTCACAGTCTCTTTTCCTGCCAAAACTGTCATGGATTTTGATGCTGGATGGCCCTTCAATCTCCACAAATTTCTGAGACTGTGACGTATATGCTGGCCAACTGGGTAGGCCAGCCCCATTAGGATCACTACAGAACAATCAAATAAATTTTGTATTGAAAGTTTAAAGAACCCACAAAATGCAAATCGCACGTCCTCTACATGTGATATATTTGAAACATCGCACCGGAATTGTTATTGTCAATACGAGACATGCATATTAATATCAGCCACTTCTACATACCTGATCGCCTAGTCTCACTTGGCGAGATATGGCGAGATACGGGTCAGTACCTGTGTGGACAAGCGGGATATTACTAACATCTTGAAAATGAAGAAAACTTAACACATGCAGATGGGAATCTTTTCTTATATATGTCTCGGGAATTACTGTTTGGATACCCTTTTGGCATTTGTGAACTCAAATTTCTCAAACAAAAGAAGCTTATTTTGCGAGAAATGAGGATATGGTTTTGTCTGTGACAGTGATGTTACCCGCACTTCCCCCGTGATCGGCAGGCGTCAAACCTGTGCCTTGTGGCGGGAAATTTATATGCATGCGGCGTATTGCCATGGCAATGTAAAGAGCAAGACATGATCTTTACATGCTTGTAGTAACTGTGCCGTTCTGTGTGGTTCATAATATTATATACTTGGTGTGTTCCAGGTGCATATCCATGACTACGCACTGTCTACTTATTTACCAATAATCCCACACACATTTGGCCATGCCTTTCAATGATTGAACAATTTGTTTCAGTTAATTTGTATGAATCTAAACTAACTTTCATGGGTAGTAATTTAGATATTTTATAATAGGACAAAGTTGCACATGCGGCAAACAATTTAATTATCAGCAATCATTAAACTGTTTGTAACAGTGTATATGTAATAACCAACCGTGCTTAATGTTCAACTCGATAACCTACAAATTCAATGCAACTTACATACCCTGTTCTTGCAAAATTTGCCCAATATGACATGACTTGTTCGGCCAACTTCCTTTCATTCTCCGTATATCCACGAGATTTATTCATGGGCATTCCAAAAATCCACTAAAAAGAAAATTATTCTGGGTTGAGATAATTGTTGATATTATATAGTCCTGATGTCTATTCGCCATAGGATCATGTACTATGTGGGAAGACCAAAATGCACATTAAGGTGTTCAAATGTGCGCCTGTCTCATGTGCTGTACCGGTGTTGTTACTTTTGACAAGACAGATGCCTTGGCTAATACGTACTTTATATCAAAGAAAGCAGTGTAGGAAAACATGCAATCCTGGTTTTGTGAATCCTTATCCTGTGTACATACAGTCAACTGCTGGTAGCAATAGATGTCTTGGATCTTTACACAGTGATCATAACGTACTCTCGAGTTGTACGTAGAAATTGCAATCCATTTACAAAGAAAATTATCAATGACAGTTAGTAAATATGATATCAATGCTATTTAGAAAAAAAAGACTGGACCTGCATTTAACATGCTTGAAAATCGCTTTGATCTTAGTGTGAACAGCTCAACACATCTGAACATACTGATTTTGTATTTCAAATTGTTGAAATAATTTCCATACCACAGAAAAAATTGAAATCAGTTACATACCCCACAAGGAAGGGTCTCAAAACCTATTGTCAAATGCCGTAAAAATAAACGACATTAAAGGGAAAAAATGAGAAACTGTCTCCATTGCCGCACCACATTCGCACATGGGGTTTGCGATCAAAGTACAACGGTCATCAAGAACGCAACAATTCATCCGCATTCGTGCGTGGTGAATTTGAACAAACCTGTTCAATCCATAGTAAAACTCGGGAATTCCACGACGTTTCTGTTCAGTTGCCTTTTGAAACCAAAACCAAATACAGAATTCATACCCTAAATAGCTTGATCCAGCGATTGCCAGCTACGGACAGTTGAAGAAATAAAGGAATTTGTTCTCAATTCAGAAAGGCAAAATATCAAAAGTGTGTTTCCCGAATTTCGTCTATCATGGCCAGATTCGGAAAAATCTGGAGTTCTGTGTCTTAGATGATCCGGACATAGAGCACGATATATTTTATATATCTGTATTAGTTTTTTTTTGCTCACGCCGATTATTTACAAATTCCCACTTAACCTCGTCATATTATGAATTAATACTTGTGTTTGGGGCTTCGCATATCACGATTCTTGCTGCAGTGAGTTGAACATGAGGTACATGACGTTGCATTGTACAAGTATGTGCTTCATGAATAAACTCTGTGAACATTGATGCTTAATTTTCCAAAAATACAAAACCGAAAATGAAACTTAAAAAAGTAAGAAACAAATATAAAAAAATCATGAAGACTATACAAAAATAGAAAACATTAATCAACGCTGAAAGAAAAGCGGTTCTGAAATAAAAATAAATAATACATCCACCTATCCCAAACAGTGGTCTTTGACTAAGTAAGTTTTGGGTCGTAACTTTTTCCATCAGTGATTGAAAATGATAATAATTGTATTTTTGTCTTTTTGTCCAGAACCACTTCCTAGTAGTCATTACCCTATTCCGCAGTACGAACTCTTTACCCTCCAAAAGCTAACCTGTCACTGTCTAACCTATTTACATACGGAAGTACTATTGTTCATATTGTGCACTTTCTTCTGTCGGATTTTGACATGGCCTGCATTTGCCCCCAAAATTAAAGGGCCTTAGGTGGTAACTGCTCAGCACATGCTTCGAAGCCTATACCTCTACATATCTCTCTGAGCAGCGGCTCCTTGTCTGAGCTAAATATTAAGTGAAGACATCCCACATGATAATGAATAAATATGAAGGTGACAAATGATGAATTAGTTAAATACGTGAAGTTTTCCATACAAATGTAGAGCTTCATAATAAATGAAGAATACCCGTCAAACTAAACATAATTACTAAATTTGCACAGCACAAGTTCAGATAAGAACAATTAGTCTTACCCCTGAACCAGTATGTACCCTTTCTAGCTGATTAGCTTATCTTAGTTAAACAACCTACCAGTGTATAACTGAAATAGAAACAAACTGGGGCATTATATTCAGTCCCAGTGTTTGTAAAATAAACAGTTGCAGCTAGACCACTTGTATAAACTTACGGAAATCCTAACGAATACAGCAACAATGGACATCCTGCACCAGAAATGTAAAACAAACCCCATGATGATACCTACTCCTCATCTATGAAAGTTTCCATACAATAAAGCTCTATTTTGCTGCCAACGTTGCTTCAGTGTTACTACATAAAGGGTCAGGTTTTTGACATGAATAAATACTGACAATTTTGAGTGTGTGTGTGTGTTTTTTATATTGAGCAAATGTGTACTTAGGCATGTCAGAAACGAATAAAACTCATTACCATTTCAGTCAAAAACGTGTTATCAAAACATAATTTTTCTGATGCCAAAACATAAAATTAAGTAGCAAAACAGGCAAGTCTGAAATCTGTAAAATTATTGCAGCTAAACTTTCAAGTAATCTTTGGATATTAACAACAAAATATGTAGGCCAAGTCAGAAAAGAATGAAAACAGTTAATATTTAAGTCAAGAAAACACAATCAAAATATAATTAAGCACCTTCAGGGAAGCCTATAACTGCCGTAGGCCACTGCTTGCTACCAATAACCCCTGGGGGTTTAATCTGACAGAAAACATGCAAGCCTAAAATTTCCGAGAGTGAATATTAAAACAGAATGATACCAAAAATTATAATTAGGTAGCAAAACAGGTAAGACTAAAATATCTGAAATTATTGAAGCCAAACTTTCTAAACATCTTTGGATATTTACATCAAAATTTGTAGAAATATTTGATCAAAAGTACATCTTTGAATCATCTTGACTTGGGCATATTGTTAATAAATTCGCTTCTAGATCCAAAGTCCTGAAATTTAGAACACATACGACCAAATCCTAAAATTTGTGACAAAAATTTATTATATCCTACAGCTTCCGAAATATTTCTGTCCGGGAAAAGATAGTTAGCTACTTCAAAGCTCATCTATTTTGTGATAGACTTTACTACAAAACCTGTGATAAGTGACCCGAACATCCAAATCTAGAAACACATCTCTGAAATCATCTGAATTATTACCTTCCAAAGGGATATTTTGGGGGGTAAATTTCTTTAGCAATTTCACTGAAATTATGTACATTACCACAAGCAACGTCATCAATATATCTTGCGTTGTTTGATAAATTTGTAGCCATTTGAAAGTTCTTTTTCATCAGTATATCCATATACTTAAATTCAATCCAGGTTAAATATAAATCTACAAGTAATAGGAACCAGTTGCTTCCCATTGGAATGTCTTTTTATTTTTTGTATTTTGTTGAAAAACCAATGGTCCGCATAGAACAAAACTATCGAAAAGGAATTTTATAGCATCTATCAAAATTTCAACAGTGTAAGATTTAACGTTACTTTTTGAATATTTGTTGTGCGAACGATTTTTTTTGATATGAACAAATATTTATGTTTTGCTTGCCATTATGTTGAAACATTTTATGTAATAATTACTTAAATAACTAAAGAAAATTTTGACTTCTCTATGGGCATATTTTTGTACACTGTAGAAAAGCCAAAACATTTGATATTTTGCTTTTAAAGCTTTGATTTTAGATACCAACTTGTAAGAATTGCAAATACTCGAAAAACAATTTATTTCAGTTTCCAGAAATTGCTTTACCATATTTACAGAAATTGTTCCTAATTTCAGTCAAACATAATGTTACTTCCTTTGATAATTGTTTTGTTGAACAATTTGAAGCACCAGCTGTGAAGCTAGATTTAAAAGGGTTTAATGTAATTAAGGTATCCAGAACAAAAGTGGAATAGAGGAGGCCTGTTCACAAATTTAGATAGTTAATTTCCTTGTCATCTCATCTTTATCTGTATCTATCAAATTATCAGTGGATTCTTTGCGTACTTTATATGTAACCTACAATTCATCGTTTAGCTAAAAACAATTTCAGACTCATTTTGCTTTTATGCAGTGTATCAACGGTCTGTTTATGTCTTTTTGATATTTTGCTTTAGATTTGGTCGCTGATGCAAACTGTTTGTTTACGCTAATGACTCGATGATTAACCAGTTCACGAGTGTTGTACATATAATATAGATAATGGTTTGCAATGCAGCCTTGAAATAAGAACCGTCATTTTAGACATTTCCAAGCCCCTCATGTGGCACGATGAACTCATTTTTACTGTGTCAAGTGGATTTGGACGAGCTTCGTAATTAGGGGTATTTGCA
Source organism: Hermodice carunculata (assembly GCA_964020975.1). NCBI lineage: Eukaryota > Metazoa > Annelida > Polychaeta > Eunicida > Amphinomidae > Hermodice > Hermodice carunculata. Next base: position 59,914,162 of record OZ026622.1, on the reverse strand, counting down.
CCAGTCATATAAACATACAAAAGGTACAATTTATGTTTACTCTTCAACGTCGTTTTCATTTAGCTGGTGTGCATCACTGATCCCTATTGGTCCATTTCGTTATTGTGGATAATATTACTTTTGACTGTTCGCAAAGGACACCAGAGCACTAGAAGCAGTGAGGAATTTTCCTGGCTTTATCCTAAGACTATACATCGAAAGCAGGTTGAAGATAAGTGGACAATCAACCAACGTAAATTTACCAAATTTGTGAACCCACACCAGAGAGTGACAGTTTTACGATATTTGGTTTATACCTCTTAGAAGCAATTATTTAACCTAAACTACACTTAGGATGTGTGTGATTAGCATTTTGTGACATAATTGAAGCCAAATATATCATTCACCATCCATGCTTTGTTAAATTTCAATATTGCTGCACCTGCAATACACAATGGCTAACAGATAGCAGGGACATAAAAAGCATTACGACTGATGAATCATCACTAGGACATACCATTGAACATTTTACATTGGTAATATGTCTTGTTTGCGCAGCAGTTTCAAGTGTAATCACTGTTAAATAGTTCGAGACGTCTATGTTGGTCTTGCAGCCCTACCTGGATATCTGCGCCATGAATCATGCCCATCCATGGTGGCCACACTTCGTTAGAGGCTCGATGTGTAAAATAATACAAGTGAATCTTGATTCCATTCTTGGCCAGGTTATCAGCCAGCTGTCTGGTAGGGCAGGTGAAAGCCCGATCACCGGCCACTTTATCTAAGGCATCTCGATTTGCTACTTTGTCTGTGATGTTATTAGGAGTGTACAGTTGCTTTACGTGCCAAAGTGTGTCGTTATTGAGATCAAAGTGTATCTGCTCTACACCTTTGAGAAACATGTCGTAAGTTTGCAGACTTGAGTGGTCCTTTGAAAATCCAGGCAAGCTGTATAAAATCCAGAAGGTCCCTTCGTCTTTGTTTGTACCAAGCAAGACTTCCTTTTTCTGTACTTTGCCTGCCTTCCACAAGTTGTATGGAGTGTCTGTGAGGAAATCTCCATCAACAACAGGTACCCAAGGGAATTCCATGAACCCCGAAGTCACCCATTCAGTAGTTCTTATTTTGTCAGCAGGTAATGCTCGAAGGCACTGCAACAAGGCATCAGTGTCCTGATGTTGACAGCTTACAGCCTTTAAGAAAGCTGCTGAGCGTAGCTGTGCTTTTTTCTGAGACATGATGGACCAGCTGGAGTCTGCTGCACCACTCTGCATTATAGCTCGCTTAAAGAGACTCTCGCTCTTAGGTGACATCATATGCATTGCTACACTGCTGGCACCTGCACTCTCACCGAAAATGGTTATCTTTTCTGGATCCCCACCAAAAGCGGCTATATTTTCCTTGATCCACTTCATTGCCATTCTCTGATCTTTTAGGCCAAAGTTACCTGACAAATGTACGGGCAAATTAAAATATTAAACAATATTATTCTGTGAAGAGTAAAAAACAAAGCAAAATAAGGTCATCTACATAAAAGGGCTGTGATGTAGAACAACCAAATTGGTGTATCCGTGTGTGTTATCATGCAGAAACAACCATGCATCCAAACTACTTTATGAAGGGGCCAGCCACATGATTATTAATGTCCATAATTTTGTTATAGGCTCAGATCGTTCAGTTATGTAACATTGATATGCAAACATTCGTCTGCTTTTGATATATTTAAACTTGAAACAAGTAGTTTGTGCACACAACACATGGACATTAAATCAAATGATGACATGTATGCCTAGGATACGGCCCTGTAAAAGGTTTCTAGTGTCCCTACAGTCCTAGCATAAAATAAGAAGTTATGGTAAGCTCATGAACCTTTGATGCAATTGTCTCCAGTGCTGAGGAAGCCAAACGTTCCCACGCGGTAGTTGAAGCTCGCAACCACAATGTCTTGATGTGCAGCCAGCGCCTTGCCATCATACACCCAGAGTGAGCTGCTGCCTGAGTAAAATCCGCCGCCAAATATCCACACCTATAATAATCGTTCGTGACAGGTCACGTATAGAAAGTCAGTCATCTTTGTTATGAGTGTTTTTATTTTTTTAATCACATTGAGAAACAAGCCCAGTGAATTGGTAGTAAGTATGGTGGGCTCATGTTAAATCTCCATGATTTTTTATGATACAATGTTGATTGCCATTTAAGATGAATACATTCCACTCGTGTTCCATAATTAGGCTTACAATAAATGGAACAACAATCGGACTAAGAAGAGAGGACCTACCTTGTGACTTGTTGATGAATTTAATCTCTCACAATTTCCACCCATATAGCTGGCATATATCATGCCAATAGAGGAACTGATGGGCATTTTGCCCTTGGTTTTCACTATTAAGTCAAATTTGGAATCAAACAGGCTCCCGGTTTACATACAGCTATAAAGGTGTGATTTTCAACTAATGCTGACCAAATGTAATCTTCCAGCTAATTTTGTTGTTGTCTTGAAACCATTTCTCACATTCCGGGGCCATATTTGCTTCCATCTGGCTGGTAACAATTGCCCCTTAGGCTCAACCAATATTACACCAATGCAGATCTTTAGCTTTGCTGAATTGCCAGTTGGCAGCTCTTATGCTTCAGTCCATTGTTTGTCAATTAGCCAACCATTTACAATTTACACTTCTGAAAAAGCATTGAGTGGGTCCTCTTTAAGCCTAGTGGAGATATTTCTCAACGAAATCGCCTCTACGTTTGTTCAATAGATCAGGTGATTTTAAAATTTTAAATAGATTCTGCTGGGTTTGTTTTTTGTAACAGGTGGGTGTTGTTTTTGTAAATTTTGACTTCCTGAAAGGTAGTTGTCAGATTCTTTGTAAACCTGATAGGCATGAATTTAATCTCCTGTGTGCCAAATTTGTGCTCTCGTCTGCAATGCTCTTGTTTATCAAATTTTAACGAATTTCTAAAGTTTTTCAGCCATGAGAAATGGTCCACGCTAATTTGGCCAATTTGGTCCTAACCTGTGGCTTGGGACTCTAGAATATTAGTCCACGAATTGATAGAGATAATCCCGCAATGCTGTCTAGTAGGGGGAGTTGATTTTATTCCTCTTTACGCGATCAAAATACTGCCGATTAAGATTGCTTAATTAGCATAAATCAAAAGTTAAACCAGCAGTTAGTATTGTAAAAGATATAAAATCATTTTATTAACCCCCCCCCTCCCGAGTTGAAATTAAGCATCAAAGTGCACCCTTTTACCAATCTGACGGTGAACCAATATTCTGAAACTTGCTCCATTCTTGGTTGCTTTGTCTGTAATAACACTTCATAATCATGCCTGAAATCTTCTATATATTAATGCCGGAATTCTTTGTCTTTGATTCTTTCTGGATCGGACCCTTTTTTTTGTTGAAACTAGGTGTAACATACAAGTCAACTTTTCCTAGGTTGCCCTAATGGAAGCGGAAGTTTATCATCCTGAGCAGGGTCATCCTTACTACATTTTTTGTATGGTAATTCCATTCTCAGTTTTATCTATCCTGTTTTTCTCATATGTGTTTTTGCACCATTACCAAAATGTGTAGAATACACTCACTTCTATGTCGAATAAAATGAATCTGAATCTGAATCTGAACTTTGCATAACAAGTTGGTGTTCACTCATGAACAAACCTACAGGAGAAAGTGGATGTTCACATTATGTCATGCAATGCAAGCACTGGAATGCAAAATTTGAGCAAAGAGTTTCTACACACTCTTTTATTGCATGGAGTCTATGTATAGAAAATGGGACACAGTGAATTTTTTGTTTATTATTCAAGCATGCATGCAATCATAAGGTCTGACTACACCTGCGAAAGCCTTGGTTGGATTGACTCTCCTGGTTGTGTGTCGAGACATAAACAAACTCTGAAACTTTTCTACTGAGGCTCTAGTGTGATGTTGCTTTTCTGCAGAAGCTTGTCTCATTAGGGACCAATGAAATTTTTAAAGGTATCCAGAGGGATATACAGTTCATGTTCATGGTTTATATTTTATTTCTGGGTGTTTATTGGGAATCTTTACTGGCTCTTAATTGATAGCAGGGTTGGTTGCTTCAGGGACCTCGATTCTCAAAATAACATGTCCCTGGTTGTGCCACCAGCATTTACTGACACATTGGTTATATCCAATTTATAGTTTCGTATCTGAATCCACTGTTAGCATCAGATCGGTTCTGACAGAATCTCTGATATATGCTTGGGTTTTGTGTTATAGCTGCTTGATTCTGTGTCATTCCAAATTGTGGAAAGTACTGTTGAATGAACTGTCATTTTGATAGTTTTCCCTTTGTTGGCTTTTATGGGTGTTGGTACAATGACAGATGTGTGTAATATTCCCACCTGTGGTAAAATGGTTTTGACTTCATTAGAAAGTAAACGGTCACAGTTATCTCTTTTGGTCCATGGAAATGCCGTAGGGATTACATTAAGGAAAAAGCATCAACATTAGTCTTGGAAAAAGAAAATGAAAAAATGAAATTGTATCAGACATCGGTTTCCTCCCACAACTACGTTCCAGTTCCCCGGCTTTCAATATCAAAGAAGTTTTTCTGCAATGTGCTGAGAAAGTAATACGGTATGAAATGGATGGACAGAACTGAATTGCAAAACATCGCAGGGTTTTCTTCCATTCTGTTTTCACACAGACCTGTCATCCAAGTATTGTTACAAAAGCTGATGGGGGGAATGATAAGTGGGGAGGTCAAGTTAAGCTCCGCATCTCAAATGAATTTGATCTTGTTGCTGCAGGAGTAAATCAACACCATGACTTGTCAAGTCTTAATTTATTTTGGTCAATCAAAGCAAGGTGCCGATGAGGGTACATCCCCTAGCTGGCTAGTGGACAGCACAAACCATGTTGCATTTGAACAGTTATGCCTGTACATACGTGACAATGATGAATGCCAGTACACACTCCTAGAACGTGTCTCTTTAGTGCCTGGCTGTTTGGTCGGTGCAGAGATATGATCCAAGGAGGTTAGAGCAGAAATTGAAGGAACATTTTGGAAAAAATATAGTTCCAACATGCCACAAAGGAAAGCCAAGAACAGACACTTTCTTATGTGACAGCAATCAGTTTCTTAGACATATGAGCAAACTACTCTAAAAGCAGAGAAAATGATAGAGTTGTCAACTTCTTTCATAAAGGATGACATAAGGGCCAAGACATATGATCAGTCAGTTTACCCTCCAATGCGAAATTTGCATGAAACATGGTGCCTCTGTCTCTAGCTTGCCTACTGAGGGGCATCATAAAACCCAAATCAGAAAAAAACTGTTGTTTGCAAATGTCTTCATATTACCTCTGATTGTATTTATGGTGCCTACATTTAGTGAAGGGTCCTAGTAGCCATCCTGAATTTATACTAATTTGTTGTAACCGGACTAATTTCCCAGTGCATTTCACAAAAAAATCCTATTCAATCCATTCATAGGTAGGTGTAATACACCATTTTAACACGGTCTAAGACACAAAACAAGACCAGTCATTGTAGAGCAATGTTTATATAACCAAAACTTACAAAGTTAAAATAATACCAAAGTGTTAATAAGTCTATCACATTTTATGGATTACAACATTTAAAAATAAAATAGTGTGAAAACAACGACTGTTTACATGTTTCTGCTCGACATATTTTGGTGATTTTGGACTTTTCCTTCGTTTTTTAACTAGTCTGGTGGCCGTCTTGAATTCTGAAGTTGCCACAAATGTGAACTGGGTGAAATTTGCATGGTTGGCTCCAGGATTGGTATCTGCAACTCTTTTGGGAAAAAAAATCAGCTTTCTAATAATTATTCTAGTTTTTTTCCAAATGCTCCTTGTCTAGAATACGTTTTGCAATATAGTTTCTGGGAATAGATAACTAGCTTCGAATAGATTTCCTAAATCCAAGATGGCGCCTCCATATTGATAAGTTTTCGAATGTGGGTTTTCACTCTACTACATGCAACTGAAAATTCGATGGATTTTTTCAACTAACCGTGGCGATTTGCTCAGAAAAAATGGAAATCTGGCCAAACTTTGTGCAAAAACAATTTTGTTTGATATATCGCTCGATTCAATGATCATATGTTTAGAGAGACATCTCTCTTGGCAGCCGTTTGAACTTCAGGACGGGACACGGGTGTTGCCCCAGTGGCCGACCTTACCTGATAACTACTTGTTTGTTGAAGTATTTGGACCAACGAGTCAGTTTTACTACTAGTTATTGTTTAGTACTATCACCAATTTTCATTATTTACTTTTCTTAACTTTGTATTTCGTTGAATGTTTGTTTTTATGATGCATGGAAATGGCGATTTGTTACCGTCATTTGGGGCAGAGGTGTGATCACCTGACAAATAACTCACCCCTGCTTACAGCTAACTTAGTAATACATTTTTCTTTATATTTCATGTCATTTATGCTATTTTGAATATCAATTTTAACTGTTTTGTTTTTCAATTAGATATGCTTTTAGTGCCAGTTTCAATATATGTAAGAACTTTGGTATGTCATATTCAGTTTTAGAGTAGAGGGTTTCCCCATATCAGCCCTGGAAGGGGGGCATCCCTCAAATTGAAGATTCAGAAGAAAGTACTTTGAGTTACAGTTCATGGACAAAAGGCAATTTTTAGTGTTTGATCCATTATTGTAGCATGATCAGACTTAAGAGAAGGAGAAATCCTCGAATTTCTTTCTACAGTCCAGGCTCTTTATTTCCAGTCACGAGCATAGATCCTTTTTTGCGTTGAACAGAGGTGTGAATAAATGTTGATCAGTGTTGATTTGCTTATGGCTTGACTGTTGAATAAGCACCATTGGTAATTAATGACCCACTGCACACGGTTGAATTCAACATTGCACAATTTTTTAAAATGAATTTAACAAAAATATGTAGTCAACCTCTGCAAAAGTTTTTGTTGGAATGAAAATTATTGGTGACACCTGTAGGGAGAGTAATTTGATGAGACCCGGGTCTGGATTTGTCCTAAGTTGGTCATGTGCTATATACATAGAGTTTCGTTAGGTAAAAAAGTGAAATTGTCTGCCTAATTAAGGAATTTTGTTTCCCAAACTTCCGCAAACCATAAATTCCAAAATTTATTAGGGAAATACTCTAGATCTTTATGGAGATGTAAGTTGCCTTGTCATGCAGGATATGATATATGCAGGGCCTGCTTCATTCATGCTACAAAATTCATAATGATGGAAGGGTAAATAAAAACGATCCTCTTTTAAGATAATAATGATGTACAGAATTATGTGGATATGTAACTTGAAATGAGTATCAACATATAATTATGTTAGGTTTATGCACATTTTTAATCAAAACAAAAAGTGTATGTAACAAAAAGTGAGTGAACACCTGCCAAGAGTCCTTGGATTATGGAGATTAAGTCAATATTTGTGCACGAATCAGTGGTCCTTCATTGGATAGTAAATTATCAAGGAAAATAATTTTAATCCGCGGGGGGGGGGGTGCATTATGCTTTGGTACATGTATGTATGTATTTATGTATGTATATATAAATATATAATATATATATATATATATATATATATATATATATATATATATATATATATATATATATATATATTGATTTTAGCACCTTGTGAGGTTGGCAGGTGCGCAATGGTGCCAGAGTAATAGTACTGTGGTGTATCTGTGTGCCATTGATATGTGGTCCTTCCGTCTATGTTAGGTGCTAGAGGAACAAAATGTAACACTGTGAGATTTTCTGCCGTAATGAACGTTACGGACTAATAAAGGTGCAACATCATCCCAGTGCCTTAATTTTAACCGTTTGATATTTTATTGTGCTAGAATAGAAAAACTTTTCAGGCTTTGGTGCCGTAAGTGTTGAGAAGCCTCAGAATGATTACATTGTTTATATTGCATTTGGCTTTATGTGAATAAACTGCTATTCTAGGTGGAACTTGTGGCTTGTATTTTAATTATTAACAATTATTTTCCAGCCTTTGTGGAACTTTCAGAATTTGTTTTGTCCTTGATGGGGCTTTCAGAGGTTACTTTTTCCATCCTTGACATGATTTAATGGGACCTTCAAAGTCTATTCATGTTAATGTGCTCATATGATTGGTTTGCCTGAGAAAGACTGCTTATCTGTTGAGAATTAGTGCTGTCTCAGATATATCCATTGCAGGGGACAACATGTCAGTAAAATCCATGCACTGGTAAAAGTGCTTTTTTTTTCATTTAGAAACATTCCAGTTAGACATAATAGGCTTATATGAGAGGCTGCACACTTGTAGTATTGTGATAGAGTTCCCAATTTCCATGTTGTCTCGTAGTATATTTGTGAGTAACTTTAATATGTGTCTATTATTATTGGAAGGAGATCCGAGATCTGTTTTTATATCACAGATGAAATATCATTGTTGATAGTACTTTTACATTACATCGACATCCTGTGCTATGTGATAGTACTTCAGGGACTTCTAGGGCCATTAAGTGTGTGCCCGTGGAGATATGCTAACTAGTACTTTCAGCTGCTGGGCCCAATAACAAGCTCATCCAGCATGATGACTCGTAAGTTTACAGTCCCATCATGATTGACATAGGGATACCAGAAAAATGCATGTGTATGCAGTTTTTTTGCATATCCGTGACCAGATTATCATTACATTTCCTCGGGGTGTACCTCGGCAAGGATCTCGCGTGTGTTCAAAGGGCGGCTTCACTAAATTTTGGACTCTCAATGAATTTTTGTTCTTGCTTCAGTTTTGAAAAACGTTTTCTCAATTTCGATTTAGGGTGATAACTCGAGAGCTGTTGTACAAGGAACATCTGGATATGCATGTAATTATGGTTGTTCACAATAACCATTTTTGTGGGACTGAGCAATCTCCTTATAAGACGTGTACCATTCAGGTTTAATAAATTTGTTTGCACACAAGCTAAAAAGCGCATTGGTGAGAATGACCAAATGTCTGAGGTGACCTTTTGTATTTAGAGAATCTAGTGTTCGAGTAATATATAAAATATAAAAATACTATTTGAGCTGGGGGTGGATGATGGTCCTGTAAGAGAGCTGTGTTTACGTATGTGACCTTTAACAAACTTTCATGGTCAGAGTGTGGTAAGTATGTTGAAAATAGTTATGACATGATAAATTTTTGTTCGGTTCTCAACTTATTCATGACCAACATCTGTTTTTAGGGGAACGGTTGACCTGCTTGGGTAAAAAAAAACGTAAATGTGATGACAGCCGCTTTATGAATTTAGTAGCCTTTGACTGGGTATTAACATAAACTACAATGCCCGGGCCTGATTGCTGGGTACACCATAAACTAACTATAATTAAAACAACATTAACACCCTGTGCTATGTGGTCTGTCCACAATAGACTGAGATTTTTCACCTAGTACCAAGAAAGGAATCAACAATCCGCAATAGACAGGTATGGATAGCGAAGAGATATCTGTTTCTGTATGGAAAAGATAATTACCTACTACGTTGCATCTCCGTAAAGCGTTACTTCACACATGTGCTCCCTAAAGCTTAATTGTCTTGTAGACCTACTGTCTTGTGTTGGAGGTGCATGTTGGTATTTGCTATAAACTTTCTAATCTTGATATCCATAAATTTGTGAACCAACAGTCATTTATCACCTCTTTCGTGACAAAACATGTTAATTTTGACGTAAATTGCATTATATTTATATGTGCAAATTTATTGTTCTTTTGAAGTGAATATGTTTATGCTTTTGCTACCTCCAGCAGTAACAAGTTACCAGACTATTTGGCACTAGAAGACCCATGTGTGCCTCAAACTCAAACTGACGACCTCTAATAGTATGAATTTTGAGGCGTTTTAGTGCAGGAGTAAATTGCATGTTTTAGTAACGTGGAAAGTGAAAGATCTACACATACAAGGACCTTGAAATAGGTGACTGTCTGCTTTATGTTGGCAGCAAATTTTTTTTGGTGGATTTTGTTGGCGCTATATCGACAGGTAACACATGCTGTCCGTCATCAGTTGCCAGCCCACATCTGGTGGCACATCGGCTCTATGTGGACAGGAAGTATTCCCCATCGGTTGCATATTGGCAGCAGTATTTCCTATTATATCATTTGCATATTGTCAGGCATTTCGGTCGTTTGTTATTGATTGGATCTTTAAATGAATCCTGCATGCCACGATGTTTTTTAACAGCCATATCATAATCCAGTAGCACTGTCCCAGTGGCTGGCCGAGGAGCAACCTGCTTGTGCAGAGGTTGTGGAGAAAGAAGTTGAAATGTTCAATAATATTTGCTGCAAAAAACACTCTGCAGGTGTCATGAGAGATAAAAAAATGAAGAATACGAATATCACCCAGGCAATGACACAAAAGGTTCCGGAACAATTTGTTAACTTTACCCCTATTTTCAACATTCAACACTGTGCAGGACACCATTCTCACATGGAAGAAAACAATCGGGTGGGATACAAAGTGGACTTTGAATAAATTTTCAACAACGTAGTAGGTGATGCAACAGAAATGTTTTCTTAACTTCCTATAATTATATCTATGGAGAGAAAGAATGTACACGCCTATATTGGTAAAACCAAGCAGGATTTACCTTATCGTGTATTCCTCCTCAGAAAGATTATAGTGGGGAGGTGTGCGACATGCCACACTCACCTCCTAACTTCACGCTACCTTAACATGTTAATGTATATGTATTTTATCCTCCATGCACATAATTTTGGCTGGCAATAGAAGACACTAATAAGTGATAGGTACCAGCGTTACATACATTTGAAATATGGTAATGATGGGTGGATTAAGAAAGCCATACACATAAACAATTCATTATAGTCCTGAATTGGGTCCAGTATCAACGGTATATTGCAGGGATTTATTTTACATTTTTATGTGTTTAATTTCTTCCTGTTTTCATGTATATTTCTGCATATGTGTAATATTTCATAATACCACAGTAGCAGCTTTTTTTAATAGAATTACCTGGTTAGTGTACATGCATATATATAATGAACATTTTCATACAATCAGATTCCTTCAATTTCAGCACTGCCATCTGATGGCCAACTATGCAATCATCAATGCGGTAGCCCTCCGTTGATTTGATTTAATCAAGAGATAAACACCGTGAAATGAACAGACTGTACAACATTACTGCTTCGTACGTATATTGAAGTAAACCGACCGACAGAGAAAAATGGAATGGTAACATTGATTTGGATCAAGCGGGTGAAGCGGGGCTGAATGCATTGTTGGGCAATATCCACATAAACACGGAAAGCCAGACGGCGACCTGTGCAAATACAGGATGTTCAAACTTATATTTGATGTTGCTTTACTGTACGTGTCTCAATAAATTAAACGATCTGAAACTGTCTCGTTCTAAGTTGACAAACTAAAAATCCTAACATTGGATACCATATCAAAAATAAGGGCGATGTACCTACTGAATAAAAATTTCAGATTGTGACCCAATAGTATCGCATAAATTTATGTTATAATTTGCCAACATATTTTCAGATGATTATTTGAGAGGCTTGTTGTCTTATTGGATATAATGCATATTATGTTTAAAGTTTTATGAGAGATGAATAAGCTCTCAATATTAAACCTTGACTTTCCCTTTGTTTTGCTATTTTTCTGTGCTGACGTGCTGGATACTGCGAATGAGACAATTAATTGATTGAAAGAGTACTACTGCTAAAGATAATAAATGTTGGGCATCAAGTTGTCCAATGTATAATTTTCCAGGATGGCTCACGCGATATCTCTTTTCACCCTCCTGCAAAAAATGCATACTGGACTCCACGGCATTTGTGTATCGTTGACTTCAGTGTGACTTGTGCAGGCGACATACTTGAATTGTGAAATAAAATCTGAAAAGCATTTAATAAGAATTGTGATCTCACCATAACATCTCTCTTCTTCTTACTCATTTTAACAGGAGTCCATATATGTAAATAAAGACAGTCTTCCTTCAATGGATTGGGTGCATTCCACATATTGGACCCCTCGAACTTGCCAAATGTTGTGTCAAGTGTCTGGATGCACGAATATTTATGGTCTGTAGCATTCAGCACATCTGAATCAAATATATGCATGTTATGAAGAAGAACGTTTTCTTGAAATGGCACTTCGTTGAATAGTAAGATTATATCTATCTGGCATTGACTTTCCACGAAGAGAAACTTGTGCTACCTTATAACTGTGAAATGGATATTAACTTTGGGTAACCGATGGTAATATGATAAAATGTGTATCCGTAGAACAGTTAACACATCTAGACTGAAATTACGCGTATACAATCAGTTTGGATTACGACATGCTATCATTCTGGTGAAATTGCAAAAAGGTATTCCATAAGCAAGTGTAAAGCCACTGTTTCATAACATTTCATAATGTTGTCTAATCAGTTTTATTTTTATGAAACCAATCTATTCCTTATTTTATACGTCTGCGTGGTTTGAAATTTGAAAGGCCTGATTGCACCAGGAGTCTTCATCCAACAATCTTAAATAGTCAATGCAGAGCAAGAGATTTTCTAAAGGAAATGAGAACTCATCCAGGAAAAGTGGTGCACTCTGTGCTTTGTGACTTTTAGTTGCGAAATCATTGTATAAGCGGTCATATAAAAATTTGCCCGCTTTTATCTCTATGTGACCTATGGCTGGTCGTGTAGTATTGCTTGAAGTGTTGCCCGCCACTTGGCCTGATGAGAAGTCTGTGCACTGGCATGCCCCCATGCACATGCTAAATACGAAATTAACCACCAGGTGGCAACAATCGTTCTCTTTTCATTTAGTCGCAGAGTAATTGCATTCGATATGTACATAAATCATAGGCACATATAACATGTATAGTTTCCAAAACTGGTATCTATACTGGACATGCTCTTACGGAAAGAGTTTCAAATTGGCCTTATGTAGGCTGGACCGTAGTCTCATAAAGTATAAGCCGGTAATTGTATTTGGCATTGGTATAAAGTTTTGGCGCCATGGTTTTTTTTCTTTTCTTTTCATGCATTAGGGAGCAGATCAAGAGTATGTTAACCACGTTCCATGGCACAATGTTCCTGGTTATTTCCCACTTTATCACGAAAAGCAGGGAATAGAAGGACATGGAGAAAACCACCGTCCCCAGTCAGAGTGGTAGTAACTCTTTCCACTTGATTCCACGGCTGGGAACCAAACTCGAGTCGCACAGGTGGAAGGCGAGGGTCTGGCCGCTGAGTCAATTGTAGATCTAAATTAGCATTCATTTATTCTAACTATTAAAAAGTGTGTATATTTGTAAGGACTTTTGAGAAATAAATATTTGTAGATTATCAAATATAGGAACCGAGTTTCTTCGATGAAGCAGGGAGACTTAAGGTTAGCTGCAAGCATAAACCTTATAAATCTATCTATCTATCTATCTATCTATCTATCTATCTATCTATCTATCTATCTATCTATCTATCTATCTATCTATCTATCTATCTATCTATCTATCTATCTATCTATCTATCTATCTATCTATCTATCTATCTATCTATCTATCTATCTATCTATCTATCTATCTATCTATCTATCTATCTATCTATCTATCTATCTATCTATCTATCCATCCATCCATCCACCATCCATCCATCCACCCATCCATCCATCCATCTACCTGTTACATAATGAAGTTTACGAAAAATCATACCGCAAAAGAAGTGTTCTACAAATTGCATGTCGTCCCGGTCAGGGTGATTGTTGCAGGTGAGAGCAAACTTGACCAAGCGTTTCAATAGCAAAGCATTTCAATAGTACACATCAAATTTTGGGTCCAATATAGTTCATACAAGAGCATGTACTTTTGCCTGCTTTCTGCATGACAGCAGATAAAAAATAGGCAATCTTTGCAGGGATCCTGCCATTGAATACCCTTGAGTTGCTGGTATATTTGAGGACACAGTCTGCTAAAACCCTCTATTCCTTTATAATCATACACATGTAATAATTTGGGCACATGGTGACCTTTGCTTTTCGAGACAGGACGATCATTGAAGTCTATTTTGTAGCCTCAATTATGTGAGCATGTTACCTCCGGGTACAACTGACAAGTTGCTTTCATTTTTACCACCCAGAACATAGAAAGTACAAATTTTGTTCGCAATGTTCAGTTTGCAAATTAGGCACTCAGTCGGCCAGACACAAAATTTAGGGATGAACTGGCCAATGTAAAGATCGCGAATTAGATGATTGGTAAGCATGCAACTATTTCAAGCTACCAGCTGAGCCATTGCGAACCTAGTCATTTTATAAATGAATTTTTCCAAAGGATTTTGAAAAGGGCTGAGGTCACTATTTTGTAAAAATGAAGGTCAGACTGATTCATACAATATCTTACTGTTTTTACATTTACTTCTGCATTGCCGTAAATCCCCGCCAAGGAAAGCTATGCACTCAGTCGTCTTCTGGCCGAGAAAACAATTATACACACTAAGGTATTTACGTTCAATCGAGATGCTTCTTACTCTTTATAATTATATTTTTGGTCACATTTCGATTTAACCATTTTAAGCTGTTGCTACCAAATCAATCGGTTGGAAAGAATATAAAGGAAACTGTTAGGGTCTGCGTTCTGAAAGTAGATGAATAGCAATGAACCTATTCCGAAAAATATATTCTTTGAATTTTGGCAACGCAATAATTCAAATTGCAACATTTTACTGTAACTTAGTTATTATAAGTGTTAATCAAAACTTGAAGAAAGGTTTCTGTTATCTTAAATTCTAAAATTCATCATGCACATGATAAAAGGAGTCGAAATACGTTAGTCCAGAGAGTAAATTTTAAAAAAAAACTTCCAGATGTCACTCAGGAATGTCTCGACAAACCAGTCGTCAAATGAAAAGGCGATACATAAAATACTAGTTTAGAGCTTACACTCAGCCACGTATACATCAGTACAATGTTAGAAAACAGTTTGCATAAATGTTAACAAAAATGTGGCATCAAATGAGATAAAGATTCTTTTGGGTTTTTTTCCAGAAGAAACATCTTTATTTCTTTGAAGTGCTATGAAAGAATATTGTCATGTTTATGTGTTTATAGATTTATATGTTCTTGTTCATTTTCGGATTGTCTTTTGCTCAAGACTTAATGTGCCATGGTCTCAATGAAGATTTCCTGACATAATTGTTCGTGTTTTGTCTTCATCTATACCCAAGACCTACGTTTATGGTCGACTAGAGATATCTTCTCATGAATCTAATTTCACTGTAAGCCTTAACTATTTCATTCAAAATTGCAGTTAGCATGCCAGGCTTTAATTCAGGGTCAGCTAAGCCTAAACTACTCTTCCATTTCTGAATTATATAATCATTCGTGATATGCCATGACATCGTATTAAGAGCTTTGCCCAGTCTGGAAGCAAGTAATAAGCAGCGTTTCCTCTTATCAGATGCGCTTAATATTCGCATCAGTTCCGCAGGTGAAGACTTTTCAAGATAAGGTTTGTGTAAGTGCCTACATGCATATTACAGCCTCTGTATTGATGAACTTCATTAACTGTATAAAAAACATGATGACATTTTGTCAGACATATACTATCACACAAGGTTACAAGTACATACAAATACATC
Source organism: Hermodice carunculata (assembly GCA_964020975.1). Lineage (NCBI taxonomy): Eukaryota > Metazoa > Annelida > Polychaeta > Eunicida > Amphinomidae > Hermodice > Hermodice carunculata. Next base: position 59,898,562 of record OZ026622.1, on the reverse strand, counting down.
AAGTTCACAGTAAAAGAACACATACATACATACATACATACATACATACATACATACACACATACATATATACATACATACATACAAACATACATACATACATACATATAAAACATAACAGAAATAGAAAAATATACATTCTTCCGAGCTAGTATAATATTATCATAACGAAACCTCTTTTTAAGTAAATCTAAGAAACTGATACTGATGTATTTATTTTATATCCTGCATCTAGTTTCAAACTAAAAATTAATTTTTGTTAAACACCATCACTTCTGAATGCAGGGAAAATGTCGGTTAAGTTGTAATACAGCATTTTTGTTTTCGGTTTCATTTTTTGAACATCTAATGATTAATTAAACGAATTTGATCGTCCATTCTGTTGCATTCTTCATAGTTTCTTTCTTATATATTCCTTTATATCCGATTATCAAAATTTAAAATGAAATATCTTTCCATATGGAAGTCTGTTTTATTTTTGGCTATGTCCTCAATTTCTGTCTTCCTCTGCGCTATGCAACATATGTTTCTTTGGATGGTTTGATAAAAATGTTTGAAATCTCTTTCGAAAAGTATTGGTCCGAAATTCCGAAATGTTGTAGCCGAGATTTTCCCACGTGTTTTTGAAACCCATTTGGTAGAATAATGTTTGTAGGGTGTATATCCACTGAATTTTTTTGGCATTGATATTTTCAACATTACACCAAAAACGTCATACAATGGGGAGTAGTGAACTCCTTGCACCCAGTTTCCGGACGTGTCTGTAAATATTTGCATACTTAGGGGGTATTCTCCTAATTACTGTAAAACTGCAATATTTTAAAGCCTTTTTGTCCACTCCCAAGCAATATCTTGAGAAGCTTAAATGTATCTTTTTCAATATGACACTTGACACAATCAGAAATTCCACTATACGGTAATTAAAACATTTATTATATAATAGTTCATGTGAACCCCGTATCACACATGTAAAGACAAGAATAGGGGTAATCAATTTATGAAATAGAGAAACCGACGTTTGGATATTCACTTTAGTATCAAGAATGATTGTATTAAGTCGAACGGGGATTTCATGGCTTTCGTCGTTTGGTTCTTTATAGCATTTGTAAATGACCCGCTAGCGCTTATTTCTATACCAAGATAAGGGAATTTGTTCACAATCTCAGGTTTTCTCCCCAAGAATTAAAGAACATATCATATTTTAGTATTTTGCTAGATTTTTTCAAGATGGCGCCTTTCGATATCTAAATATCAATGTTAAGATTCCGGTCGTTACGATAAGCATCTAATTTGTTCAAACAGTTTCGTAATCCAGTCACTGTGTCAGATAGAAGTTATCAGATCGTCGGCATAAAGTAAACAATTAACCTATCTATTATCAATGATAACAAGGCGACAATTATAATTGATAATTCCAGGTAGATTATTTATATAAATATGAAACAGGGTAGGGATAAGAGGACATCCTTGTGTCACACCATTTTTTGTATAAATTTGATCGGGTACACCATCTATGAATTTCAACTGCGTGGAAGCAACGTAAAACGTGTCGGTTATAATTGTGTACATATATACGGCCATATTATAATTTTGCAATTTATAGAATAAACCACCATGCCAAACAGTGACAAAAACTTGTTTAAAATCAATGAAGCGTGTGCGCAAATATTTACAATTTCGGCTTGATTTTGTATGTTTATCGATTACAGTTTTAATATAAAAATACGTAATCACTGATTCGAGAGTTTTAGAACACAAATTGAAGACCATTTTAATATATATATATATACATATATATGTATGTGTGTGTGTGTGTGTGTGTGTGTGTGTGTGTGTGTGTGTGTGTGTGTGTGTATTTCTACTCTATAGATAATTACTTATTCTCATTGTCAAGATACTGCAGGATTATTTTGACGCGCAACTTCCAAGCGATCTACTTCTGTATCTATCAGGATACCAAAGTAAGAAAATGTATCTTGATTTTGGATATAATTTTGAACTCAAAAGTTGTTGAAAATTTGAATAATACTGCAGTCAATATGTCCTTGCCTTTCTTTGACCTTTGATTGAAAATTTGATCATTACCAGGCGATATATTATTTTTCAACTTATTTATGGCACTGTAGACTTCTGAATCGCCAATGCGATAGTTAAGCTCGGAAAATATGCGGGAATTTTGAAAAGCGATAGTTCATTTCACTGACTGACTCAGAGACAATCATTTAGGTCACTGCCTGTTGTCATCAGCCTATAGAAATGACTGAACTATGTTTTGTGTCTATTTTATTGACTTTTTTCTGTTCATGAGCGACATTTTCCAGCTCTTTCAAAAGGTCCCAAAATACTATGTGTTTTTTGTCCTTGATTTCCAACATCTTACATTTTTTCTGGAAAAATTTTGAAAGTCGTCTGAAGTCTCTTGATGTTGGGTGTAAGTCATTCTTGTTAACAATAATGCCAATTATCACGTACACTTTATTTAATCCCTAAAATTAAAACAGTGCTTTTCATATCTCATCTCGTCGCATTTTAGTAACAATTGAACAGCAGTCGAAACCATGATATGTCACTCGCAGTTACAATGGAAATGCTGAAATCTATGTACAGTGTGCAAAATTTGAGAGAAACATACAATTCTAAGAAATTGGTTTCTCAATTAAACTAAATGAAGTGCTCAAGAAATTACCAAGCAACCGTAGCACAATTTTAATATTGCCTAGGTCTATATAAAATTTCTACGATTTGGACATATTGATTCAGGCACCAACAGGCTGGCAATTCTGGGAGCGGGTCCATGACCACATCAGATAAACGCAGATCAGATACTATAGTGCCTTCGGTTTGGTCTCATCACTATCATTGAAAACTGTTGTCCGCTTCTCTTTTCATGGAACTTTTATATATTTGGTAACAATTTGAATATTCAGGCAGTTTCTGCACATATTTCAGTGCAGTAAGTGTTCCAAGTGTAGTGAAACTGGTGTTGTTTTTTTATAATTGTCTGATCAATAATGTTTGTTATTGTGAAAGTCATGTCAGGTTGGCTCAAAGTGTTTAATGCACTCTCTCTCTCTCTCTCTCTCTCTCTCTCTCTCTCTCTCTCTCTCTCTCTCTCTCTCTCTCTCTCTTTTCATAAAACCGAATTCTTTCTCTGATAAAGGTAGTAGAATTTTACAATAATTAGGACTGTTTTACAATTTGACCTTTTGAACTTTATAGAACCACGAGTTAGATGTACATTATGCTTGGCTGACTTACAGATGACTTACAATGGCATACTACAGTTTTGGAATTCTAAATTATTACCCTAATAATTGACTTATTAGATGATTTGTGGGATTCTATGCTTTCTTGAACATTTAAATGTCCTTTCAAAAATACTTCTGGAAACCAACTTGAAATTTGACTGCTATCCTTACAAATTTTGACTATTGTAATGCATTTTTCTACGTTTTAATGATTTGAGGCCTAATGTGACTTGCTTCTGGCTGATGTTTAACATTTGAACCAATGTACTTACTATATTTGCGAATTCAAACACTTTTCTTTTTGAAATACTCTTAGTTTATCTCCTTTAAAACAACATCATGTCTTTAACTACATGGCTAAAACACATCGAATTATATAATCATGTTGTTTGGATACTTATTGATGGTCATTTTAGGCCTAGAGGGCTTTTCTGATGCATTGATGTTTGTGTTGGTGTCGCTTTGTGGACGTATATGGATGATGATCATTGTTGAGATGGTGGTTGCAAGTAGTACCTTTTTAAATACTGAATTTTATTGACATTTTCAACAGGTTAAGAACCTCCACTTACAAATTCTCTGATGTGCTGCAAATTTTGGTCCCTTTTCATAAATTGCATGGTCCTGTATATGCATGAATGATGCAATTGTTCAAGCTAATTTACTGAAATAGGCCTATAATTTCAAACAAAACTTTTTGCATTCTGTCATGTCAAAACTAGATATGGCTTTTCTGACCCTATGGACCTTTGCACTTACGTTTTGGCCTCTTTTTGGTAAATACGAACTATTAATTTATGTGTTTCAGCTCTACATACCAAGGAACATTGCCTTTGGTCGGAATTGACTTGGACAATGGTTTGGATATGGTAATGACACTGTCTAACTAGATTTATAGAGTGTTACACAACCATGTTGCATACTGGCTGGAAATTTATGTACGTACATTCCGTGGTGGTGCAGGGCACGTGACGCCCATTACTTGGAACTATATCACACAACCATGTTGCCTGTTGCTGTACTTTTTGACCGCTGAGCAGTGGAATAAGCATTTGACACCAGACAGGCTCCCTTTTCGCCATACATGGTTCATGATTTCAGCACAATGTATGTGAAACTATTTTTTTTTCGTTTAAAGAGACTCAATTCCTATGCATATTCCATCATTGGCATTCTACATTTTATGTACGAATTGTGTATTCGGTGAATAAAGAAGCATCAATCTATCAGTGTTCGCGTAATTCATTGTGCTGTAGCTGGCAGAATGTTGAGAAAATGTGTAAGTTGACATAACGCAGAATGGAACACCATCACGCCTCATGGAAACGACCACAAAAACTGTTTACAATGCCCGCAAACCAGTGCGCCACTTCAAATCACGACTTAAACTAAAATACATGTAGTAATAATGAGAATGAATGAATAAATGAATGAATCAATGAATCAATGAATGAATAAATAAATTAATAGATTAATTAATTAATACAATCAGGTTTTACTGGTCAAGTACCAAAATAAGTAACTTATGGGCACTCCTGTAACTATTGTTATATAAACGTTTGAAGCTGATTATCAACGGCAGTTGGTTGTGTACTATCCCTTATGTATATATTCACAGTACATTTTGGCCATATGTTTTCACTTATAAGCTACATAGATAATTATGTGTAAAGAGACAGACAAGGAACAACAGAGGTATATAGATGGATAGACAGACCGACCGACCGATCGAAAGACACACAGATGGATGGACAGAGGGAGGGACGCCAAACGGACGGATAGATAGATAGATAGATAGATAGATAGATAGATAGATAGATAGATAGATAGATAGATAGATAGATAGATAGATAGATAGATAGATAGATAGATAGATAGATAGATAGATAGATAGATAGATAGATAGATAGATAGATAGATAGATAGATAGATTTTAAGTCTTTGCGGGTCGTATTTTGCCTCCAGAGCAGACCACAGCTGCGTATTTTCTCTACACCGCCAAGTATAGTAACACGGAGCTCCGTCTGCTTTGCAGGCAAGTCGTATTTTAATAATAAAAATGAATCCAAACTTGAGGCCATACCCCAGTCGGTGACGGGCTGAGGGTCAGCATATCGCAGCTTTCCTATAGGTGCTTGCGCGAATGGAATGCCCAGGTATTCATGAACAAGAGTCCCTTGTGGTGATGGAACGATTCTCCCGTGTACCACTCCATTCTTAGTCTTTGCAATCGCAGGTCGGGTCGCAGGCATCTCACCTGTGAAATAGAATTGCGTTCATGTGCCACATGATATGATTAAGTTCCAAATGCCCATTTGTTTTGTCGCATTGTGGTCATATTTTGCATCCAAGCGCCATACAGCTGCTCGTCTGGTTTGTAGGTTTCCAATTTCTAGTTAAAAAATCTCAAAGCTTATATATTTAATGTCGCGAGACTGCCCAGAAAATATGAAAACATTCATTGGCATTTTTGTTCTTGAAACCTTTTATATATATATATATATATATATATATATATATATATATATATATATATATATATATATATATATATATATATATATATATATATAACTGAATGTTTGTACTGATATGTATGACAAGGAAGTGAGCATGATAAATTGCCATCGTATGCACCTAACTTTGAAACGCACCCTGCAGAATCTATGTATAATACAACCGTGCTGCATATCCATGTTGGGCGGCAGATAAAATGAGATGAAGTCAGATAGTCTATTGTTAACAAACTCCCCTTTCACTCTGGGGGCATCACAGGTCAGGTACCTTGTAATGGGTCCTAATAGACGTGCAAACTGAAAAGCCAGACATGAAAATATATAATATGCTATGGCCATGACATACACATAAATCACCTACATTTACAAGTTAATCGAAGAATAAACATATGCATGTTATGCCCTGTCCGCGGGAAATTTACAAGAAAGCCAAAATTCATCATAAAACTTTTACGAATATTATAAAAAAGGATGCAATATCCCAATCAAAGTCACCAGCAACAGTCTGTGAACACAAACTATTTTAGCGTTTAGAGAAGCGTCAATAAAATGATCTCAAACATCATGGTTGTTCTTTTTGAGAAACGAACTTTGCTTGCATTGCGTTTATACATTATGTTGCCTGCAGGGATTGACAAACATCTATCAACCCCTGCACGCCATGTAAGGGCATATACGCAATAAAGATGACCATTGACTGTGCTCCATGGTACAAATGCTCCTCAACCCCTGCAGGGCAAATAAGCGCATAAACGCAACATAAATGAAGTTCGTTGCTTATATTTTGTATTTTTCAACTTCGTTCCACGCTAAAATATAAAAATTTGACTTTTACTTGCCCACTCTTCGGAAATCTGCTTGATCCTTAAAATGTCACCAGGTGGCGTAAACGGACAAACACGAGGTTCAAAAAAATTGTGCACAATTACGTTTATTTAAAGTTTTCATTTTTCTGCTTCATAAATATCATGTATGACGTTTGCACTGTCAGCATTTAATGAATAACGCGAACAGTAAACAGGAGGCGCAGAAACAGACATGACCACTATCACCGACCAACAATGTCACTTGGCTGGTTTACCCATAAAAGTCGATTCTTTTTTAAAGGTGTATAACACAAGCATTCCACCTTCAAAAATAATGTTATGAATATAGCACGAGCATTCCACCTTAAAAGTTAATTTTATCGATATCTCCAATATGCACCACATGGTTGGCGTTTTCATTTGCTTATCAGTGATTTGTTTTGATATTGGAAGTTGTAGGATCATTCGTAAGGTTATAGAGGTTAACAGCGCGTAACTTGTTCGCAAAATCGGCAAAGTGGTAGGAGCTGATAAACAGGTTCTTGGACTGTGTGCCGGTGAATAACACGTCTATAACCCGATGAAAATAAAGCTGACTCTAAAAGTGCACCTTAACTTCAGAGAATTACGGTATATGTGAAAACAGCTATCAGCATATTACGTCTTATAAAACAGTGGGGTAGCAAAAGTAGTACCAGGAATCACAGCACATTTTGAAGAGGCCGTTGGGGTTATGCATTGAAGTCATGTACACATAAACTCCATTTTCTCTTCCTATTCTCCTAGTGCTAAAATGCAAATAATATGTAAATATTTTTTTATTATGCTGTTTTCCAATACGTACAGAAACTTCGATCGTATATCATTAAAAGTGTTACAGGCGAGTAGGAAATGAGAAATATTTTCTAATATTTTGCAAAATTCACATGTCTCCAAAGGTGACAAATTCTGTCGAAATTGCGGCTTTTTGGAAAATGTTCTTCTTAGCTTGGCTGACTTGCTAGTTACGCTGAGCTTTTAGGAGGCCGAGTCGTCCGTCGTCAGTTCGTCCGTTGGGTTTGATATTTATGAATATGGGTCATGTTTTTCTACGTAAGTGTATCATAGTAGAGACGTCAGTCCATCCGTTCACAATTACATTTTCGACTTCTTGTCCAAAACCGTCGGCCAGATTCAATTCAAACTAGGTGGTAATGTGCCTTGCTTGAGTCTCTGTTACTTCTGTTCAAATAGTCATGATCCAGTGATTTTTTTATTTTTTATGAATGGGGGGTGAGGATGGGGCAAATCTAAAACCTACTTCTCCGAAACGGCTCACCCAATTGTTTCGATATCACATAGGAACACTCCCAGGGACTCCTAGTTCTTAATTTGTTCACCAGCTGGCGCTGCATTTTTTGTTTCTAATTGTTTATGATTTTTAGTGTGTTTGTGCTATTTTCAACTTCTTCTCCAGAACCGTTACTCAGATTAAGCTGAAACTTGGTGGATATATTTCTTGTGGAACGGTGAAAGTTATTCACTAGGCGGCGCTGCTGTGGATTCCTGATTTGTAACGATGTTTTTGTTATTTGGGTACTTATCGGTAAAATTCACCTTTCCTAATGATTTCTATGTAAATCAATGGACATTCTAAAGCTAATTCACATTTCCGACTTCTTCTCCAAAACCCCCAGCCGGGTTGACTTCAAACATGTTGGCAGTGCACCTTGGGTGGGTTTCTACCATGTTTATTCAAATGGTCATGCTCCTGTGATTTGGGAATTTTTATTAATTTTTTAATTTTTTGGGGGGAAGGGGGTAAATTTTAATAAAATCTTTTTCTCCTAAACTGCTCATCGAATTCCTTTGATATCACACAGGAACACTCCCAGGGACTCCTAGTTCTGTTATTCACCAGGTGTCGCTGCAATTGTTTTCTATTTTTTTCATGATTTTTTTAGTGGTTTTTCTTCCTGACTTCTCCACAACCGTCACTCAGATTAAGGTGAAACTTGGTGGATATATCCCTTGTAAAAGGGTCAAAGTTGTTCGCTAGGTAGCACTGCTGTTGATTTCTGATTTTTATCGATTTTTTCCGATTTGGGTACTTACCGGTAAACGCACCTTTCGAATTGATTACTGTTGAAGTCAACGGGAAGTATAATACTTATTCACATTTTGACTTCTTCTCTGAAACTGTCATGCAGATTTACTTCATACTTGGCAGCAAGTACCTTGGGTGGGTCTCTACCAAGTTTGTTCAAAGAGTGGCGGTTCAGTGATTTGGGGATTTTTTTATCAAATTTTTGTATAAATTTTTTCGGCAAATCTTAAAAATTCATCTTCTCTAAAACCGCTCGCCCAATTGCTTTGATTTCAGACAGGAACACTTCTCGGGACTCACAGTTTGTAATTTGTTCACCAGGTGGCGCGGCAACTTTTAGCTCAGCTAGCTTTTAGGGGTCTCAGTCGTCCGTTTAAACATACTTCTGTACGTCATATACACTCAGGTAAATGCCAACACAGGTCTATTCAGTTGCAACCTTGAATTTGTGGGACAAGCTTAGATCGATTTTCTTCAAAAATGGTAGATATGTAAGCTTCTACTGTCATTGCAATTAAGGTATCACAGCAATCGATCTTTTATTTTAAAGAGATATTAACAAAATTGTAAGATTCTTAACAATCGATGAAATTCCATTAGAGTTTGTGCTTCAAATAAATATCATTCTTGCTTTATTAACAATAACCAGTTTGGTACTGATGTGGTATGTGACATATTTTTTATTGAAGATTGAAACTTCCTAAAATTTCAATGTTTACGAGGAACACTGTTTTTTTTTCTTTTGTATTTTGGGAAATTCCGGCCTTTCTTTTTAAAGCCATTGGTTGGATAACCTAATTAACTTTGAGATATTTTCTTTTTCGATGTCCATGCTACAGTTTGGCGACCAGACACTTATGCTGTTGTGGAGGGACTGCCATCTTTGTTTGGCTGTACAGAGGTTGAATCATCAATACCTAATATGTTAAGTGGTTGTGAAACTGATGATAACCTGACTGATTTTTCTGTAAAATATGGTAAGTAAGTTAATAAACAGCGATGCCTGTATATCTTTTGGCAACATACAGGCAAATATATCGGTTATAATTTCAGACGATCGTGTCACCTGAACATTGACCACCGACCCCTTAACGATAATATGTAAATCAGTAAAACTTGACAATCGAAACAAATATGGTACCAGTTGGTGCAGAAGAAATGTAGTTGCACACAAACATGCATTTTGGCATATATCGGTAAAAATGTGGATACCCAAATGACTATAACGTCGACCGCATACGGCCATGCACATGCTGAAAACAGCTACCTTGAAGCACTGTCCAGCAAGTGAAGGCTACTTGAAGGAAACTACATTCTCTTCAAGATAAAATTAAAGTACCAGCAAACACACCCGAGGCTAATTGCCCCCCCCCCCTTATCAGATGAATTAGTATGAACAAACACTAAAGGATACATCTAAGAATATACCTAACCCTGGATTTTCCCTCAAATTCCGGATTGGAGCCTATTCAATGTTTCAAGCATATAAAATTCGTCGTGGCAAACCAGTGGAAGTTGTGGTGTTATACCGCTTAAAATAGTGGAAAAGAAATTGTTGTTCATATTTAAAAATGATACAAAAGAAATTTATTATGGACTAGATATGTGTAGGTCATAACCACATAGTCACTCTCGGCATTTTTTTTAAGTAGAGCGCCCTCAGAGTTTGGTCCCTATTAATTTTTAATTGTGGCCTCACATGCAGATATACATGGGATCCACGGCCACCGGCTTTCATACTGGGGACAATGCTGTTAGAACCATGGACGTAGAATTACGTATTATACCTGTACGTTCATGCTGGAACAATAGGTCAAAGGTACCATCGTTGTTTCAATTATAAACATATTGAAAAGTAATGTCACAGTGGTAAAATCAGCTTAAAATGCAAGAAATGATATCATATACCGGGTGACTAACCGTAGTCTTTCTTCAGTTTGATTTTGACAAGCATGATTTTTTCCCCTATTCAGTGAATGCTTAATTTACTTTTTATTTCCGAAGTATGTTTTGCTGTATCTTGTCATAGTTTTGTTTGTTACGTGTATACATTGTGCGTCCCACTGTTAGCGTCTCTTTTCAAACACTTTCGGCTGTGCTAGCTTCTTGATGGAGTCAATGCCACTTTGGCTTTCATTTTATACTTACGACTGAAGTGCACGATGAGGAATGTGACGAGTGCTATCAGTACAACAACGACAAACACCACGGCGGCAGCTGCTATCACCAGGCGACCACTTGCTCTGGACGACTTGGGGCCGCCACTGCAAGGTACGAATGCCATTCTGAGGAAACCAAATATAACTTGATATCAAAAACTACAGTAACTTGCTTGCAGTGCCGTGATATTTGGGAACAACTCGGTAAGATGTAAAGGGCCAAAATATTAGATAGATGGATAGATAGATAGACAGATAGATAGACAGACAGACAGACAGACAGACAGACAGACAGACAGACAGAAAGATAGATAGATAGATAGATAGATAGAGAGAGAGAGAGAGAGAGAGAGAGAGAGAGGGATAATTAATTTATTGATGAATAAGTTTGCCCTGGGACACCCTTTCAGAGCATAGCTCTATTCTTCACAGGGGACCAGCATACATTTGGATAAAAACAATGAAATTATACAAAACTACAAGATAAAGAAAAATGACAACAAACAAAATTAAAACTAAGAAGAGAAAAGGTAAGATATATATTAAGTAAATGCTACTGAATGACAAATTGGACTGTACTCACTAGATGCACAACGGTCAATACTTTTCAGAGAGATATAGCAATGATGCTACTATTGCTACTATTTTCGTGCTTTTGAAGATGCTCAAGATTTTAAAATTGAAGTGCCGTCAATTTGCAAAGTTTTAATCACGGTGGTTGTACAGTTTCATCGATGGGGATTGCATTGTCCTTTGAAACCTAATGCCAGGTAATAGGGGCGGGTTTATCATAAAGTAAAGACTAATTTTAGCTGTATCCCTAAAATAGATACGGTACTGTTTACTTTTCGATCCAGAAAAGTTAAGAGTATCAGAATGCTGTTTCACAAAAAAGATTCGGGCTTTCAAAAGGAAAGAGATTGTGTTTGTAAGAACAGCATCAAAAGAAGTTTTGTTCCTTGGTAGCAAGATAAGAGACAAAAATAGAAGAGTATCTTATTTTTCGTCTTTATATCATTGCACTTTAATCAAACAGCCCTGTAGGGTTATTAGGCAGTCACAATCAGCTTCTGCTTGCGGTGTCCATTTTTTTTCATTTTATACAAATTAAAATAATCTTGTACGCCCCACGACTCTGTTCAGCTGTAAAACACGCTACCAACATTGTCTATTCGCTGGCTCTTCGGTGAAGGTTAGAGACGGGGCCATGATATTGTTAATTCTTAATTGTGAAAACGCACACAGTCATATTACAGGTGTTATGGCCAATACAGACGACACAGTGAGAAATAGATGATAGGCACATGCTGTGTTACCCAATCAGTCGCTCACTTAACATGGACAGCAATTTGTTGCAGATGATCTAGCAAGATAAATGTGTTGATCACAATTGCACAATATGATGGAGTTACGAGATCCGGACTTTTTGAGCATTGGCGTGACCTTACACAACACAAGGACCACCCGCCCTTCTCTCTAACAAAAATCAGTATTCGAGCCTGCGGCTGCGCTGCCCAAATGTAGCAATGCAGAGCACGGACAACGCTTTACCCAGGCAAACTCAAACCCACAACTGTGTGATTGATTGTTACCAAATTGGTCAATTAAAAAAAAATGGTCGGCTGTGTAACCATGATCTTATGTTTCTTGAAGAAAGATTTCGAAATAAAAAAGCCATATATGAAAGGCTTTCATTTTAAGGAAATGACGATTTGATATTACCGAAAAACACATGTTGCTTTACCTGGTGGCGGCAAAATGTTAGAATGAAATTGTTTTGCACACCACAGAACGATCACAGAAGCAAAGTCATCACCCAATAGCACAATAAATATGTCACAGGGAAATTAGGGGCTCCATGGTACATGGTCAGTGATACTGAAGGTGTCTCCCTTGTCATTCCTTCTGGAAACGGTGATCATGCGGCGTCAATGTGAGGCCATTGACTTGTGATGTGGCAGGTATGCAAGACAGCATTTCCTGTCAAGTCCTACTGTGGATAAACAGTACCTGTCTTTTCATGAAACAGCAAACTACCCGATAATGTCCGGCAAAATTTATAAATATTTTCAGAGTTGAACACGCGGGTAATTGAATTGAAAGCAAATTTGAAATATATCATGCCGTTGATACACAGACTGGAAATAATACGTCACAATTTATTTGTCGAATTAGTTTTAGTACCATATTTACTCAGTAAAGCCAGATCGTTTGTGCTTCTTGGATGAACTTCCCTGTTAAGGAAAGTGATAGTGGAGATATATACAGTGCTAATATTTGGCTATGTGCGTTACCAAAAACATCCTGCAAATAAAGATCAAAATGGCAGAAACCACATTTACTTGGAACAAGGCAACTATGTCCGATGTTAACAACCACAGGAAGATATATAGTGCAGAACATTTTTTATCTTTACGATGTTTCCACAAATGGTTTTATTCTACATTTTACAGTTTTTTTGGGGGGAAGGGGGGCATGATACGAAATATAAAATAAATTGCTTGACAGACAGGACACTTGATAGTACCCATATTTGACCAGAGATGAATGTAGGGCAAACATCTGCACTCCTGACACACTTTATTCTCTTAAGCCTTCGAGTTCAACCATGCATGTCAATCGGCAAAGTTCTTTTCAAACATTGTATAAGTGGAAATATTCTCGATTGGAAAATTTCCCGACTTTGTTGAGAATGAAATTTTTTTCCAGGTTTAAAATATGAAAACATGTTGGTCCTTGGTGCCATTTATAACTAGCTGTCACGGTCAAAAATGTCCCGGTTTTTATTTTCCCAAAGAGTTTTATGAGGGAAAATTCAGGAAATTATATACCTCCAGAATATTTTTACTTATGCAGTATGAACAGACGCACAAAAAAACTGGCTTATTTGTGCACATTAGGGATGCATATACTTATAGTATATATGTATCTGTATCTGTTCGTGTATGTATTCACACGCACACGCAGTCACATATACGCATGTGTATATGCATGTATATATAGATAAACAGACAAACTGACAGACAGACAGATATATATATATATATATATATATATATATATATATATATATATATATATATATATATATAGATAGATAGATAGATTGATTGATAGATAGACAGACAGACAGACAGACAGACAGACAGACAGACAGACAGACAGACAGACAGATAGATAGATAGATAGATAGATAGATAGATAGATAGATAGATAGATAGATAGATAGATAGATAGATAGATAGATGGATGGATAGATAGATTCATTCATCCATGAGTCATTCCATGACGACATAAACCCAAAATATGAAATTATTTCATGTACCGGTACCAAGTGAGAATATCTGGATCTGAAATATATTTTCTGGTGGGGCTACTTCAAAATGTCGCGATTGTCAATGTAGTTACTTAATCAATTATGGAAACACATATATATGACGGCCTCACATGTTCACGAAAATTAAGTTATCCTGACGTCATCCATGCTTTACATTGCACCTAAACTATTCCATAAAAAGGAAAATGTCAATAACATAATTTAAGATCCTAACACAAGTCACAATTTTGCAAGACCGACAGTCATCCTGACGTCATCCATGCCTCACATTTCACCTAAACTGTTCCATAAAAAGGAAAATGTCAATAACATAATTTAAGATCCTAACACAAGTCACAACTTTGCAAGACTGTCACCAATTGTAGCCTACATTTCGTATGATAAAGAGAATTGACCATAGCTGATCCAAGGTAAAAAATATGGGGACATGTACCGACACTACGATAACTCTTGAAACTTGAGCTGTTGAATTTTATGCTCCTGTATTATTATCATTCTCCATGCCTCAATATGGAAATACTATGTGCCCCAAAGTGAACTGTGGAGTGGGTATAATAATATCGTTCACTTATCTCAGGTTAGCAACACAGTTGATGTGGCACACATCATCTGAGGTAAAAACGGAGGTATCAAATACTGTAGATATTGTTTACTGCTCACTTGATATTGTTCTCCTGTTTTCCTGATCCATTTCCCTGGGTATTCCCGGACATATTGCAAAGAAAGGCTGGACGGTCACCTAAACGTGTCGGCTAACTGTGTCCTCTCAGCGTGATGAGGGGCCACCACGAAAACTCGGCACACTATCCTAACAATAAGGCCGGACCTGCCACAAGCAGTGACCCGTGTAGTTACATTGAATTATTACAAAAATTATTTCTGTGTGCTGGAAAATTGTGTTCAGTAAAAGCCTTCTTGTTCCTTTGTTTTGTTTGTGTGCTTTTATTTCTTTGTTTCTTTCTTCTTGTAGTCTAAGTTTTTTTTAAACATTTACCGCCCCATAATTAAGCCAAGGAATACGTATGTGAGAATGAAGACATGAAAACATGCTGAAACTTATCAGTACATATGATCAGTACGACTTCAAACCGATAAAGATCGGAATGACTTGCAGTCAAAACACAGAAAATGTCAAGATACATTATAAATTGTGTACAAGAGTAATTAAACTTTTGTCAACAGAATTACAAGAAGTACACGGTGATTAAAAGGTTTGACTGTAACTTAGGGACGGGTGGGGGGGGGGCACCACGACAGATTTTTCATGTTGATTTTGGCGGCCAGAAATGGAAAACAGTTACTGGGAACGTGTTCAACTCTGAGGTTGTTTGCAAAACGAAAACAATGTAATTCGAAACTTAACACAAAAATCCGACCATAAGCTAAACTGTTTAGAATAATTTCACAATTTTAAAGATTCTATTATCAATTGATTTCCCGGAACCGTCTTAAAATTCAAAGAAGCTCCCTACACTATCCAAAATACTATATCATTGTTCCTGTATTCCAGTCCAAGATGATATAAAGAAAGGAATCCAATAGACAATAAATGAATTTATCTGCGATAAAAAGACACCTAAGATGAAAAATGGGGTGATGTATTTAGCTATTGAAAAAAAGGGGATTGGAGTTTCTTAAATTCAAACTACAAACTAGTTGATCGATTTTGACACGGATTACACGACTACTTGCTCAAAATAATTCTAAGTGGAACGTACTAGCTCATTTTTTTACAAAGATAAAACTTGTAGATTTAATAAGGTCAATAGCAAACAACTATGAAGATGAGTGTATACCACAATTCTATCACGAATTACTTTGTGAGTGGAATAAATTCCAAAGTCAATTCTCACCAGATTCATTTAGGGGAATATTGCAAGAATGTCTTTGGTATAATGACTTTATTCACGTGGAGAATAAATCAGGGTTTTATCGAGACTGGTATGTGAAAGGTTTGATGTATGTTAAAGACGTCTTTGATGAACAAGATAAGCCATTATCTTTGGACAAGTTGCAGGAAAGATGTAACTTGAATATAAATTTTCTGCACAATTACAGTCTTTTGGATGCACTGCCACGTACCTGGAAACTAAAGATTCAAATAATACTGTAGAATTTACACCAGCAAATCAGTATGAAATACGCATAGAAGGCAAGATGGTGCGAGTGAAATTTTTAAGAAGCAAACACTATTATTGGGAGTTTCAAAATAAGAGTACTGCAATCCTGAGCGCAATACAGAAATGTAACCACAAGTATGTTATTACAGAAGAGGAATGGGAAGAAATATTTACACTTCCAATTAAATGCTGCTTGGAAACAAAATTGCTTTTCAGTTTGAAATTATTCACAGAAAAATATCTACTAAAAAGCGACTGTGTTATATGAACATTAAAGCCTCCGATAATGTAACAGGTGCGTACAGAATATTGATACAATAGAACATAGGTTTTATCAATGTGATAGTTCCCATTATTTTTAGAACTGGTGGTCAAGCCTTTAAAATGTTGATATTCTTTTGAATGAAAAAGATACTGTATTAGGATATATACGTAGACGATACAATTTTAACTATTGTATTTCAATAGCAAAACTTTTCAGCTCAGCTGACTGACTATTCAGGCTTGGTTTTTAGGAGGCTCAGTCGTCCGTCCGTCTGTCCGTCCGTCCGTCTGTCCGTCCGTTCACAACTACGTTTTCGACTTCTCAAAAACTGTAACCCAGATTCACTTTAAACTTGACGTTAATGTGCCTTGGGTGAGTCTCTACCACGTTTGTTCAAATGGTCACGCCCAGGTGATACTTTTCTATTTTTAAAATTTTTGTTCCTTTTGGGGCAAATCTTAAAACATCTTCTTCTCCGACACCGCTCACCCAATTCCTTTAACATGTTTAATATCACACAGGAATACCCCTAGTTACTCCAAGTTCTTAATTTTTTAACCATATGGTGCTGCATTTTTTCTGTTCTATTTTTTCATGATTTTCTTTGTGTTTTCGCTATTTTCGACTTCTTCTTCAGAACCGTCACTCAAATTGAGCTGAAACTTGGTCGATACGTTTCTCGTGAAAGAGTCAAACAAAGTTGTTCACTAGGTGGGACTTGTGTGGATTCCTGATTTTTAACCCTTTTTTCAATACGAGTACTTATCAGTAAATGCACCTCTCCTATTGATTACAATGTAAGTAAATGGACATTATAATGCTAAATCACATTTTCAACTTCTCCAAAACCGTGAGCCAGATTAACTTTATACTTGGTGGGGATAAGCCTTACCAAGTTTGTTCAAATGGTCATGCTCCAATGATTTTTGGATTTTAATGAATATATTTTTTGGGTGGGGGGTGGTGGGGGGGGGGGGGGGCAAATCTTTAAAAAAATCTTCACCGAAACAGCTCACCCAATCGCTATTATATAACACAGGAAAACTTCTGGGAACTCGTAGTTCTTAATCTGTTCTCCAGGTGGCAGTGCATTTTGTTCTACTTTAAGCTCAGCTGACTTGCTAGTCAGGCTGAGCTTTTAGGAGGCTCAGTCATCTGTTGGCCTTAGTCCGTCGTCCCTCCGTTCACAATTCACAAGACGACTAATTATCGTCTGTTGCAGACGTGACAATTAATAATGTTATTTAATTTCATAATGCTTAATATTATAATTCTTTGCATATTGTGAGAAGCCTTTTAAGGGGTGTGCATCGATTTTTGTTATAACTATCTCAGGTAAGTAATTTTCATTAATTAAATCTCATATTGCATGCCTTAAACATAAACGATTAGTTTTGGTATTTGTAAATAGTATTGGGGTCATTGGAAATAAAATAGGAATATTATGCACTGTTGCATCATATATACGTGGTATAGTTACAGTTCTTCTAGGTCTATCATTGCGTTGAATCCGGTGAAAGTTGAACATATCATTGAAACAGTTAGGCAATATATTGTTCTTGCAATTGTAGTATATTTTGATACAGGATAGCTTTAATACATCACTGAACTTAAGAAGGCAAGCTTTTTTTAAAAATACGAGATGTGTGTGCATTACACTTGCTATTACTGATATGTCTAATCGCGTTGTGGTTGTTAATGGAACCCCCATGTAGTGATTCCATGATTCAGATGCCTTAAAAACAAGGCATTTCTAAATAAGTTGTAATATGCTTTGAGGCAGTTGGGTTTTTTAGTTTAGAAAGTATGCCACACACTCGGGATAATTTATTTGATACATAATTAGCATGTTTGCTCCAACTGGGATTATGATCAATTAAGACAGCTAAAAACCTAAAGTCTTCAACTAATTGAACTGGCTGTTTTTTTATCATTACATGTGGTAATTGATGAGGAGGTAAGTGTTTCTGTTTTGTATGAAAGATCATATATTTTCATTTATTAACATTCAGAAATAGTTTATTCACAGCAAGCCAGTCACTTATTTTAATGATTTCTAGCGTTTGGAATTTAATATTATTAATTTTGACTTACTAAGATCTATTATTTGAGTAGCTATTGAACAAATACAGTTCTACATTTGAAATTCCATAATATTCAAGTTTTTTTAGAAGTGGACGAAAGAAGAAACTTAACTCGTTTAAGGATCATTTCACACAATCTGAATATAGGAAAAAAGAAGACATATAATGCTAGTCAAACAACCAGTAGATGACAGATTATACGACATATGTCTCGAATTTGAGGACGCATTTTATTATTTGTTACAATGTCATAAGTTTGAAGAAGCCAGAAACCTTAATGAGTACCTTGTCCTGTCTAACTTCGTTGTTAATTTTGAACATTAAAGAGCAGGAGACATTTTATAACAAGCGGAAGAGAGGGAGACTTTGTACAAAAAGTACGAAAAGCGGGAGATCTTCCGCCGAGGCGGGAGACTTAGAGACTCTGTAGAATTGTCTCCTGAGCTGCAATGAAGTTGTATATATATGTAGCCTGCTGAATCCCACGCTAAAATTCGTGTCACGAAGATCAGCGAATCATCATTCTCAAACCTGTCCAATACCGCTTTGGATACACAGTGCTCATGGGTCGGCTCAGAAGCCTTGGTGGAGTCTAGACAGCAGCCCAAAACTCCTCTGCCTTGACCCGTGTTATATCCAACACTTTGTTTGAAATCGATTTTTAGTCTGTATCAGTTGACAAAATGCTGCTTTATCTGGGATGGTTGTCACTTATAGTCGCTTGATCCGGACAATGGGCTAAAAGTGTCGGATATCATTGAATCATCAAAGAGTAATGGGTCCATGACCCGGGTGTGCATACTGACAGGTTTGTCTCTGGCACTACAATAGATTTATCAGTTCACGGGGAAGAGTCCATGTGAAGGCACGGAAAGTATATATGATATATGCATGCTCAAACGTAGAAGTACATGTACAGGAACAATCCAATCAAATCAAAACAAACTTCCTGTTCAGAATTGTCTCGATTGTACTGGCAACATTATTGACTGTCTGTGCAGTGGGCATCTACCAAGAAAGGCGTAGTTCCTGTCGGGCCCAGGGTTGCCCACAGCACTGTGCACAGGTTTTACTGAACGCGTCTAACACTGGGACAAAAAAAAACCCCAATAATATGTCAGCTTCACATCTCAGCTGTTTTGCTGCCAGGGGCTCAAAGCTGCTTGCTTCAACAGTTGCGTGTATCCGTTATCTTTGACCCGGTTGTTCATTTGAAAACGTGCACTATGCCAGCGTCTTCATTTCCGGTTGATTGACTTAGCGCGGACTGAACATAAATTGTTAATTGTATTTGTATCTTTTTGTCCAGAACCACTTCGCAGTAGTCATTACCGTATTCCGCAGTCCGAACTCTTTACTTTTCATAAGCTAACCTGTCACTGTCTAACCTTTATACATATGGGAGTATTATTGTCCATATTGCGCACGTTCTTCTATATAATTTTGACATAGGTTGTATTAGCTCAAATGAATAAAGGATCTTCAGCGAGTAACCACTCAGAACATGTTTTGGAGCATATACCCGTACATGTCTCTCTGAGTAGCGGGTCCTTGTCTAAGCTAAATATTCAGCAAAGACAACCCACATAATAACTAATAAATATGAATGTGGCAAATGATGAATAAGCTCAATAAGTCAAGTTTTGTTTAAAAATGCAGAACTTTAATATGAATGCAGAATGCCTATCAAACCAAACATAATTACTAAATTTGTACAGTACAAATTCAGATAAGAACACTTTGACGTACCCCTGAACCAGTATGTACCCTTTCCAGCTGGATAGCTTATCTAAGTAAAACAACCTGCCAGTGTATAACTGAAGTAAAAACAAACTGGGGCATTATGTTCAGTCCAAGTGATTGTAAAATAAACGGTTTCAGCTAGACCACCTGCTATCCTGCATCAGAAATGTAAAATAAACTCCATGATGACACATACTCCTCACTCTGAAAGTCTCCAAACAACAAAGCTCCATTTCGCTGCCAACCCTGAGTGAATATTTGGTTTAAACATATTTTATTCGAAAAACAATCGGTCAACAGGCACAATGGCTATATTAAGACCTCTTGCACATAAAGTGACAATACATACATGCATACATACATACATACATACATACATACATACATACATACATACATACATACATTCATACATACATTCATACATACATACATACATACATACAATGTTGGACTGCCAGATAACATATAGTTACACGCACAGTACGTTACAGACAGCAGACAGTGAAAGGGAGAAGGAGGAGAGGCTATTGGGTGAGTACGTGTTAATTTGATTGTCCATATCTTAAACTGGCGACGAGATCTGTATAAATTTAAATTACAATGAGAGGTACCTGCTTGAAAGCTTTATTGAGGTTGACTTTGAAGCTTTCCGTAGTTATAATATAACAATGTACTGATCGAGAAATGTCATAATTTGCGTTTTTGTTTCCACCTGATATTCCATAAAGTAATGTTTTTATGTTGAAAGGTGCCAAAGATACAATTTCAGTTTGACGTTTGTCCCTTTGGATGGGATATTTGCTGCACTGAAAAAATAATGGAAGTAATCCTCAGCAGAATGACCACAGGAACAAAGTGGTGACGCGTTCAAGCTCATTTTGTACAAGTCAGAATTCAGATGGTTACAGCCAATTCTCATGTTGGCATGTATTATGGCAATATTTCTTTCTTCAAAGTAGAATAATTCATTTCTTATCGGTTTACTTTTGCTTATTAATAATATTTATATAATATTTAAACATAATGGGTCAGGTTTGTGACATTTGAGCAAATACTGTCAAATTTAAGTAATGTTTTGATACGGGGTAAATGTGTACTTAGGCATGTCAGAAAAGAATGAAAGTCATTAGCATTTAAGTAAAAACATGTTATAAAAACATAATTTTTCTAAACCAGATTTTAAATACAAATAGGCAAATTTGTTACTGTCGTCGGCCGCAGCTTGCTACCGATAGCCACTGGGGGTTTAACCTGACAGAAAACATGTAAGCCTAAAATGTCTGAAAGTGAATATATTAAAACCGAACGATACCATAAGATAAAATTAAATGGCAAAACAGACAAGTCTAAAATCTGTGAAATTATTGCAGCCAAACTTTCTAATAATCTTTGGATATTTACAACAAAATTTGTATGGCAAGTCATAAAAGAATGAAAGTCATTAGTATTTAATTTAAGAAAATACAATCAAAATTTAATTTTTCTTAACCAGATATCAAAAAAAATTAGGCAAGCTTGTAACTGTCGTAGGCGGCTGCTCGCTACCGATAGCCCCTGGAGGCTTAACCTAACAGAAAACAAGTTAGCCAAAAATGTGCGAAAGGTGAATATTAAAACAGAATGATGCCAAAAGATGAAATTTTAAGAAATGTGTATAATGTCCTCCTCACATATGGAACCAAAGGCTACATCGTAGATGGAGCTGACGACATCTGAATTTTTTTTAAAAATTGGGCATTTTGTTTTGGAACTCACAAAAAAAAAAAAAACAAACCCGCACATAATAATGGTGTTACATACTCGGGATCGGCTTCCCTGCATTGCTATCCTGCTACACAATTGAACGCAATTATTAGGGCTTACAAGACATTTTCGAAAAAAAATCATGATTCTAGAATGTAAATGACACTCCACTGGTAAGTCCTCACATATTAAAGTACGGAATCGGTTGTGGGTATTACCGGGGACACTAAAACTTCGTCTGATACACTTTAGCCATGTCGTAAAAAGCTTTGTTCTGTACGAAGATGAAAAATCCCAAAGGACAAAGCCGTGTATTGACATGAAATATGATTTAAAAAGTCTGTATTTGACCTTGGAAGATGCATGTCCAAATTGAGGTTTAAGATTACATCTGCTTTATAATTCTGCTATGGCTTGGTCTACTCGCCTTCTAGAAATATATTTGCCGAACGGCGAACCTAAGTGAAAATCACTCAGAACATGTTCAATAACACCACCCTCAAAAGACACATTATTAAGACATGCATCGCTACCGATTGCAATAATTTTACTTTTGTTCAGATTAAATACAACTTGATATTCTGTGCTAAAATTGGAGCATACAGACATCCTTTTTTGCAGAGCAACCTTTGTAGGGGCCATAAGTATAATGTCATCTGCGTAGCTGATGGATCCGAGGAATCTTTTTCCCATAGAACAGCCAAGGCCGGTCTCTTTTAGTCTCTTCAGCAATCCATCATAGTATATAACAAGCACTATGGGTGATAAGACACCACTTTGTTTAACACCGTTGTTAACTGAGAAGTCGTTACTCAAAATATTTGACCATCGAACTCTGGTTCTCTGTGACGTGTACAATAATGCAAGAAATCTGGCAATCAAAGGAAAAAACTCTTTCTGGCGCAATAGTTAAAAAAGTTTAGCATATTCGAGACGATCGAATGCCTTCGTGGTATCCAGTAGTAGTGCATATGGGTTACCTCCACCATTACAGTACTACTGAATAACTCCATTAACAAGAAATGTACACTGGTTAGTTGAATAATGGCATTTGTATGCAAATTGTAAACCAGAACTACACAATACATCACAGTTCTGGTTTATAGTATCCCAGTCTAGCATCTTTCCAATTATGATGCTAAGTACAATTCCTCTGAAATTGTAAGAATTCTGAAGACATTATCTCTTATTTTTCAGGATAGGAATGACAGTGCATAGAACGAGACCATCTGGCGAAACACCATGCAGATTAATAGTGCTGGAAAGTAATGCTAAAAATACAAAAACAACTTACCTGTACCGTGACTTAAATGATCTGTGTAATGACCGGAGTCTCCATCCGATTTCCCATATTTCAATGAATTGGCATTCAATGGCATTTCTCACCTCCTGCAAAGTTATTTCATGTCTATTATAACAATTGGAATGCACGCGGCACTTCAATTCAATGTCATTATCAGAATTATCCAATAACTGAGACATTTTATTCTTATCATATGCAACGCTGTTGTACAACGCCTCGTGTTTATTTACAATAAATTATTATTTTACAGGGACGCTTGTTTTCCTTAAAGATAGAGTGCCAGAAAATGGAGCGCTTGCGATAATTTTCAATGTATTTGCTCCAGCCAGGTATAACTTTGTTACACGTGGCACTGGATTTTGCGATTGTGTTGTCGCTAGAATCGATACAAGCTTGAACTATACTGTTATGAAAACTATGAATCTCAGTTGTGTGTCAATCACAAAAATAGTCATAACAATATATCGCCTCAAAAGGAAGGTTAATCTCTCCTAACTTTTTATCAAGAGTCACCTGATATTCCTTCAGCTGGTTGCTTCCTTCCATTTAGAAGATAAAGCTATTGTTCTAACAGGAAAATACCACGGAATTACATTGGCCACAGCACAAGACAGATTGAGTCACCAGTTGTCCCTAAATGGAAGGAAGCAACCACTGCGAAAAAAATAGCATAGCATTTATATGCATAATAATATTCTGACTTTCAAAGTGATGTTTCCAATTTTTTCAAGTGACCTTGACCCCTGCAGGCCAATGTCAAGTCTGGAGGTGTTCTATGTTATCATATCTCATTTAGGTCTTGCAAATAGGAAAATATGTTATGCAGAATCGTGCTTAATATGTAAAAAATGTATGATATACAAGTATCGGCTATCGGCTTGCGATCTTACTTTGATCTTACCGCCCCCAATGAATGCCACGCCGTAATTAATTCCTATTATAGTATGGTTTCAAGTTGAAAATCCCACAAATTTGACACAAAAAGGGGATTAACTGGCCTATATTGATCGGTTCTCATCGATTTTGTTTATGCCGTTCCCGTTTGCTGGCGTACTCCCTATACACAGCATTTACCGTTTTGGAGATGAGCAGGGTCGTATTTGGCGAGCGGGGGGAGGCTGTATATGTGAAGATTGTACCGCTGTGGAATAGGGAAGGGCAGTTTCTTAAGTTTCCAGAAACCTCCACTACACGGCGCGAGTGATCGCTTTCATCCGGGTACTCGCCTGCGGGTGAACATTGGTTTCGGCGGATTTGCAAACACTGTGATAACATTGTACGTATCGGCAATCAAAGTGCAAAAAATGTTCCTTTTCACGTAATATACGCTAATAAATTTTACAGACACGAAAGATAAGATTGTATTATACCAGAGCATGAATGCATTTGTTCGTATGTTGTGTCAAAAAAGTGAAAAATCCATTTGAACCGCGGTGACCGGGAACGACATTCTGCTTGTTACATTCCTGCGTAGCGCCGCTCGACTACGTGAATGGTCGAAAGAAATGCAATAATAAAAAATATTCTTCGACAGTTATTAAGATAATGCAATGATCACATATAACAAATTATCGACATAGCACATAATTACCCTCAACAGCATGAGGATTTCGTAAGACTCCTGTTGCAAGGATTTCATGTGACCCGGTTCATCGCGGGCGATAATGGTGGATCGAGTAGGATAAAACATTGGTCATCGCGTTTTAAGAACAGAGTTGCCAACCTGCCAAACTTAAAATCCGGGAAATAGAAAGTAAAATTATGGGAGATTGATAAATTAATATGAAATATAGAAGGGAAAGATTGATGAATTTCCGGGAGGTGACTCAAAATTGTCAAAAATCCACACTTTTTCTAAGAATTTTAAGCATAAAATTCCGGGAGTGTCCCGGGTAATTCGGGAGGGTTGGCAACACTGTAACTTACAGTGTAAGAAGTCGATTGTATTTTATTTGCCGGGTGTGTTGTCATTATGTCAAAAATAAAGACAAGTAGACAACCTCATCAGAATATGTTATTGTAGATGAATCCCCAAGTTTTACAGTGTTACTGTATGTGTGTGGGTGGGTGTGGGGGGGATCGGCAGGTAGCGTTAAAAGTTAAATTAAAATTAAAATCAAATGTGATTAACTCACAACAATGTGTATTGGGTTGATTCCTTGATTGCATTACTTTCTACGAAAAGTATTTATTCATGACAACATTATCATCATTATGAGTTACACTTGGTTATTCATTCGCCAAGAAAAACGCTTAGTTTGCACCATGCGTTAACACATCATAGTACGCGACGCTACTCAGGTTGACCCGCTATTGAATACCCGGATGAAAGCTGTCCGCAGCGCCACATGGCGGTCAATGAGAGTTATTGCTCTACCATATTGGATACCATGGCATGGGTAGGCCTACTTTGAATTCTACTTATCTAGGCCTAGTGCTACTCACCAACACAGTGTCTTGACAGGATTATTCACCAGGTGTGTCTATGAATGCGCTTGAATCGACTTGTCGTTACATGTGTGAGGATCATTGGGATAATAATTGTGAAGTAATGGCATAATAAGGCTTGTAACTATGCTACATTTGGTTGTCGCAGCATTGACGGCAAGTGCGGATTGGGAGTACAAGTGCACTTGAGTTACCGCGGCATCTATTATCGACCATGGTAACTACCATAGAGACGCGGAATGAAAAGTAATTACAACTTTGCATTTTCGTGAAAGAAGTTTTGTGAACATTTACTGTAACTGCTTTGTTAAATGAACTAAACAACCATACATTTCTACGTACTTTATTAACGATGGTGAAATAGAAATCCAGAGCCCATATGAGATGGTAATTTAGTGGGGGTAAGTACAACAAAAGGAAAGGTCATCGTGATATATCAAATGCTCTATCACGGCAAACAAAGTATTTAATCACAGTAGCTTCGTTTTCACACTGTCTATTATATTATGATTGCCTGCATTGCACAATTTAAAACCAACTGTAAACACTGAAGCTATCAAGACCTGTTAAGAAAGGTCAATCTAATATTTTATTCTCAGATGGCATTTTATATTTTTATTGCATTTGTTTCAAAAGAAAAAACAGCCAAAAGGACCACCTTTTACATCATTAACACAGGGTGAGATGAAATAATCACATCATTGTCTTGGAGGTCAAGGGTCAGGGGTTAATGTTACAATAAAACATATTCAAGGAAAGCAAAAAATTTACAGTCCATGTGCGGAATTGAACTCTAAATTGATGCCATTTTCATAAAGGAAATCCTAATAAATGGATTGCATTGTCTGTGCACAGGAATGTAGCAGTATTTCTCATATAAAAATACATTCATTCATACAAATGTACTTGAAAGGCCTTAAGAATATATGTGCTTCTATTTCACCAATATATTCAACAAAAGAAACACCATAACTTATGAGTCACAAATATTAGTGTATAATCATAATTACTTACATACATTCAATGTAATATATATATATATATATATATATATATATATATATATATATATATATATATATATGGGTTTTTTTTTCAATCACTATTTCAAGTATTACTACACCCATGGTGATAGCCTTAAACTTTGGATTGATTTTGAAAGCCTACAGAATCTTCAATTATAATGGTCAATTTTAGAAATAAACTTCAAGAATAATCAAGACATGTGCTATTCATTGCAAAAAGAAAAGCTTTTATTCTCACATCAAGAGTATATTTGCTACAGGTTCTTAATATTTTTTATTATTTTGGGAAAAATGGGATTTTTTTAGGAAAAAAGTCGAAAAATAGCAATTTTGCATTTGACAAGCATATACAATTCTTCAGTTGTCTTTTATATGCCGTTTTTGGTTTCGCTAGAACAAATTATAGTGCTTTAGATGTGAAGTTCAAAGTACCTAGGTAAAACAAGTGACTTAACATTTATACAGAAAGTAAAATGTGCCAAAATGTAAGGAAATTGCCATTTTCACAATGGTAAAATATAATGCTAACACGTTTTCAACTTCTTCCGTGAAAATCTTATTATGTTTACTCACCAGTCCGGGTTCATACCTGGTGATTCCCCTGTAAACCAGCTACTTGCACTGTATCACCAGTTATGCCTTGCTCTTGACAAGCCAAAGGAAGTTAGGATAATTTTCTTAGACATTATCAAGGCTTTTGATAAAGTTTGGCACCATGCTTCACTCTTTAAACTGAAAAAAGCTGGTATTACTGGAAATCTTCTCTCTTGGTTTTCTAGTTATCTTTGTAATCGTCTTCAACGTGTGGTCCTCGATGGTAAATCTTCTTCCTGGGGATACATCCAAGCCGGTGTACCCCCAGGGCTCTGTGCTAGGCCCATTAATGTTCCTTGTTTATATAAACGATATGGTGGACATTGTTAAGTCTAATATTGAAATGTTTGCTGATGATACGACCATTTATCTAACAGTGGATAATCCCGTAACTGCAGCTGAATCACTTAACTCGAAAAATGGTCCAAAGATCGGTTAGTTACATTCAATGCTTCC
Organism: Hermodice carunculata; assembly: GCA_964020975.1. Classification (NCBI taxonomy): domain Eukaryota; kingdom Metazoa; phylum Annelida; class Polychaeta; order Eunicida; family Amphinomidae; genus Hermodice; species Hermodice carunculata. Next base: position 59,870,626 of record OZ026622.1, on the reverse strand, counting down.
AAGACCGAATCTATGCTTGTTTCTCGTAAAGTTACATTTATTTCCCATCCACCTGTTACCTTTCAAGATCATGTGTTGGGAGACATGAATAAACATAAACACCTTGGTGTCACTCTGCGCTCTGATCTACGTTGGACGACCATACCTCAGAAATTATATTTAAAGCTAACAAATTGATTGTTATTATGAAGAGTTTAAAATTTCTTTTGGACCGTCCAAACTAGACATTATTCATTTTTCCTTCATTCGACATATCCTTGAATATGCTAGCCCAGTGTGAAGTGTCTGTACGGAATCTGGTGCTGAAATACTCGAAAGTGTCCAAATTGATGCCGCTCGCATTGTGACTGGCGCAATGCATAGTACCAACATAGACAAATTATACGAAGAAATTACCTGGCAATTATTGTCTCAACGGAGAGAGACAGCTAAGTTAATTCTTATGTATAAGATAGTGAACAAGCTTGTGATCGAACCTTTATGTTCCGCGGTTACTTCCAATGATATGCCTTCTTTCAATACGCGCCGCCCTTTCAATCTTGGGCATTTTCAGGCTCGCACCGACTTGCTAGACAACTCTTTCTTCCCGTCGACTGTTAGACTGTGGAACCAGCTCCCAAACGAAATTCGAAATTCGCCTTCTGTTCAAGTATTTAAATGTAATTTTTTTCAAATCAGTACCTCGGTCAACTCATTTCCTGAGTTGTTTAATTTTGGAAATAGGTTCACTGCTATTCAATATACTCGTCTTCTCTTGGGAGCTAGTCCGCTTAATTTTCACTATTTAAAATCGGGGTCAAAGAATCGCCTGCTTGCACCTGTGGCTCACACATTCAAGATACAATTCACTATTTTTTCCTCTGCCCGAAATACAGAAACTCAAGATTAACACTTTATACTAAAATCATTCCCCTGGCTCCTTTCACTCTTAGAACATTGTTGTATGGTTCAACACAATGTTCTTTTGCAGACAATTGTAATAATTTTTACTGCAGTGTACGAATATATATCTGCTACAAAGCGCTTCAAGCCTACTGGTATTGGCTAAATAACTTTGTACTCTTATTTCAGGTTCAATTTTCAGGCTCTATCTCACTTGTGTGATTGTTCAAATCCATACTCTAATCTGGAAAGATTCTGCACGGCAGTAAATGCCCCTCTATCTGTCTTGTCCATATTGGCGTCTCCTTCACTCTTACCCATGTGTCTTGTCAGTTTCGTGCTCTGTCCTTTCCTTGCAACAGGGATTCACATAGGGCAATGCCCTTTTCCCCAATTGCGAATAACTTATGCAAAATATGTATGAAAGTTAATCCAATAAATATGTTAATACCAATGCTAGTAGGCTGTACCAACTTGTAGTCAGACAATGTTTTGGCTGGTACAATCAACAGTGCTTTGTGGGAGCCAAAATTGAATCAGGTTTGGATTTCTTAACAATGTCTTTTCCACCCAGTAAAGTTAATCACAGTACTGAGTAAGTCTAAATTTGTTTCTGTGTTGTGCTATACAACTTAGAATGTGATTGGTTGCATGTTTTATGTTACGAACCTCTGAATGATAACAGGTTAAAGTAATATACTTTAATTACACGCCTTACATTTATAAATATATTAAAGGCTCTACTTACCTGCATAGTTGATTCTCAGCTGTCTTATTCATATCATTCTATTTTGTCCCCCCCCCCCCTCAATTTCATGGTGGCCTGCGCTGAATATATAGCTTACGCAAGGAGTCGCTACTCACAGACGCATGTACGAGTATAGGTTCGAAACATGTTCTGATGCGTAGTTACCCGCTGAAGATACTTGATATTTGGTCTAGTGCAACGTATGTCTTAATTGACAAAAAATGTACTTATTATATATCTTCACAATTAAACAAGTTAGACAGTAATAGGTTCGTTGAAAAAGAGTAAAAATATACATATACTGGAGTGGATAAGATACTGGCGAATAAAAGTTGTCAAAGGTTCCAGACAAAAGACTTGAATTGAAAATCTGTCTTTTGAGATCGAAAACAGCGATTGCCGGAATATGTGACTACTCAATGGCGGTGAAAATGTTAATTGCAACAAATCTAGCTATCACATAAAAAAAATAAAATTTTGATTTTTTAAATACGAAAATAATGAAACGATGCCTCTCTGATAAGGCTTATTCCTCAAACTTCCCATTTAACCACTGAAAAAACTTTGAAAATCGAGTTAAATATTTTAAATATATTATGGCTATGTCTTCCATATAAAATCACAAAAATAAGTTTTAATATTTGAACAGCTGTTTTAAGAACAGAAGTCGTGCAACTTCCATATGGTACTCCTTCACGATACAGTTCATCCTTGACATAAATTTGGTGAAGCATCAGTCAACCTGTGTAACAATATATAGCCCCCCCCCCCCTCAATTTCATGGCAGGGGCATAAAAGTCAAAGTAATATTTTGGATACATTTTACCTATCTTTCATTTTTCTAGCATTCTCATCATATATTTATAAACAGTTTTCAAAATTCTATACATTAGACGATCTCACAGTAGCTACCTTGCATATCATGTGTGTGGACTCAGAAAAGTAAACAAATTTGCTATTATTTCTTATCACTGAAATTGCTACTTTGCTGAAAAGATACATACATGCACAAGGCAAATCAAGGGATTGTAGGTATGTTATGCAACTTTGTTCTAGATGTATTTCTGTACGTTTTTGATGCTTAAAATGGAATTGCGTTGTTTGTGATAACTTACTTTTTATGTCCTTCAAATTTGTATATTGTTTGGACTCTCCATGCAGGCACCAACTTTCAGGAACAACATATTGCATCGCATGAATATGATCTACAAGACTGCCTTTTATTCTCAAAAAACGTATTCCTATTATGTAAGCATAATTCTATTGTAATGGACTTGCCCTTCCTAAAACAATATCCGTTCAAGCATGTAATGTCCTACTTTTTCTAAGTAAACATGATCAATGAAAAATTCATATTCTGTATATGTTCATGTGATACCATGTACTAGGAAGAAGACACAAAATGGTTGTACACAAAAACCAAGACAAGGTATCATGTAATACATTTGTAATTCGTTAGATTATTTTATTAATACTTGCGTTTTACATGCATTTAAATCACATAAACTTTCAAGCAGACAATACATATTCATTTTTTCATCACATGTCAACAAATGATAGTTTCCTAAATGCTTTTCATGTTTATTTTCTCTATAAATAGCTGTAAACATTAATAAAAGTATAATGTTATCTAATGTATGTGCCAAATTAGGCATTGTGTATTAATATCAGTGAATTTGCTGTACGCCTTCAAATTATACATCACTTATTTAATATTTTATGGTGTTACAATATATTAGAAATACAAACATGATGATATCTATAATATTTTGCAATGTCATCATTGTAAAATGACCTTCACATTCATGGCTAATTTTTGGCACTTTCGGACCATTGGAAAAAATGGCCACATCAATTTTCTACTTTGTATAGTACCATAGAACAAAACTCATTCATTGAATGAGCTCCAACATCAAAATCCCACGGGATCCCTGTTGAGACACACAGGCTATACTGCACTAACTTCTGAATATTGACTGATCAAATGTAGCTTGGTGCACTTGGAAAGCACGGATAATGAGTGGGAATTAAGTTTGTCTGCAATACGTTACACACACAGACACACACACACACACACACACACACACACACACACACACACATAAAATATTAATATTAATATATATATATATAAATATGTATATATATATATATATATATATATATATATATATATATATATATATATATATATATATATATATAGACCACGCGGTGTAAAAGTCTCACTTGATGTTGGTATACCAGGCGATAACTTTGACCCCATAGAATGTTACATTCATACACAGTACTAGAGAATGCCTGCCTGGTCTGCGTATCTAACCTAGCTTTGTTTGTCCATAACATGAACTAGCCGGTGCTATTAGCCACAAGTTGTGGGGGTAGCTGCACAGAAACCTGGGTTGGAGCTTTTGTTGTATGCGAGAACGTCCAAACTGGACGAAGTACAGAATTTTCCAGATTCCCTTGAAATTATGCCAATCTTAAAAGAATACGCGAATGTGCCATTTGCCGAGTATCGGTAGTGTATGTACAAAGCTTATAATTCTATGTAAATTTGGCGTAAAAGCTTGCAAGCGCCGCTTACAAATTCTTGCATGCAACATATGCGTGCACAATGCAACGATACCAAGACAATGTGGTGCGCAGCAAAGTAAAAAATTCAGAATGCTCACACATGAGGTCATACCAAATGGTGTGTAAAAATAAATAAATAAACATGACATGTTGGTCGCTTAAAGCGAACTTTATTCAGTGACATTGTAGATATTCGATTGCATCTTGATTTCTTTGATAAACTTATTGCTCCAATCTTTCTTTACGGGTGTGAAATATGGGGTGCCTATACAATTTCTCCACTAAAATGTATTGGTAGGGATGATATTAGTGGATTTTTTAGGACGGAGTTTGAAAAGTTACATCTGAATTTTCTTAAGTACACTCTGGGAGTGAATTCAAAAGCCTCTAATATTGCTGTACTGAGTGAGCTCGGAGCATATCCATATTCGTTAAAAATAATGAAAAGTGTTTGTAAGAACTGGCACCGCATAAGAAATTCTGATTCACATGAACTTTTATACGATGCTTACAAATGTAATGTTTAATTGCTGGCATCGAATAAGTCGACCTGGTTGAACAATATCAAAACTACAAGGTCGCTAATTAGCTGTAATGATATTTGGAACGATGACGGTGATGAATACGGGGAATTTTCACACAATTTAATAGAGAAATTATTAAAAGAGAAATTTATACTTCAATGGCAGAATGACTTCCTTAAACAAGCCTATCCAGATAAAAAGTTGAGAACCTATTCAAAATTTAAATCAGATTTCAAAATAGAAAAGTACCTAATTGTATTAAAGAATTTGAACGAAAGGAAAAACTTGACCAGATTACGAATAAGCGCACATAATTTGAACATTGAAAAAGGTAGACATAGAAGACCAGTTAAGGTTCCCATTGATGAGAGAATTTGTGATTCGTGTTTGGAAGTCGAAGATGAAATTCATTACGTTGTAAATTGCCAAAAGTTCAGAGAAGCCAGAAATAGATTATATGATACTCTGAGTAAATTTATCGTAGATTTTGACCATTTATCGTCCGAAAACAAATTCATGAAACTTATGAAATCTGACAAAATTGAAATTACATGGCAATTTACAAAATTTATATCGGAAACAGTGAAAATCAGGGGTACACTATAGTACTCTAAAGTCATTTAAAACCTACAATACTTTGAGCTGGGTTTTTTTTTTGGGGGGGGGGCTGCCCCTAAGGCATACATATCAGGGACTGTTGTAATGTACTGTGTTGTATTGTACTGTTGTGGTATAGTGTATTGTTTAGTGTATTGAGTTACAGATTACCATTTATTGTATTTATGGTGCAGTAATAAAGTCATTCATTCATGACTGTATAGTTTTAGTAGCAATAAGTGTAGTATGCAGTAAAATATGTCGAGAGAGTCTGTAAATATAACCAATCTTTTTATCTTTCTGTCGACAAAAACATTCAATATATTTCAATTCGAATTATGTATGGGTATAATATACGTAGCATAAATTGGGCATTCGCACATTAAAAGGAAATTTGTGGTTTGTGCACACCATGGAAGAGGTGGACAGAATCTGACATCAAAGGAAGACCTGTTCGGAAAGCTGTCGATATTTTTGTGTCCAGGTTGTCTCTGACAAACTCGTGATCCCTTTGACAAATTGACACGAAGACTCATGCTGAATTTTAAGTCTTCGTTAGTGGCTTCTTCGTGTTTCTTGCATACTGCAAGAAAAACAAGAGAAGCTACGGGAGCAAACTCAGTAGCATTTATATTTTCAAACAACAAAGATAATGTTTTAAAACAAATCTGAAAAAGCCGCTTTCGGACTCAATCGAGTAGGAAGGTGATTAAAAGGAATTTTAATATCAAAATTTCTGAAGAGGACTCTACTCTACTTTTGTTCTGGATACCCAAATTACATAGAAACCCTTTCAAATTTAGATTCATAGCTGGTGATTTAAAATGTACAACAAAAGAATTATCAAAGGAAGTAACATTGTGTTTGACTGCAATTGGGAATCATTTCCGAAAATACTGTGATGCAATTTCCAGAAACTATGAAATAACTGCTTTTGGAGTATCAACAATTCTTCCGACTTTGTATCTAAAATCAAATATTTAAAAGCAAAAAAATCAAATGTTCCTATTTTTCTACACTGTACACATATCTATCTATAGACGAAGTATAAAATTCTCTTTCAGAATTAATAAGCAAAATATTTAAACATAATGGTAAAACATACATATATATTATTGCGTATTCAAAGAAAGAACATTGGTCACACAATAAATATCCAAAAAGTAACGTTAAATCTTACACGGTTGAAACTTTGATAGATGCTATAAAATTTCTTTTGAATCATACTTTTATTCAATACGGACCATTTGTTTTTCAACAAATAAAATGCATTCCATGGGTAGCAACTGCTTCCCTTTACCTGCAGATTTTTATGTAACCTGGCTTTGATTTATGTTTATAGATAAATTGATGAAAAAGGACTTTCAAATGGCTACAAAATTGTTAAACAACGCAAGATATATTGGGCGTGAGGGCGGGCACAGTCACGTACGCGGACGCGGACGTGGGTGCGGCAGCAGAAACGGCCAACCGAATACAGGTGGCCGACAATATCTGCAGCACTGTAAATTGTCATGTATGCAGTAAAAAATCACTGATAATAAGAATTTTGTCATAGCATCATTTTTTCCTCATAACGCACCTGTCCACACTATCTCTTCGTGTCTCGTAGAAAGATCATTACCTAGGTAGCCCCGGTGATACCGGATGCTTATTGTCCCTTATTGTCCTTAACTGGGGTTATCCTGACTAATCCGTATATATTATGCACGATTGTCTTGTACATTCTACATAGAAATTTTGTATATGTACATGTCTGGTGTACTTGCATGCTATTTTATGTCAAATGAAATGAGTTCCGAGTGCGTGTCTGTGTCTGTGTCTGTGTGTTTGTGATGCTTGCTTCAGGTGGCACTTTCTGGAAGAATCTAACCTTGTAAACTAGATGGGACGTATTACAATACATGTGCCTGATATACACGGCTGTTTATCTTGTCGTGTTTATACCGTATTTCCCCAAATACGTAACTCGCTAGCAAACATTATTCATATACTTGTAACGGATGGCTTTACTCTTTTCTTTCATTTTTTTACGGGGGGGGGGGGACGATGCACTTTATCATAAAGAGGCGACTTACATTCACAATGTTCAGTTATATTGCCACTACAGCATAGAGTTGAAAATAGTCGTCAGATAGTTTCAATGCGTAGCCAAAGGCAACTAGATTGTTGGTTTTAACATATTTTATTTCCGTAAGGATACAATTGGGAAACAGGGCAAGGCTCTATATAAAGCCCTCTTGCACATGAGAAAGATTAAAGAAGAGGTGCCACGTATCACAGGTAAAGAGACAATTCACAAAAAGGAAGAACGCCACAAGACGAGGACAGATAGAGTGGCAGTGCCACACGAGCATAAGAGGAACGACACAAGACGTCACAGATAGAGGGTAGGGAGATGAAGTCCGCCTTCACTTAACTATATGCACAGGCGATACATTTCTGATTTCAAGATTTTGACCATAATATGAGCTACGTCACAGCTCCCAGTCTGCTTGTTGTTTTGATAAAGTTATGGACTGCGTCAAAAATTATTTCATTTTGCTTGGAGGTACATGTTTTGGACCCAAATAATAACGTTGAAACCGTAAATGGTGCAAAGGACATAATTTTGTTCTGAAGTGTATTTCTCTGAGTTATATAAAAGGACACTCGCAACAATAATAAAAACCATCTTCATTTCCGTTTCCACAGGCACACTGAGGGGAGTCTATAAGACCCTTTTTGAACAGATCCGAGCTTAGCTTGCTGCATCCCATACGCAACCGTGCGTCTGACACAGCAAGCCTTCTGTCACCTCTGTAGTATAGCTTGTTTGCACTTTTTCCGCTGATCTTTTTTTCTTAAAAGATGTAAGGCTTTCGGAATTACGCACATCAGCAGCCAAGTTATTCCACAATCATACAACCAATGGAAAGAAAGAAGTTATGGTTTGTTCGTGCTCGAAAAACAGAGAGATTCGTACCAGATCTGACATTGTACCTGTTTCTTTCATTGAGCAGGTTAGGAATGAGATTACATTAGTATGAAAGAGCTACACCGTGCATGATCTTGCAAAATAAGATCAGCTTGCTTCTTTCACGGCGCCGAGATGTTTCAAAGCCTGTTTCTTCATAAATCTAATATTGAGTAGTCCTAGAAGTGGCCCTAGTAATAACGCTGGCTGCTGCCAATTGGACGTTTTCAAGTTGTTGAGACTCTTGCAGCGTGCAGTTGTCCCATACCACTGATCCATACTGCAAGAGAGGTCTGATAAATGAAAGATAAAGAATCTCCAAGGATTTCATATTAAAACGAAGCTGCAGATATTCAAGAATATTCACCATTTTCATTCCCTTAGTTGTTAGATTTTTTATATGGTTAGACCACGACAGATCATTGTGAATTGTTAAGCCTAAATGTTTGTGATCAGAAACTTCGGGTAGCTTTTCATTCATGAAAACAAAATCGGGGTAATTTAAGGAACTCCTCTTCTTGGAGATGACCATACTGGTAGATTTCACAGGGTTGAATGAAACAAGCCATTGCCGCGACCAACCTTCAACTGCCTGCAAGTCAGTATTGATAGCTTTGGTCGCAACAAAGGTGGCATCCACTTTGATGAACAGAGTTGTGTCATCGGCGAGGAGCCGAATGGATGAATGAACTATATCTATTATATCATTTATATATATCAGGAACAGAAGCGGTCCCAATACAGAACCTTGTGGGACGCCTGCTTTGACTCGTCCCCAACGCGATGTCGCACCCTGGACAACAACTCCTTGCTCACGTCCATCTAAGTTATCACCGAATCACTGCAGCAGTGGGCCGCTTATTCCCGCTTTTCCTAATTTATGTATAAGTCCCGGGTGATGGGCGCGCTCAAAAGCTTTCGTTATATCACAAAATATTACCCTTACATCCTTCTGAAGATCTACTGCTTCAAAAAAAAATGATGATACGGAAATACAGGTCGACTGACAGCACTGTCACCCGGTATGAATCCCGACTGTGATTCGTATATGGCGATGTTGTCTAGGGAAAAGTTAAATACATGTACGTACTTAAATACTACTCACTCGAAAACTTTGCTCACGGAACTTAATGATGATATTGGTCTATAATTATTGTAGTGGTTCGGTGATCCTTTTTAAAATTGGGACTACATTAGTCTTCTTCCCTTCTCCTTTGAATATACTATTAATCAAAGAAATGTTAAAGAGCTTTGCCAGAGAATCTGTAATGGCAGGGGCACCTTCCCTGAGTAAGCGTGGACTGATGCCATCTGGACCTTTGGCTTTTGAAGTATTCAAACTTTGCACAACCCAAAACACGTCGTTGCTACTCACTGAAATAGTTTCTAATGTGACCGGTTTATTTGGTTGGCACGTTGGGGGGGGGGGGGGTGTAAATTTGTATCATTAACTTTGGTTTGGTCAAGAAAGAAATCGTTTAGAATTTGAGCTTTACCTTCGTTGTCAATAAACGTTTTATTTTCATGGAGCAGTGCTGGGATATCAGACGCCTCATTTTTGTGCAAAAAGAATTGAACTGTACACCATCAACTTTGTCCCTCTTTTGTTTGCATTGTCACAATAATCTCCAAGGCGCTCGTAATAGTGTTCTTCAGAGAGTCTCAAATCTTCAATATATTCATTTTTTAGTTGTCTAAAGTATGGCCAGAGTTGCGGTCTGAGTCTGGCACGCTCATGGATTCGCTCTACCTTTCGCTTGGTGGTGCGGAGGGCTGACGCGTACCAGGGCGTGTCACCTGGACGTATGATTACAGTGCGATAGGGTATGCAGTCCTTAGCTGCTGATAGGAAGGTATTTGACAATTTCTCACAGATTGAATGTGAACTTCATTTCGCTATACCTCAGACAATTGAGGCATTCTGCGGAAAAACAGGAATACATAGCAATAAATACAATGATACAAATAACGACAAATTATACACACACACACACACACACACACACACAAAGAAAGAAAAAAAAAAGATTGTATCAGTGTCGTCGGAGTCAAAGCAAGCGTCCCAATTACATGACAACAGTTTTTCTCTGAAGGTGTCAAAATCAGCTTTTTCATAGTCCCACACTAATCCCGAGAAAGCAGGAATTTTCTTGCGTCTGAAAAGAAGACTTGCGCTCACAAGGCAATGATCACAGTTCGCTATCGGAGCTGTTGCGTTTATATTACAAACAAAATTTGGCATGTTACTTATGATTTGGTCCAGGAATGTTTTCTGTAATTATCGTGGGTTCATTAACATATGCGGTAAATAAATTTACAGTACCAAAAATGTGTTAGTTTAACACCATGATTTGTAGTGGAGTCTGCGTTAAAGTCCCATAGAATTGTGATCTTATTTATGTCTGACGTTTTTGCATTATCTGTTATCTTGTAACTTGTCCCAAAAAATTACCGGGGAATTTGGAGGTCGGTATACCACCGCTAAAGGAGATTTATTGTTGTATAATCGAACTTCGACCCACAGAAGTTAAGTCCACATCTTCAAGGGCGCAACGGCGTTTTACCACAAGCGACCGCAAAGCATAAAGAGCCACTTCCTTTCCTGCACCAGTCGCTAGGTCACGTCGCATTATTTGATGGAAGCCGTGGATCTCCATGTCGCGGTCGGATTGTGCGTTAGGAAGAAAATAATATCATGTGAATTAGCCAAAGAAGTTTTAATACATCGTAGCTTAACTGATGTTAAACTTCGAATATTTGCATGGCATATCGTAAAATCGACAAAGTTGCCGTTGGCGCCTGGATTAGGGTGTACCTCACCACATAAGAATAACAGTATAGCACTAATACAGAAAAAATAATCGGCAGTTCGATCTGCCTGCTTATCTATGACAAATAACTAGATAACATTTGATAAGTCAGTATCAGAATGATACAGGTCGTGGACCGGATGTGACAAAACAGAGATGAGTATGAACAAATACTGAGCGAAATAAATCGGCAGCCCACACGGTAGAAGAATATTGTTAAATATGCAACAGTCCTTATCAAGAAAATGGTTGCAGAGGGCGTATTGGGCCGTTGATGGTGATGTCAAGCAGCCTTTGATGAATTGGTAGACATATGTTAAAACAGTTGCTGCAAAAAGCTTATACCCTCGATACTTTCTTACCAAAATACAGTTAATCAAATATATTTCAACACAAAGTAGGTAGTGTGTATTCGGGCCCAAAGCAAAGATGCAACCATTCATTATTCCGAGACCTTATAAGTGCTTCGAGATCAAAATCAGAATTTGACAAAACTAGCAATAATAGACATGATAATAGTAGCGATATACAAATGTTACATATAAATACAATTATCTTGTGGTAAAGTATAATAAATATTGTATATGTGTCTTTTTGTCCAAAACCACTTCCTAGTAGTCATTACCTTATTCCTCAGTCCGAACTCTTTACTCTGCATAAGCTAACCTGTCCCTGTCTAAATTATATACATAGAAGTACTATTGTCCATATTGCACACGTTCCTCTGTAAAATTTTGACATAGGCTGTATTAGCCCAAATAAATTAAAGGGTCTTCAGCGGGTAACCACTCAACATGTTTCGGAGCCTTTTACCCGTACATGTCTCTCTGAGTAGCGGCTCCTTGTCTAAGCTAAATATTAAGCAAAGACAACCCACATAATGAATAAATATGAACGTGGCAATTGATGAATTAGCTACATACGTGAAGTTTTGCTTATAAATGCAGAGCTTCATATCAACGAAGAATACCTGTCAAACAAACAATAATTGCTAAATTTGCATAGTACAGGTTCAGATAAGAACAATTTGACTTACCCCTGAACCAATATGTACCCTTTCTAGCTGGACAGCTTATTCTAGTTAAACCATCCGCCAATGTTTAAATGAAGTGGAAACAAGCTGGGGCATTATATTCAGTCCCAGTGATTGTAAAATAAACAGTTGCAGCTAGACCACCTGTATAAACCAAGGGAAATCCTAACAAGGACTGCAACAATGTACATCCTGCACCAGAGATGTATTGATAACTGATATATAGAGCTTTCTTTATCATTTGACAGTAAGAAATGATATTTCCCACGGCAATGTTAGCACACCTAAGCATCAAGTAGTGCACACCCGGGAACCATATATCTAAGATGTTCTTTAAATAACATAAAATACAAGGAAATCCATAGTTATCCATGCTTGTAATACTCACATTGAAGGCTAGGACTTCAGAGTAAACACAAAACACAATCAAAAGTTCAAGAACCATGAAAAGCGAAGCTTAATAAAACAACGAGAACAACTGTGCAAAGATTTTTGCAATGTGGAGATATAAATGTATAAAAGGTTAGTGTAAAAACGTCAGAACAAGCTCAAACGTTCGTTCGAGCATCGATTAAGCATCTGAGGGGACTCTGCAAGGCATGTTTTCCATTACCAACATCATGCGACCTCGCTGGTGATCAGCAAAGGCGTACACGCACTTAAGCACGGTAGAATATTGTTATCTCATTGTTGAGTTCCGATATGAAGATGTTTTGGCTGCAGTGGCAGTGGAATACTGTCCATCTTGATCATATGAGTGGAACATAATGAGAATTACTTTTACTGCTGTCACCAATCGTGCATTCACACTTATCATAAGGCTGGTTTAAAAAAAAAAAGTATAGGGAACACATACTGGTATTTTAATGGTGTAATCAATTTGCCAAGGCATAAGTGAGTTAGAATCCGATAAGAATTATTACACAAATACCTGGCCTGGGTACAATTGTATGAAACTATCTGACAAATTGTGTCACTGTGGCCCGGTATGCAAACACCGGTGATGGGACATGTTCTGTGTCGCAGTGAGTTAATAACTTCGACTGAGTGAGTCAATAAGCACTTTAGCAAAAATAAGTACGTATTGCAAAGAAAAGTTCATGTCGCTACAGAAACAATACATAGAATAATAATATATGGGTACACTAAAGAGAATAATTTATTCTTTCAAGTTTGGACCTCAGTCCAACAATATAAACTCCAAACTTAATCAAGTATATCACTGGATTGCTGCATACAAATTATCTCCAAATGTACCAAAACCCAAATATATGCTTATCTATTTCCCTCAACATAGGTTAGAACTGAATATCAATCTCAAAATAAAAGACGCATAATTAGAGAGAACAAGTGATTTTGATTTCCTGGGGCTGATAATCAACGAAAAATGAAATTGGAATGCCCATATAAATAAAACTGCTCATAAAACTGCTCGCATTATAGGAATACTTAAAAGACTACATCATCTGCTTCCTAGAAATACACTACTTTTAATTTACAATTCTCTGTTTCTGTCACATATTAATTACTATATATTAGCGTGGGGTTATTCCGGTGATCGCATATTTGAACTTCAAAAATATTATGTTCTGCACATTATTATGCACATACTGAGCCTTTATTTAAGGACTTAAAGGTTTTAAAAACGCCTCACTTGTTTAAACTTAAAGCTTTAAAATTTTACTATAGATATACAAAAAACGAATCACCTAGCTACTGTAATAACATGTTTTCAGCCTTACCTGTTACTCACCCATATTCGACGAGATATCGCAACACTCCTCACTATGCCACCCCCAACATGTATCCATCGAAAAGTGCATACGGCACTCTATCCCTAAATTACTTTCTGATACACCCTTGCACATAACAAAAAAAAAAAAAAATTCACACACACATTCCTTCTCTGGGTCCTTCAGATATGTGAAAACATATTATAAAACCAATATTCTGAAACTTGCCCCATTATTGATTGCTTTGTCTGTAATAACACTTCATAATCATACCTAAAATCTTGTATATTAATGCCGCAGCTCTTTGTCTTTGATTCTTTCTGTAATGGACCGAACCTCTGTTAAAACTAGGTGTAACATGCAAGTCAACTTTTCCTAGGTGGCCCTTGCGGCAACGGATGTTTATCATCCTTAGCAGGGTCATCCTGACTACAATTTGTGCATGGTAATTCCGTTCTCACTATTATCTATCCTGTTTTTGTCATATAATATGTTTTTGCGAAATTACCAAAATGTGTACAATGTATTCACATCTATGTCGAATAAAATGAATCTGAATCTGAATCTTGATGAACAAATTCATCCTTTGTACAAGTGGCACTAAAATCATAATGTAACCCATTTCTACAGCCAACGTTATCATGTTTGATATAAAGTACAATGATACTGACAATAAAGAATGGGACCCTGCTCATGAATGTGGGGGAAAAAACATGTCAAAACAAAATAAGCCCACACGATGGGTCGAATTAAAATAAAGCATCATAGTGGACTCTAACACGAAATGATTCCCATCAGCGACATGGTACGAACGGTGATCAGCAAAGGCTACATTGTTAGAAAGGTATGTATAAAAATTTGGGCAAAAAGTTCAGATCATTGACTAAACAAGAATGGGTGTTTTATTACAGATGAGCTTAATGTGTCGAAAATATTAACTATTTGTTTCCTTCAAAAACATATCAAGCCATCCTTTTCAGAACTTTCGCATTGAAACGGTCACCAAATGGCGTTTTGCGTCGTTCGTGAAAGCAATAGATGCAGCTGCATTTTAGATGCAATTTTTGTCTCCAAAAAAACTTGTCAAAATAAACATTGCCAGTGACTATTGCAAGGCCCCTTGGGATGTAATTGTATAGTCTACCATAAAGAACGTTTGCAGCGTTGCAAAATAATGATTTGTCCATAAATTGTCCCATATTTTTGTAAATTATCAACAAAAAGAAATTCCGTTTTGATAGTAAAATTTGGTATGAGCAAACTTGTGACATGTTTGTTCTCTATATGTAAAGAGGCGAAACAGCTGGAATCTGCCAGACAGTGCGCACGGCTGTCATAGTGGTTGTAATAATTGTTAAGGTCACCCGATCCAAGATATTATCATTAAGTACCTGTTTTGCATGTCTGCCAGCAGCATACACAATAACCTAATGCCTGAAAAATAAACGCTACTTTCTTTTGCTGTGACACATGTGTTCAATAACATGTCTGCCATATTTTTGCCTGTAAAGTGTTTTTTACAATGTGAGCCATTTAAGGGCCATGCATCGTCACTGTAGTAATGAAGATTCCGTTCTAAAGGTGATTCGATCACATAGCAATTACTACAAATTGCCGCATTACACCGCTGTTGATGTGCACAAGTTGACATCTGTCTCAAGTTAAGGATATCACCATCGCCACTGTAGAAATGAGGAATTTGTTTTAAAGGTGGGGGGAGATGATCCATGAAAACTATTATTGATGTGCATAGGTTGACACCTGTCTCAAGTTAGGGATGTCCCCTTTACACTTGCACATAACAGAGTGTGCTCTTCCTAATGAACGACAGTTTTCATTCAAAACAAGTCGACTTAAATGCATAACATGTGTGTACATCGATGGGTCTAAGTAAAATTGAATTCAAATGAATAGAACTAAATTGAGTTTGCACGTATATGAAATGAGTGAAACCGAACTGAATCAATGAAATGTAAAAGCATGTTGTTCTTCACACAGGGTGTCTGAAATGCGCACAAGCTGTCACTCCCGGTCCTCATTTTTTACCATTGTATTTTTATGCAAAATTACGTATATGTAGAGGAAGGCAAATGGTATTGGTTGAGAGACACGTGCTATGGATTTTAGCAGATCACGTGCTATGCTTCGTTTAATTTAAACGTTTATCTAATTTCGGATTTTAGTTTTACTTTGGTTAAATGGTCGTGACAGTAGAAAGTCATAACTATGGCTAAGTCCTGTTTGTTGATGAAGTTAAGCAACGTTTTCTTTCTAATTTTAATGGCGATCAACCATACATCATTTGCAGAAATGATACCTGAGGTCAAAACCAAGAATGGTGTAGTGCGCGGGACAATGTTAGCGTCTCCCCAGGGACCTCTCGTACACCAATACTTGGGCATTCCGTTTGCAAAGCCACCAATTGGCAATCTGCGATTTGCTGATCCAGAGCCCGCAGAAAACTGGGGTAGGCAAGATTTCGGTTTCAAATGTTTCGTTCTGTTGATCAAATATTAAGTATTATCGGTCCTATCCATGATAAACACAATGTGCATCCAAGTGATTTTTAATTTGCAATATAGATTTTTTTGTATGCATGAAGTTTTTTA
This sequence comes from Hermodice carunculata, assembly GCA_964020975.1. NCBI lineage: Eukaryota > Metazoa > Annelida > Polychaeta > Eunicida > Amphinomidae > Hermodice > Hermodice carunculata. The sequence continues at coordinate 59,854,157 of OZ026622.1, read as the reverse complement.
AAGTTTATTTTCGGCAAAGAATATATGTTTAACACCAATATATATAACTGAAAAGCAGCGTATTTTTGACATAAGGTAGAGCATCTTGTGTCCTGTTGCAACGTTATTTCTTAGATTGATAATGGGTAAACTTGGCATTGTTGGTTCTGTCTTGGTTGCATCAATCATGTACTTCGTATGTTTATTTGTACCATAATAAATGCTGTTACGTTTAATAACAATCTAAAAGTATGAAAATTTTTAGTAATATGTAAATACTCCGAAATCAAAACAACTAGTATGGTCAAAAGTTTTTATCTATATTATCTTGAATGAGGATGTAAAAAGTGGGACCTGTACTAAATTGTGCACGTGCTGATTATGCAAAGAAAATTATGCTATGAAAAATGGCTGCATCGTGTCGAGAAATTTAAACATAAGAACAATGTAATTAAATAAAGCCATCGCCTCCTAATGAATATAGATATACATCAACACGTATCTTTGTCAACCGGACATGTTGATATGGCATTGACTTCTATTATACCGTTGTTTTGAATCGGGATTTGCCACAGTGAATGCGTGCATTTCCCATTTTTGCTAGGTGGTTGGTACCGAAGCTTGTTGGCTCGAGACCCGGTCGTTCCGTGGTTAAAAAAACAAAACAAAACAAAACAAACAAACAAAAAAAAAACACAAAAACAAAAAAAAACAACAACAAAAAAAAACAACCAAGCATATGGATCAAGTGTCCAAATTGCATTAATTTTGTACCAAGTATTTTGTATTGTTTCATAAGCCTAGTGGGGCTAAAGACGTCAATCAATTTTGTATCACCATCAATGGCTTGATTTCAAGGCTTTACAGAACACTCACTTTCAAATTGGGTCAATACAGGTGCGATAGATGCCGTACACTACAGAGACTCATGCGTGCAAGGGTTGGACCTGACGTATGGAAAGTTCCAGGGCTCCGATATGTGGAATCCGAAAAATGGTAGAAGCGAAGATTGTCTGTATTTACAAGTGTGGACTCCCGCCAAACAGAGTCAGAAGAAACGGACAGTTATGGTGAGATCAATTTCCAGTTGACATGATAAATTGTCAATCATCTGACATGTCAATTCATATATACATACATACATACATACATACATGCGTGTCTATCTATCTATCTATCTATCTATCTATCTATCTATCTATCTATCTATCTATCTATCCATCCATCCATCCATCCATCCATCCATCCATCCATCTATCTATCTATCTATCTATCTAAATTATATGTATTAGCAGGTCATAGACAAAAGGAGGTAGGAAAATACAACAAGACAGAGCCGGAATAGATGGTACAGTGCCGGTACAATCTTTATGGTACTATTAGGAATGACTCCATGTGTGAAATAGTTGTGCGTAACCCTGTGTGCATCGAAATGGGACACGTTTTCAAATTGGTCAATTGTTTTCATTCAAGGAAATATTCTTCATCGGAATAATATTTTGAAGCCTTACGAGGGGGGGGGGGGGGAGGAAACAAGCCGACCGCTTAGCCCTAAGTGATTGGGTTGAAATCTAATCATCCGAACTTAATGTAGGAGAAAAAAGGAGTATCCGAACGTACCTCAGCTGGCCGGAGGAATCGGACTCCACGATGCAAAGCTCTCCGGAGCGACATGCATGCCGTCGGTGGGGTTCGAACGCCGGTTGCAGGGGTGGCAGGTCAGCGTTTTACCGCTACACCATTCCTATGTCGCTACACAATGTCTATATGGGGGTGGGGGGCTATATTTTTGTAAAAAGACTTCGTCGATAAACATTACCTTACCACTCATAACTTTCCACTCATTGAGCTTTTATTACACATAGGCCTCACCGTTTCCTGCAAAGTGCTCGTGGTAGGCCTATCAACAGCCGTCCTTGACTAGGCCTATATCCATGTTCGTTTCAAAGTTATTTGGGGACCTAACTGAAAGTCAGTACATCTAGGTAGGCCTACCTTGAAGATTTTATTTTATGTTATTTTGTTCATTGCGATATATTTATGGTGGGTGACACACGATGCATAAGCCACAACCCCAAGCCATTCTCGACACATTAGTGACCAGTACTAGTAGTGTTCTTTCGGCAGAATAGAATAGGAAACAACAGTCAGAGAAAGTTAATGTCGGTGATTTGAACTTGAACTTACTGAAAATCAATACAAGAAAGAAGTATAATGAATATCTAGATGTAATGTTATATAACGGTTTCTTTTGTCAAAACCACATTGCTAGGCATACAGACAGAGCAGCCAGTATAATGGACCAAATCGTTTGTAAATTTTCCAACTCTGACAAGGTGTCCTCATCTGATATCATCTTGTCAGATATATCTCACCATTTTCCTCTGTTAACATACAATCTCTGAAGCAAGGTCCCTCAAAATATATAAAAACAGAGGGCAATGGCCCTTACTCTTTACGTTGCTTCAATAATGATAAAAGTAGCAATGTCATTATTGGTAAATTAGATACAGTCTTACAGATCTAGCTTGCGATCCAAATGAAAATTACAAGACAATAAAACAAAATTTACACAATGCCAAAAATAAGCATTACCCCCACGAAATCTGTCACATTTTAAAAATACAAGCACAAAAATTCATCCTAGATTACAAATGATATATATCTATTATTTCGTGATATTCCAAGAGTGATGGGGGATTGAAAGGGAAGTACAACAAATGAATGAAGCCCTTACCTGGAGAATTATATTTTTTGATACGTATAACGATCATTGTGATTACAACATGCTCTTCATGCACAAAAATTCATCCTAGATTACAAATGATATGTATATTATTTCGTGATATTCCAAGAGTGATGGGGGATTGAAGGGGAAGTACAACAAATGAATGAAGCCCTTACCTGGAGAATTATATTTTTTTATACGTATAACGATCATTGTGATTACAACATGCTCTTCATGCATACTTGAAGACGCAGAACGCTGCAGATAAATTGACGCTATGTGGATGAATATAAATTTTTGCGTAGCATCACTTCTGCTACTCTAGCAGAAGTGATGCTACACAGCCTGAGTGCTAATGGAAGAGATCTTGTTGGGATAAGTTATACTGAGCTTGTCTTTTAACTCGAGCTTTATGTTTTACATTGGAAACGAAATTAATAAACAGTACATTATTTTTCCTACAAGCCTGAATATGAATATAACACTTTGCTTGCAAAATACAGTTATTTAAAGCATACAATTTCTTCAGCTCATATACACCAAAAAACGATGTCTGACGGGGATAGCATCGCATTTAGGGTTGCGCTAGTATGAAGATAATTCTACCAATCTTGAGAACTTCTAAAAATATTTGCACTTGATCACTCGCAGTGAATCTATGGATAATGGAGTATCTAGATGGCAAGTCACAAGATTTAGAATCAATTAGACCCATTTTCCATAAACTTGAATTTCACATTTTATCTTGTCCCAATTCAACCCTTTATCTTTAAGTTCAGTATACTTACCTTTACAGATTTAACAAACTCTTTTAAATGTTCAGTATAGGTCTCATCTTGCAATAAACTAGAGTTTAATTTCCAGAACTCTGGACCATGCTTTTTATATAGTTTCCTTGTAAATGCAAATATATGAGACTGTGATCAATCTTGATAGATGTTTAAATTTTATCACATTTTAGCTAATGACAAGTATGTCTCCAAGAAAAAGGGAAAAGCTAATGAAAAACAAATATTTTATATTAACTCTACAACACATGCTGTATATACAAGTGAACCCCCGTGTAGCCGATGAGTGTGTTTGCATACAGATTAATCATAACGAAAGTGTGCATCCATGCAGTAGGAATGTTCTTATATGGATGATAATTTTAGTGACTTTGTAAAGAAGGGGCCAGAGGAAATTGAAGACAGTTCACAAATACTTTTCAATAGAATTATTGTAAAGGAACAGGTTGACTTGAGCAAAATGTTTAGTTGGGAGATGTACTGGAGATTGAACAGAATAGATGAAAGACTTGGACTTCTGGGAGAAATTCGGAATGATTTTAGACCAGGAGGGCGGGTAAGGGGTCATAGAAAAATCCAGATAATACATGGGCTACTTTTTGCGGATAACATTGTGCTCATGGTCGAGTCTTAAAAGGAATAACAGAATATAATATGGGAACAAATGGAGGTTAGAACTTAGCCAAGACAAAATCCAAGTTATGACAATAGGAACGAAACAAGATGCCGTAGAGCGAGAGATAGAGAGGCAATACCCGGAATGCTATATGGTTTAGATGTTATCACATTAAATGAGGGGAGGGGGGGCATCCAAGGTATGGAGAAATCACAGAATGAAATGGCAAAAATGATTCTGTGAGCACCACCTTGTACAATTACAGAAGCAACCATTGGAGATTTGTAATGAAATAGCACAACAGACAGTATTGTCAAAGCCAAGTTGAACTACTTGGGATATTTATAATCAATAAGCAAGAACAGATAGTCCAGGGAAACATATAATGAATTTGTTACAGAACAGAGAAGATGGGTCAAAGACATAAATAAGTAAGCAGAAAAGTATGAAATGAAAGGTTATGATGATGTTGAGGGTTGTTTAACATACAAAGGGAAGGTAGTGACTGAAGGATGGAACGGAGACCAGGAAAAGAAGGGAGAGAAAAAAGTACACTAAATGCATAAAAGGTTTTAGAAAAGCAGAAGAAACATACAAGCTGAGAGTGAAGAAAAAGAACCTAACTTTTGTTTCAGAGTAGGGTGGGAGTTATCAATTTAGAAAAGAGAAGACACAAATGGTCTGCTGGTAGCAATAGTAACTGTAGAGTTTGTTCCCAGGAGGCAGATGAAACGGTAGACTATTGGTTCCTTTGATGTGATGCATATGTACAGATGAGGCCAAATATATTTAGGAAATGTCCGAATGAGGATCCTATTTCTCAGGGCTGAGAGGAAGTTCAGCCCTTGGGAGAAGAAGAGCGTGTGGCATCGGTTTTACATCTGACAAGGGGTTTAGCAGGAGGAAAGAAAGGGGTCAGAACTGTACAGGAGCAGGGTAGAGCACTGGGAAAAAAGAAATGGAATTTTAGAATTAGAAGAGAACAGAGTTAACAGTGACATGTTTTTGGGATGGAAAGGGAAAGGTGGTAGCCCTTATCAGGGCTCCCATAACCGTGTGCACTGGACATGGAAATATCTGAGCTCTAGAGGCGTGTATAGGAACAGAGGGAAAGTTTTTTTCCCCCCTCTGTATCAGATATGATACAGCAGCGTGGCAAATAGGTGGAGTGCCATTACAGTGGAGCGTGTGCAATATGGACAATAGTACTTCTATGTATGTAAGTTAGACAGAGACAGGTTAGCTTATGGAGAGTAAAGAGTTCGGACTGCGGAATAGGGTAATGACTACTAGGAAGTGGTTTTGGACAAAAAGACACAATAATTAGTAGTAGTAGTAGTTGTTGTTGTATTATTATTGTTGTTGTTGCCATTGTCTTGTCATTGTCATTATCACTGCCATTATTAAACACCCACAGGTCTGTATACAATTGTAGAGTGCCAGGCGTTTCACACGACGTGCAGGAATTAATGTATTTGGAAAAATATTCATTGGTCTTTGGGGCTACCTTGCTAGCTTCCCACACTGTTGAATTATGCAATGCAAGCAAGGTACTTTGACCCCAATTGGAAACAGAGGCATACAATAACTGCATAGTGAGAGTCTCTAACTGGATTTAGAAAGGTCCATATGTCTTCCAGAATTTCTATATTTGGACTAGCTCACCAAGGACCAAGAACAAGCTTACCGTAATCTACAGTTGTGTATTTGGTTCATGCGGCTATCAATGTTTTTGCGTGTCTGGGTAGGTCAGTTCTCTCGCGTGGTTGTGACAGATTGTGCCGGCCCATATTTCACTCGCAAACTTCACAAAATTGAATTTGACGTGGATATTTGAGAATTACTTTATTCCGGATGGTGACGGTGTTGTTTTGACCAATAAAACACTGCCTTGATCAGTGTTTGGTACCAATAGCGATGTAAGTGACTGTGTACAACAATCACTTATCAACATTTACGTAAAAATAATCTCGTCTGATCCTTGTGGTTACCACTGGACGTGCAACAGCTACTGGGTGGAGCATCGTTTCCAAAGACGAGTTTCGTTACACATTTCCTGTAGCCTCCCGTTCCCAGCTGTTACCGGCTGAAACTCAGTTACTTGACTTGTGCAATTGTATATATTTTGGAGAACTTGGCGGGTGCTTGAGCGTACAGTATTTTACTTGTGCACTGCATTGAAACTGACCAAAATGCAGACTAGGGTGACTGTTTTTTTTTTTAAATTGTAGTCCTCCCCGTTACACTTTACACCAATTCTGCCATCAACAATAAATCGTACATGCAACAGTTGCGTATTTAATATGGAAACAGAAAACTCCACATAGCCTACACATTTACCCAACAAAATATCATATAAATACAAGCAAAAAGTTTATTTAGGCCTATATTTTGGTTAATAATATTATCGATGACCAGTTCTTTGTGAAAGAGGCTGAGCTGGAGCAAGTTCCTCTATAACAAGCATTACAATAGGCTTATTAAGATTTTCAGCTAGCTGTCTGCTGTATGTTTCAGGTGTGGATATTTGGCGGCGGTTTCTATAGCGGGACCACTTCACTGTGGCTGTACGACGGAAAGGCACTGGCAGCAGAAGCTGATGTTATTGTGGCCAGCATGAACTACCGACTCAGTGCCCTGGGATTCCTGGCCACTGGCGACGGCAAGATCAAAGGTTTCAACATATGCAGCATTTCTTTGTCTATTTAGCACATTGATTCCCTGCGTTTCTGCTCACTGCTACCATAGCTAAAGTTACCGTGCCCATCAGGTGGTTAGATGTAAAAGCACATCTCCTCTACGTGGGTTAGAGCGAGGAACACGTTTTCAGGATACCGGTAACTTTCTCTTTGTGTGATATCGGTTGAAGTAGTGATTTGGACAGTCAGAATGCAGCGAATTGGTGCTATGAGGAGCATGTTTTAGAAATATTATTTTAAGGCAATTTCCGTTCTGTATGAAAACACTGACATCCTGGGCGCATTTGTTTAGATCAAGGGCGCCATTAACTCACTTTTGTTCTAGCTTCCCACACCCTCACCACCCCCAAATATATGACTTTTCTTTATATGATTTAGCTTGGAATCATTATAATTCTTTCCATGGTATATATTAAGCTCAGATGAATATCCTCCTTACGAGAATCCAAAATCCAAGTCGGCAAAAAACCTCAATATTGTAACTGCTGCAGACTCCCCCTACCCCCCGCCGCTTCGTCGTCCCAAATCCCTGGATCCGCCCTTGTATTATGAATAGGGTGGAGAATGCTGGCTGATGTTAATTATAGTCAAACTTATGCGTCTTCAATGTTTTTCTCTCCAGTAAACGAAGTGAAAGTTTTCTGTTTTTGACTTATTTTTCTGTTTATACTGTGGCTACACACGTAAAATTTTCAACAGCAGGGTTTAACGTTTGTGATTAATATATTCAATGTACATGTATTCATGTACACAGGAAACTTTGGGATGAAGGATCAGGTGCTGGCACTGAAGTGGATTAAGGAAAATATTGCGGCTTTCGGAGGTGATCCGGACAAAATAACAATATTTGGTGAAAGTGCGGGCGCAGCGAGCGTAAATTATCACATGCTGTCGCCCATGAGTCAGAACTTGTTCCGCAGGGGTATCATGCATAGTGGATCTGCCGACTCCGCTTGGGCCTTCATGACTGACCAGCAAGCAAAAGTTCGTTCTGCTGCATTTTTCAAAGCGGTTGACTGCGAACAGAAGAATATTAAAGAGCTACTGGCGTGTCTGAGGCAATTATCTGCCGACACAATAAATGATAATAGCTGGGTAACTACAGGCTTTCTCGAATTTCCCTGGGCACCATCTGTTGACGGCCAGTTCCTGAAGAACGACCCGGCACAACTTTTGAAGGCTGGGCAATTTCCAAAAAAAGACGTGTTGCTTGGGGTTAATAAGGACGAAGGTACATTTTGGGTGGTGTATAGTTTGCCAGGGTTTTCTAAGGACAACTCCAGTGTGCAGACTTACTCGATGTTCCTTAAAGGTGTGGGCATCATTGACTTTGACCTTAATTCTGACACACAATCCAGCATACAAAAGTTGTACACTCCTGCAGACAAAAGCAACAAAGCTGCTAATTGAGATGCCCTGTCCCATGTTTGTGGTGACCGGTCATTTGTGTGCCCAACCGAAGACCTGATCATGACCCTCACAAAGGCGGGCTCCGAGGCGTACTTCTATTACCTGTCTTACCGAGCTTCAACAGAAGTGTGGCCGGACTGGATGGGTGTTATACATGGCGCAGATATACAGGTACCAGTATGATGTATTTCAATATACATGGGATTATGGATTGTCATTAGAATAAAAAAAAAAGTTGAACACAATTTATACTGTTATTATTCAAATGATGGCATTTAATTATCGACAATCAACTAACCTTTAGCAACCTATAGATGATAATGTATATGCATAAGAAGCACAATATTACTTCCGGCCCATGCCCCCACCCAAACTCTCATAGTTGCATGTAGCATGAGATTGCGGTGGCTCATTGATTGTCAAGTTTTGTCATCCTTTAATAATGAAATGATATTTCGTAATTACGAGATGAAAGTCGTAATTACTGCTTGAAGTTATTTCTGTTAATTATATTTTGTCAAACTACTTCAATAAACGTAATGTATGGCACTGTATGTGGAATTAAAAGACAGGCCCTGTATACAATGGAAGAAGTACACATTTTGTGCAAATAGCTTCTGTACCTCGTTGAAAATAAGAGACCCGGACAATTTCTGTATCCCAGTTGTCATGGCAAACATGTTGGTTTCTTGCGTATTATTACAGTGGGTCTTCGGCATGCCGCTAAATGCATCACGTGGTTACACTGAATCGGAGAAGACTTTATCCAAACAGATCATCACATATTGGGCAGACTTCGCCAAAAATGGGTACTGTATGTAATTATGATCTTATCTGATAAGGCATTTTGACTGGAAGTGTCATAATACTTACGGACCTTGCATTTCACTATAGGATACAAGTTATGACTTAACAATGTTTGTTGAGGGCGAAGATAAGAATTTTTGCTTCGTTTTTAAAATCACGAATAATTCGATTTCGGGCATTCACAAATGGCTATGTTTTAACTCAGTTTATTTCAATTGTGAGGACTGGCCTGACTCGCTGTCAATATCATGCGCCATACACATGTATATTGGAACAGATAAGGGCCTGCAAGGCTATAGAGAATACCAAGCGTCATACTCTTTTGCCCAGAGAAAAATATTTTTTGCGTGTAACGAAAGAATTTCATATCTCATGGGAAGAGTTTCATCGTGTTCGTGTTGGTCCCAGACAAGCAAGGTATAGTTAAGGTAATGTAAAAACACAAACAGAAAATTTTGTACTTTGTGAAACTTCCTCCTAGTCTGGTAAAAACATATTCGGTCTATTTTATGTTAAATTTATGAAGTTTTTTTGTTCTGGCACATCTGAAAAGAATAACTGAAATTCTTTCAACATTTAACTTGATCATCGATGAAGTCTCAACTGTTGCATCCGTATAACGGATAATTGGAAATCGGCATTTAATCTGGATATATCTCTGACCCGGACTGGGGATATTATTTGGATAAATCTCTCACCCCGACTGTTAGAATCCGATCAAATAAAACTGAAGTGATCACTAATCTCGTTGACACACACACACACACACACACACACACACACACACACACACACACACACACACACACATAGGAAACGTTTCATAAATTGATGGAGATGAGATACGTTGTTTCAAAAATGAGCAGATTGTATTTTTCACAGTAACACAAACACACTGACCAATTGCTATGCACCTAGATATCACAACAAACAGGAATGAGGACAAAAATCTTGCTTCGGTTGTTAAAATTTCATGTATGCAATTAAGAGAGAAAAAAACTGATTTCTGAAATCTGTTTTAGTCATACCGTTGAATATACAATTGTGCATGTTTCGTAACGTTTTTACTTTTTATTTACTCTTGCCTTTGGCCTTTTTCTGTTTTTTGTTCGGTTCTTTGTCTTACTTTGGGGGCGGGGATGGGGAGAGGAAGGAATTATATCACAATGCCGATCAGTTGGTAAAGTTTGACCGAGCATCAAAAAGGACAGTGGTTCTACAATCAACAAAAGCTGGTCTCCTTATAGATAGACATGGTAGAGGATCTTAGTTTTATGTGTTAGTGTTATGCCGCATACCATACAAGGCTCAATCTGTCAACTCGGCAGCAAAAATAAGCTGATTGGTTTCAAGAATATTGTCTGTCTTGTTAATTCATTGCGTGTGAAGCAAGCTTTTCATCGAAATACAAGGACTGTTAGGTCTGCTTCGCAGGCAAGTGACTCCTGTATATCAATGTCTTACTATTAATTCTTGATGGGATGTGTTTTAGAAACCCCAATCACGCTGCGATGACACAGTGGCCAAAATACACGACAAAGAATACCAAGTACTTGGAACTACGGGGACCGTCCCAAATGGTAGTGCGGAGCGGCGTTCATCGCCAACAATATTGCAGACTGTGGGACAAGATACAGGCCAACCTCGGCAAATATAGACGGTCGTAGGCTGTCTTATGTATGTTTGAAAAGTTTCCCCCTAGGTTTTACCATATTACATTGAAAATTCATGGGATATGGTCTATGTGATATTGTTTACCATATCCCATGGGTGGGACTACTTTTGTCCATTCTTGGATTCACCATCCTGGCACTTCCGACAACCAGCCAATCAAAAGGCGAAAATACCATACAGTGCCAACCAAAAGTAGGGTCAAACAAACCCACAGCAACCTCTGTATTCTATGTAAAACATGCTGGTCTAAAACAGCCAAAATTATATTTTCCGAGCGTCCAATAGCTTTTACAACTCTAGTATAAATAGAAAAGAGTATTGTTTATTAGCATCACTGATTTTCAATTCAAAATGTATGTCAGGCTTTCTGTAACTTGTATCTAAAAGGGCTAATTTAACATGGGAGTGAATGGGAATGCACGTGTGTATGCACCGAGCAAAGATAACTAGGCCCAATTGCCTGTGATGTCACAGTGAATCCATATCTGTACAATCAGTCCGCCTGAGGCCGCCAACAATATTATGCAACTGCAGGTAGAAATTAACAGCACGTCTTGTGCAGTATTCGCCAAGAAAATTCTTCTTTTTAGAAACGTTTAACATCTGTTACAAACGCTGCCCAGACTATAATCCCCGCTCTGTCTACATCTTAGTCCCAGCTTGCGCAGGCCTAGCAGATAGCCAGCACCCCATTCCTTCGGGCAAAGCTCGCCCTGCTGCCGTCAGTGGTGGGGCCAATCTGACGGCCCTGAGTCGGTTGAGCTCTACGGGTGCATACTTTGGAACGTTTGCAGATACAACATTCCAAGGCAACATGACCTTCCAATTCTCCTCTCCAGAAAAAAAATCCATCTAGAAATATGAAAAAAGTGACTTTTTGCTAAGTTTTTTGTCTAAACCGACAGCCGTTCATAAAAATCCGCCATGATGGTAGACCGACCGCTTTTCTTTCTTGTTTACATTTCATGTTCATACGCGGGGCATGACTGTGGCAAAGTCCGATGTAATGTAGTGAAATAAAATGTTGCAAGTGATATAAATTGTCTTTTGTTTTGTTCATGGACCGCAGGGGATAAATAAAAAACAACCCTCGTCGTCAATCTGTCTAAACCAAATAGCCCCCTCGTTGTTTGCCTGCCTGTGCGCCTGATCACCCGCGCGCATCGCACTTCGGTGATCAGGCGTGCAGGAAAATAGGTCGGGGGATTTGTTTTGACAGACAAACGACTCGGTTAATTTGACTATGAACCTCAGTGTACAGACCATCTAAAGGACTGAAAATATGGTGTAAATATATCTTAGGGTAATTTTCGCCTTACCGAGGTGGTCTTATTGAGATTCTACTGTAATTTCAAATGCAACCGATATGCCATATATATATATATATATATATATATATATATATATATATATATATATATATATATATATATATGTGTGTGTGTGTGTGTATTATATATATATATATATATATATATATATATATATATATATATATATATATATATATATATATATATATATATGTATGTATATAATATCTATTTAAAAACTTGAAGGATGATTCCATGTGCACAAAAAAAAACTGTTCAGCACTGGGAGCCCATCAGCTTGACCCGACAGGGCCTTGGTAAGATCACACAAAAGTTAAAGTTATATGCACATGAATAGAACATACAATAAATACAGCTGAAATATTTGGGTTAACTATGTTTCCGTCCAAATTTTGATCGTAAAAGTGCCCTGTTTGCCTTGCCTGGATGGACATTCTGCTGGTTTGACGGAAAGGAACTTGACTGAATTACAAAACAAGAAGTATTTTCTTTCTTTTTTTTTTTTTGTTCCTTGTAAAACTTCTTAAGCTCAGACAATTTTGCAGGTCTTCGCCCTGTTGTGAGGGTGGGGTGGGAGTGCTGCGTGTATCAATGCAAAAGGGCTGTGGAATATGCAATTTAGTGATCGACATGGAATACAAATGAGACCTAAGTGAAAATGAGGTCTTTTCTCTGAACAAGAAGCATATGATGAAAGAAGTCAGCGGCATCCTACATTTATAAATGCACATGTGTGGTAAAAGGGTACTTGGATAAGTTCCTACATTGCACTATTGATTCTGTCTTCCTAGAGGATTGTTAGCTCTTTTGGAATTGTTCCAGCGCTGTCTATTTCGAAAAACCAGACAGGGTAATGTTATACAATGCATATCAATTATTCTTGTGTGCCGTAAAGAGTGACTGCTGGGAACTTCAGATCACCAACACTGGCATGAGTGTTTACGCGCCAACAGTATTTCATACATAGCATGTTTTATATCATCGTGAAAAATTTGTTACGATAGAGTTTAATTCTCGTCCAAACATTTGTACAATTACGTTAAAACCTGATCGGATTTCTGACACTTACATTGGTAATATTTGCGTGCTTGCATGCAGTTCCTTACTGTTTTTTCCCATTATCAAGAGTTTTATAACTTTATTATCATTATATGTGGTATGTTAGCATTTTATTTTTTGTCTGCTAAAGATAAAAAATAAAAACGTCTGCACTGTGGTGAGAACGAGGTAGATGTACTATATTGTGCAATATGAAAATGCTACCGTGTACTGCTCTGTTCCAAAAGTATGTCTGCAATGTGTGGTTATCAAACAGACACACGCAGACGTGTGTGTGTGTGTGGCAATTGTGAAGCCTAGATGAACACCACAAAATGAAACACCCAACTAGAAAAGATGATTTGGTGCACAGCAAATCAGTGTGTGTGTGTCTTAAAAGCTTATTTCTGCGTACTACACCATAACATAGGAGTAGAAGTTGGAATGGCATCTCAATCTTTTATAGCCTTGAAGTTATTCAACATTTAAAATTTCCAATGGTGCTACCTAGCATAATTTAAATTTCTACAACTTTTGTTATAAATTCATTAGATGTGCAATGGTCCATAACCCTCTAGCAGAAGCTGGAATCACATCTCTATCTGTTATATTTTTGAAAATATTTAAGACTGAAAATTTCAAATGCCCCTAATTTGCATAATTTTAAATATCTTTATTCCTCTGCATAAAAAGACCAGAATCATTGTATGAGAAATATATTCACGTCAAGTTTGGAGTTTCTATGTTTATTAGTGTCAGAGAATAGTGTCGGACAAATCTCTGGTAAAGAATAAAGAAAGAAACAAAGAAAAAGAAAGAAAGAAAGAAAGAAAGAAAGAAGGAAAGAAAGCAAGCAAGAAAGAAAGAAAGAAAGAAAGAACGAAAAAGAAAGAAAGACATACTTTAATGAGAAACACTCTTCTTTGGACGTATGTAATATTGTGTGTATTTTCATCGGATCTCATGCTAAGAAACTATTAATTGCAAGTGGCTACTTTCCTCGGGAAAAAAATTATACATGACAAATGGTAGTAATCTGGTCTTTTGGGTGGATACATGCACGTTTTATCAAGACACCTGGTTTTTAACAATGGGGGTGTACAGATTGACGTTGTGAAGTTCATGATTTGGACTGCACATAATGAGTGGGGCAGTCATTGGTCGAATCTAACGTGACTGCTGGAAATCGGATCAGTTTAATGTAGTGATTCTTCAGATTATACCAGCATACACTAAGAGAGCCAAAACGCCGAGAAAGAGCCACAGCGCTTTCTGCCGAGAAATGCCGAGGAAATTTGTACAAAATTCCTATTTTCTCCGCATCTCTCGGCAAAATTGCCGAGAGATGCCGACAAAAAGATTTCTATACAAATTTCCTTGGCATTTCTCGGCAAAAAGTGCCGAGAGTGGCCTTTTCTCGGCGTTTTGGCTCTCCTATTGATATACACCAACAAAGCAATTTGTTAAGTGAACTAATACATGTACATACAACCGGAGGAGCACGTATATGTAACAGCAGCAACAGCAGCAGCCATTACTAAAAAAATACATATCAACGGCAGCTGCAGAAACATAGGAAAAAAGAGAGCAACGCGATCGCGAATGTTATCGGGAACGTTTTACGTGAATAATTTAATGTGGCATGCAATGCGAGATTGTAGGCTGAGACAATGACCTTCCTCAGAATGCCTGGGACGGGAAGCGCCGAGGAAAGTTGTTGACCTTGGCTCGCTGATTGTCTGTTATTTAAGAAGATACACTCTGTTACTTGAATGAAATGCTTTTTATCGGGAATTTTAATCTGAAATCTTTCTAATAATAAATCACCTCAGCAATTTGAATATGGAATCATTATAATCAATTATATGAGCAACACGCCATGATCAGCGGCAAGGCTTAACCAGCATCCATTTCTTTGTGGAAACAGAAAATTGTAACACTTGGTGTGCGTCATTCAGTGTACCAGAGAAGGGAATAAATGTGTCTACTCAAATTGTCATAAGATGTATCATTCATATTTTGCATTTAACTGTTTTGTATGCATTGAATTAAAAACCTTTCATAATAACAATCCTATTTTGCTTCTTCTCGGGAAGTTTCTCCTTGGCGGGAATATAAATGCGCACTCAGCTGACCACACTCAGGAAAGTTTTTTCTGTATTCAATGGCTAGTTCTCGGGTACAACTTGTTCTCGTTTAATATAGAAATGGGCGAAGAGCGGTTTTGGGTCAGAGTTTGGCTTTTTAAGAGCAGTGAGGCAATACGGAAGGACAAGCACTCCCAAAACCAGAATTTTAAAACAACCCGCAGCTCTTTACGTCTTCATTTCTTTAGAATTTGGAACTGTTAACAAGTTGTCCACTTTTCGTTCTGTCTGGGGTTTTCTAAATACAATGAAAAATATCATTTTACAAACACACTTATCTGGAATAGTGTTACTTAATGTGTCAATATTAAACATTGGAATTGCTGTCCACATGCACTTATACTAACTGAAACCTGACTCCAATGCACCAAGTTTCAGTACTCTGTCACATATGTTGGTAAACAATTGCTGGATAGCTCTGTTTTTATCGGTAATTGGTTTACGTTTAATCTGATGAAGACCATGTTGACCCATTACAGCTGAAAGTGACATGTGGCTTGGAGAATTATGAGACAGTCAATGTTAAATCTACCATGACGATTGTTGGTTTGGTTAAGCTTACTTCATGTTTGCCATCTAAGTTGATGATGGCTGTTTAAATTGATGGGGTTTGCTCACGTGGATGGCAGTAAAAATATACAAGCCGAATAGTAATCTTATAATGTTTTCATGTTGACATTTGCATTAACAATAATGTGTGGGGTGTTCAGCGTTTCACTATACTACTGTGCCTGAGGGCAATCTGCGCACCATGCGGTCATTACGATGAATTATGGAATTTCATGCTCAGCATCATCTTTAACTTAACGGAGTTTTCATGATTTTAAAAACGTCATCAGAAGTTAAGGGCAGTACACTATAATGATGAACCATATCATTATGCCACTGATGCAGTGATTATATATTATGGAAATATGTATCAAACAAATTTGGTGGGACTGAATAAAGGAGACTAAAGCTCCCAACGGAATTTGACAAAGTCCCTCTGTTTCTGTTTTCCCATTTTTAGTTTCAGAACCCGTAACTTTTGTTTCATCGAGGTCTTTGACAATATATATATATATATATATATATATATATATATATATATATATATATATATATATATATATATATATATATATATATATGTATATCTGTATACATATATATATATGTGTGTGCGTGCGTGCGTGCGTGCGTGTAAAATGAAACGCAATCTCTAGATTTATTCAGTATTTTTTACATATTTAATTTAATAAATTTCACATCCTTCAATATATTTAATGAAACGTTAAAATATGTTTTCATATGAATATTCAAAACTTGATGATATCATCAAATGCATTGAAGGACATAATTAAAACGATATCATGATATATAAAATTACGTTTGATCATATTTATAAATCATTTCAATGATATGACCAAACAGATTGTATTTGAACCCCCCCCTTAAAATAATGTTGAAATGCATATTTTCACACTGAAAAATTGATGCGAACATATTATTACATACTTCTGAAAATAACCAAATTTGATGCTTCTAATCAACAGCACTGTTCTGAGATGGGTTTTGTGAGCAAAATCCACGGTTTTGGTACAAAACCTTGGGTTTTCTATTACAAAACCCAGGATTTTGTGAATTATTGAACAATAAATGGTATTGGTATAGCTCGCAAACCTAAAATTTGGCTTGCTGAGGACATCCTTTTTAATTAATGTGTATCGATGGGTTTGATGGTGAGCGGTGTGATCCCAAACGGCGTCAGGGAGGAGCAGGTATGTGTTACACAAAATACTTCAGACACGTATTACCTTCACTCATGAATTCCAACCCAACAATAACAGTAAAGTTAAATACAGCAAAAGGCAGAGATTCAAGAATTTCCAAAACACCAACATTCAGCTTTCAATACCAATGTGAAGAAACAAATTTGACTCCTGATTTGAAACAGACAGTCATCCATAAAAGGCAACTGATACTTTTAAACTGGTCCTCTCAATCTTTCAAATATTCTTCATAAACCACATACTTTAGATTGTTATGAAAAGGTGTATGGCTGTTTGTTTTCATTTGGAGAAGTCACTGTATTTATTGAGTGTGTGCCGGGTCATTGAGTTTAATAACTATGTTGCAGGGTCACAGCAGAGCCACTGAGTTGGCCTGTTTCGTGGGTGACTCACATGTAACTTGTAAAAAATGTGGAATAAGCTAGAATGGTGACTACATTCATATGAGGTAATCCAGACAGGTCTCAATGCACTGGGATGTGTGACTAATTGGAAAACTCTGGAACAAGAGATTTCACTGGCTCTCTCTGTATAAAGCAGATATTTTCCTGACAGGGAGGAGAAGAGAGAATTCTGAAGGATCTGAGAGAAGCCGTGCCATTGTTTACATTGTACCTGTGGAGTGTGGACAGTGTCTTGAGTGGACTTGCATATTTGGTGCTACCCATTTACACTTTGTACCTATGGAGTGTGGACATTGTATTTGAGTGGACCAATACATTGTACCAATTTGGAACCAAACCGAACTTCTGTGGGATTTGATCAGCACCACAACTTTCAGTACCACATTGGACCCAAACTGTGCCTCTGTGGGATTTGTACCAGATTGTTTGGCACCTGTCATGGGACTTGGAACTATGGGACAGTACCCGTGGATAATCTCACCAGGGGATTAGGATTTACCTAAAACTGTTTGACTGTTGAAACACCAGTGCAGATAAGTTTACCTACTTTGTACTGATTTTGATTGTTTACATATTGTTATTGTTCAAGTTATATCATTGCTGTCATTCTTTGTTGAGTTCTGCTAATATTCAAAAGTTGGGTATCGTAACACAGATCTTTCCAAAACATATTGGCCTAACCGTTTAAGACCTTAAATTTGTCAGACTCCATAACATACAAGAGACTTGCACATCGAGAAAGCCAAATGTTGAATCTTTGTGGCTGCTTTTAAGGCCCAAAGGGACGCCATTTTAGTGCACACATCTATCTGGTGGACTGAGATATCACGCCCTCCGCTCCAATGCGGACAATCATGCGGCGGCCAACCATATTCTATCCTCAACGATCCTCCCTCCATTGCTGACTATTACACGACAGTCAGCCATATTCTCTTCAGCTTAGATAACATCATTCATAAACAATCTCATGCAGGAATAGTTGTTATCGGGGTTTAAACAGACTCAACGACATCTTAATCGAGCACTACGCCTTTAAGGGCGCAATGGGGGTAGATGGGCAAAGGGGTTCGGACGAGCCCCCCATTTTCAGCAAGAGGTCCAATAAAAAATGAGAAAGAAAGCAAGAAGGAAAGAACATGAATCAAAACACAGCCTTACTTACCAGCATGACAAGATACTTTTTCTCTGTTACCGTGATTGGTGTGGTCGAGCTGAACACAGAAAAAGGATCTTAGTAAGTGATTGTTATAAAATGGTCTAAATTTTAGTCGGTGGCCAGACCTTATGTCACGGCTGAATAAAATTAGCCTCAGTGCACAAATTCCAGTTATGTTGATCAGCAAAATGTTACAATAAAATAGAAACTTGTCATAGGCTGCTTCAAGTCTTAGGTGGTGTATCTGTAGCTTTATAGAAGTTTAGTATCTCGGTATAAAGTTAAGAAGGTCCAGCTTTGTAAAATTGTTTTAGATCGCAGAAGTGTCAATAAATTCTCTTCACCGTCAAGTTTTCACTCATAGAATTAGTTTTTTACATGTACAGTTCACAGCGTGACTCAGCGATATTCAAATCCAAGTTAATTTTCGAAAAGTCCACAATAGACAAAGCTGACATTTGAAAATTTTAAATATCCATAATTTTTAACAATAAAAATATTATTTCTTCCCGATATTGTATTTCACAGTTTTTAAGAACATAGCACTTAGTGTATGCCATGAAGTTTGGCTCTTATGTATTGCAATGAGATTTCACTGGCTGCATCATCATTGCCATCATCATGGTGATCATGATGACGATGATGATGACGATGACGACGATGACGATGATGATGATGATGATGATGATGATGATGATGATGATGATGATGATGATGATGATGATGATGATGATGATGATGATGATGATGATGATGATGATGATGTCAGGTTTCAGGGTCTGTTATCCATTTTTCAGTGGAGGTCCATGAGTGCTAGACAATAGCAACTTGTACCATATAAATTGACTTAATTTCACTGCGTTGTCATTTTCACAGATGTCCCACAGCACAGAAATTCTCGCAGAAAATAATTTCGATAATTCTAGCTCTGCATCTTTCAGAACAGTAATGCCATCAGTTTGTCGTTAGCCTATACCCACTATACATTTAACATGTACTTAAGCTCAGTTGTACAGGCATGTAAGATCATAGCGTGCAAGTTTCAATGTACAGCTTACTGTTTCACAATTGGAATGGGCTGAATGAATAATGACATGAACTGCTTAGATCAAAACTCTTTAAATACCTTCCAATAAAATGTAAGCTATGCTATATCGTACAGAGAAATACGCTGAAATAGAAGGTGAAAGCTTGCATGGTAGATCAGGTAGATTTCATATTTGTACAAGAAATATAAAATGAATTGTGCTGAATATTATTGTACAGAGTATTGTATGGTTATACTTTCAAATGGACTTTCCTCTTCCATCTTCAATCTAGTAGTAAAGCAGTGAGCAAAGGGACCACAGAGCACAAAATGTGTGCAGCTTTAATTTGTGTGCCTTACATTTTCATAAAATTGCGTGCCTTACAACAAGATCACATTGGACCCACTCTGCCACCTCTTGTCAAGGAATATTTACCATTTTCACTCCCCCATGGACCGTATCTGACCCATTGTTCAAAACAAAAGTTTCTATGAGTTACCATTGTTTAGAACAAAGGTCTCATCAGGTCTATTACTGCTGTCCCTCAAATTTACAAAAATAACAACTGAAAGCCATGGGTCATTGATAACCCAGCTTCTTTCTACAGAAAAAAAGTGCAAAATCTGAAATACAGCAACAACACTCAATGATTAAAAGACCCTAAAAACTTACTGGACTTGGAAACTCATCACCAGATCTCCAAGGTTTGGGTAACAACCTACCCAATGGAAAGCTGACATCCCTAGCTGGATAAATCCACTCTTCAAATCAATTTGGTAGGACTTAATAACACCAGACACAAGCATAATATCTGACCTTTAAAGCACCTTCATGCCACATAAACATCTATGATAGACATATAAACAGTTCACAGACTTTTTATCTTGCATCCAGATCACAAAAGATGCTTGATGACCTGATGCGATTTGATCCTATTCTTTTTCGGAATCCTATGTGGAATATTAGCACTCACTGTAACAGTCATGTTCAATGCCTCCATTCATGAAGGACTCGTGCCTTATCCTTGGAAATCAGCTGATGTCATTCTTGTCCCTATAGCTACACATTGAACATGTTCATAGAGCCATTCAGAGAGCTGGAAATTGTAAGCACAACGTTCTGTCAAATACTTGCATTCATTTAACATTTTAAAATTTAGCTCTGGTAATGTTGATTCAATACCCTTGCGTATTCAAGCAAACAATCCAGGTAATTTTGATGCTGCATTTCACCTCACATTTGCTTTTGCTGACGCGGTCCACCATATATTGATAAGAGATACTTTGCCTCCAATTCGGAAAATAGTTAAGATCACAATTATATTTGAAACACAGTACTTGATTCTATGTTAGAGAATCAATTGTCATTTTTAAAGTGAAATTCAAAAGTAGTAAGTCACTGTAGATAACATGACTTAAACATTGTTACAAGTTAATGTGACGCACCTCCATCAGTAAAGTAGTGCATAAACACAGAGACAAATCAAATGTAGATGAGAGATATTTGATTATATGTCATACATGACGTTGAATAACTGCGACGAACGCTAGCAAACACGGCACACCAGATCGGCCTTGAAAAAAGGCCAAGCGCGTGTTTTATGATGAATACCCAATTATACTTAGAATAACCAACATCTTATATGGCTGGAGAGACACTTCCTATTTCCCTCTTACTTGGGATCGTCGGCGGTATGCAAAATAACTTGTGACCTGTGGTCACTCATGATTTTCCCCACCAACAATAATCCCTCGTGAGGGAAAAATAGTAATTCACTCCGACCCATATAAGATTCTCTATATAACTATGATGTACCTTTGAATCTGCCTGTGAAAAGCAATCGGCTTGGTGTCATTATGACAAAAATTGTATCACAAACGGGTCATCCAGTCCTATTTAATAGAGGACATTAAGTCATTACTCTTTGGGGTCATTAAGTGCAAAGTGAATCAAGCTTTCGCATTCATACTAAGTTACATTTCCATTATTATCGAATTGAAATGCTGATTTTGACATTGGTCATGTGACCATTCTGGATCAATACGAATCCTTGAATTGTGGATCATTAAATGCAAAGCGGCACAGAATTCTGATCTACATTCTAGGTAATATGACCACTCTGAGCCAATGCTGGATTTGACTAGCTTTCTTCTTCTTCTTCTTCTTCTTCTTCTTCTTCTTCTTCTTTTTCTTCTTCTTCTTCTTCTTCTTTTTCTTCTTCTTCTTCTTCTTCTTCTTCTTCTTTTTTTTTAAATTTTTCGTGCGGATACTCCAGACCTATTATAATCATGAGTTTTAAAAGTGGCTAAGAATTGTTATCTATTTTTTGCTCCAGTCTGCTGTGCATTGTTTGAGCAAAACACTTTTCAGTAAGTTGGATGGTAAAGCTTTTTGACAACAATGTGTTTAGCTTATTGAATAAAACTACTTTGGAAATATACCAGTTTGCCCATTTCTCTGAAACCTTCCTTTGAAGCACTTCAAGGTTGATCAAAAATCCCATAGTCTCCCACATTTCATCAGTCAGTGCCCCATCTGCCCCAGGCACCTGTCATTTAGCCTCATTTTGTTTACTGCTGTTTCTATCTCTACCCTCCTCTGTCCACTAACATGGCTCGTGGTCCCACCTGTCCCGCAATTGATTCCATGGACACTTTGAAGGCTCTCTTTCCTCCACCATGGATCATTCTCTTCTTTCCAATGATCTTGTAATACTCCTTTTTATTTTCAGTGTCCTTTGCTGATCTCCATATGTTTAAATCTAAGGATTCCACCTTCTTCTTATCACCTGTTTCCAAAAGAAGCTGCTCACAAATCTTTCTTACCATACAACACTCTTTTCATCACTTCTTCATTCCTCATTGATCTCCTGTCTGTTTTCATTTGCTGCACCTTCTCTCTTTTTCCATGTACTCCTTCCTAGCCACTGTTATTTCATTTTTCTACCCTTTTGCAACCTCAAAACCTGATCCATTGCTCTTCTAATTGCAATTGGTTTCTTCAACTTAGCATCAATGCTGTATCGTTTCCTTTCTATTGGTACTCTTTTCCCTCTTACAGTTGCTCTTGCCACCGCAAAATGTTTTCTCATGAAATCACTAGACTGGTCATTCATCCGTCTTCCTTCTCAATCCCTCAGCTGGTCCCATACCCTCTGTGTGTATACCCCCCCCCCATATGTGTTTTACTGAAGTCCTCATCCATAAGGACTCCTTGCCTCTCTCCTGTTTTGACCTAAACCTCAGGACGACATATGTCCAATCATATTCTCTTCCAATATACATGTTTCACATCAATGCAGCCCTAAACTTTCTCACCCCCACAACATAATCTTTAATTGACCCCATGTTGCCAGCCACCAGGTTCACTTCCTTATATTGCTTATCCCTCTTAAAAACATTCTTAAAAATCGTAAACCCAATAGAGAAGCTAAGACATCTTTTACCATTTTTGTCCGGATCTTTGTCTCCTGCTTAATTCCCATCAAACCCATTTCTTGAATGACCATTGAAAACATCCAGAACCATGTCCTGATACATCTGTTCCCGTTCAGTATTGACGTGTTCGCTCAACTGATCATTACACACGGAAATTGATAATTGGATCCTCTGTTATTCAATCCTGAACCACTGCATCGCACTTGCAAGGTCTCAATTCTTCTCTTTTCATACACTATGAGTTCATGCTTCAGCCTCCTTTTATTCCTTTCCTCTGCCCTATCATCCTGAGCTTTCCCATAAAAACTATACCCCTTTGCCATTTATATCTTTTGCTGCTCTCCATTCCTTAAGTACGATTCCAAAAGTGCAATTGCAACCATCCTCTTCTCATCTGTGCTGTCAAGCAAACATCCTCGGTATTTCCTTCATCCCTATACAGTTTACATATCCCACTTTAGCCTCCCTACTTCCTTCTTTCCCATTTCTTGTGGACGTCATACGAGTCAGAGCCTCCTAGGTGCGTGCTTGCCTCACTAGTTTTCCAATTGTTGCACAGATTTGCAATACACCTGTATACACAGACAAGGATAAGGAAAGAGACAGTGAGTTGCAAGGTTCCTTAGCTACCTGGAAGAGACCAAAGGCCATCGATCATGTTTGGATTCATGACCTTTCAGACAGGGAAATACAAGTGAGAGAGTAGCAATAGATAGGAAGCTACAGTGGGCTGGTAGAAAACATAGGACAATAGACTCTGCGGCTCTCTTGATAAGGTATATGGTATGGCTTCAGAAAAGTGGATGGAAGCTCAGTAGGCTATGTGGATTTAAGGCGGAGGCTATGTGAGACAAAGGCTTTATAGTTTAGGCATCCATGACAGGATCTTCGTGGAAAGGAGAATATGTTTGCCTGGGATACCCTGAATCCCAGGAAATCAGTTGAGTCAACTATGAAGCAACCATTGTCACTTACCGTTACCAAAGAATTCCGTATCTCCTCTGCCTGTCTCCACATGTTGCCTTCATTTTCACGGCCATCACCCTGCACTCGCTCTGTCCACTGTATGCCATTGTATATGAAAATTGCAACCTCAGATCTGCCCCTCCCCCATAGCTCTCTGTCCCTCCTTTCCCCCCGCATCTGCCCTCAAATGTTTTCTCTCTCTCTCTCTCTCTCTCTCTCTCTCTCTCTCTCTCTCTCTCTCTCTCTCTCTCTCTCTCTCTCTCTCTCTCTCTCTCTCTCTCTCTCTCTCTCTCTCTCTCTCTCTCTCTCTCTCTCTCTCTCTCTCTCTCTCTCTCTCTCTCTCTCTCAGCTGCCAGTCTTACCACTGCCAGTTTTAATCACCTGGACCTGATCTCTTGCCTCATTGAGCTCTAACTTCAGGGCTACAAGATGTAGCTCTGTTGCCTAAGCCTCCCGAAACTTACCACACATGTACCTTAACTTCTCATACTTTTCCTATACCGAGATAAACCGTTGTTCTGAAGCCTCAAAATTCCCCCACATACAGCACCCCTTGCATTATATATAATCCACACTGAGCCCCTTGCCCTAACATTATGTCCTTAGCTTTCTTATCCTCCAACTTAAGCTCTATAATAGCATGATTATTATTATGAACTGTTTTTACAGAGGGCTGCCAACTTGGTTACATGTCATGATTTCTTTTCTTTCGGTTCATGTAAGCTCAGATTTTGCTGTTTGTAGATGCACACACTTCACACAAACGTTCTCATAACATGGGGATATTATTTTTGTACGGACATTCACTTTCAGTCTTAGCATGCTAGGGTTTCCAACTATTAAACGTTCTTGCCAAGGCTTCTAAGGTGTCTTAAGTGCTCAAGGGAAACTTGTTGCTCTTACTAAGTTTTTACCTACCAGTTTCAGGACCTCAGATTTATTTTATTACAGATGTTAATAGGTTCTGAAAAATTGAGAAAACTTTAATCTTGCGTTCCATAATTTCTTCTTCTAAATCTTTACCTATGCAGGCAAAGAATCAATAACACTCTCGGTGTGTGATTCAAACAGGGTTAATTATAATTGCAGCAGAACTCAGTATTTTCTAGAATTACTTAACTGGCTGGTTCAAGTATACAGGCAATTTTCATTTCTCGACCTGCTATAATTCGTGAACTGAAATGGTTTTCTCTTATTAACTTTAGCTTTTCTGCGGAATGACTTTTCACTAGTCTTTGGCTGTTTCAGTCAGTAAACTGAAAAGTGAATTTTTGTTCTCGCGTTATGTTTTTTTTTCATGCCCGTGTTATTCAATATTCAGGTGAACATAAGAAAATTGTATTTTTCAAATAAAGTAGAATATTCTTATGTAAACAAAGGGAACCACAATGGTTACATGTTTTTACAAAGAAACTTTGTTCTTTTTGGTTTGTTGTTGTTAATTTGTTTATTTAAAAGAGCGAATTACTTGGCGTTTCTTTCTGACATCGCCTAATTTGTAATTTATAAAACACAAAAGAACCCAAGATGCATATATATTTTAAATATGTTTTCACAGTAAGAATGTACGTCAATATAAGAACAACATAGGACATACAAATGTAATCTTAACGACAGCTGCACATAGAGTTAAAAATCTACTACTATATTGAGCATGGGAAGAGTCACTGAAATGTGTTCCGTCCCGCCGCTAACCATATTATTTAATGGTGATAAAGCAGTGTAGTTCAACACCTATCCACTTTCTAGTTACTTTGTGGCTGTAAGGATTTAAATTATTTTTGCGTTTTGCTAATTGCACTTTTGTCATATCATTGCTCAATCACAATTCCGGTGGTAATCAAGAAGTAAACTAAGAAAATCCGAACCGTTTTAATTATCTGATTATTCATTGTTCTTGGGATATTGATGTGTTGAATTCCTGATACAACTCAATGCTTGCACATGTTGAAAAACGTTGTACGCAATGTGCAACATTAGGGTCAGTACAACAAAATACTATATGTAGAGTATAACAGAAAGGTTAATGGAAATAAAGTTCGTCATGATGAAAGATCCAAACGGAATCCTCTAACTGATAAGAACTAGTGATGCATACACATCAGTCCTTTGCTGAGAATTTCCAAAAAATGAAATCACAGTGGAGAACGCGTTCAGGCCCATTTGGTACAGTGCGAGTCAACCTGCTAGCTTGGCGGTGCATCCCGTTGAAGTCGCTTGGCACATGTGCATTTTTATGCTAAGCCGTTTTAGCGTTTGTTCTACATATATGTGAAAAAGCGTTTTCATATATGTAAAAAACGATTTTTCATGTGTGAACATCTTTGTCACATATGTGAAATAATCATTAATTTCATATATGTGATAAATTTTTACACATATGTGAAATAACAGTAATTGTACATATGTATTAAACTATTTTGTGTACAAATGTGTACATCTTTTTCACATGTCTAAATCTTTTTCACAGATGTAATCTATTAATTTGTTTCACATAGGTGGAAAAGATTTACACATCTGAAATTTTTTCTCACATATGTATAAAACTATTTCACCGATATGTAAATCTTTTCATACACACACACACACACACACACACACACACACACATATATATATAAATATATATATATATATATATATATATATATATGTGTGTGTGTGTGTGTGGGTGTGTGTGTGGGTGTGGGTGTAAATCTTTTTCATTGTCTTTCCTTAAGTACAGGTGCTCTGTTACATGCGTACATACACGCGTACATACATATCCTTAGGAGATCTTAGTAATGATCATTTTCATTATTGAACTTAATGATGTTGCTAATGCGACGTCATAAAAAAGACGTTTGTCAACACGTTGATCATTTTGAAAGGCCTATAAGTTTACATGATCAAAAGGAAGCAGAACTAAAAGAGAGCGTGTTTTCAAAAATTATATGCAATACATACATACATACATACATACATACACACACACACACACACACACATACATACATACATACATACATACATACATACATATCTCAGGTCCGATGCTATTTTGTCTTTTTAGTGACCGCTCGACTTCTTATTCCTTGTCACGGTGAATTTTGGGTTGCTGTTATTTGTATCACACGCTTTGTTTTGGGATGACTTGGGTCAAACATTGTTTAAAGTACAAGGGCTACAGCTTGTATGCGAATACTTGTACGCCCCCTACATTTTGAATCTACTTTCCACCACTTGAAGGTGTCATGACGGACCATTTACGTTATTAAATTCGCATCATTTAGACACGAAACTGCTTCTGCAAATGAAAATACAATAAGCGTTCATGTTGAGTCTTCTTATAACATGTAAAAATGCTTGAAAACTGAAATTTTATTGAAAATGTGCTTGGGAGTGAAATAAATCGCAAATAATTTTTGAAGTTTCAATGATTTTTAACTCTGCGAATGTTGTGCATGCATATTGTAGGCCATTTTCAAACGGTGACCGGTGAAATCGTCGCAAAACGAGGTCGTCTCAATTCAACTCGTTCTCACCCTCCTCGTTCTCATGTCAAATAGCACTCCACTCATTAAATCTCAATACTTAGTCGTCCCGTTGCCAACTCGTCTCATTGCCATGTAGTCCCACACAATATCAATTCGCCCCAATTACAACGCAACCCTGTAAGACAGCACCCGAGTAGAATTTGAAAAGTACAGAAGAACATCAATTTTTAAATAGCCTAAGCAAGAGTCGGCAAGCTGTTTCACATGTATCCACCAAGTAATATACCAGTTTATAAAAAAAAAGTGTCCCGAGATGCCACAATCTCCTTGGTCAGGCCAATAGACAAGGTCTTAGTTATTTACAATGGCCACGACTTAATGTATCCTTTTCGATGGTTATGATCCATAGGGGTGTAAGCCCGCATAGTCTGATATATGCTGCTCACTGAAGACACTTCTGAACAAAGAACGTTAACGACCTCGTGCAAGGAAGTTAGAAATTACCATAGACTAACTACTTCTATGAAGAATACTTTTAAAAGACTGAATACTTTGGCCCCTTCATTGTAGCCTCCAGACTGTTGAAAATGTTCTCTTTCGACACTATTTTCAGTTGCATCGTACATTTGATATGTTTACAAAATACAGGCAAACACCTGACTAAAATTATAAAAAAGCTCAAGATCAAAAGTGGTGTACAAAGTTAGGCCTACACCTCCATGCATCTGGCCATCGCGCCATCAGGACCCACACCAAGGTATCCATCCCCACGCCTCATTATGGCCGACTGTATCTTGACGGAAGGTATAGACAGATGATCCAGGGACGAGTTACCACGTTTTGGGACAAGGTCCCTTAGGACAACCTGGCAAATGAACGACGTGATACTGAGACGGGGTGTCATTGGGACGAGTTGGTATGGACACAAGTTGCATAGCGCGAGATGGTGAGGGTCCAGTTGACTTTTAAAGCTACTAGATAGACCTATACACGTTATCTATCTTAAAACAAAACGTAGAAATTGTCCTTTGATTTGAAGGATAGTACATAAAGTACATTTCCTTCCACAAAGGGTTAAAGTATTGCATTTCGTCTAAATGACAAATACATCACGCTGTCCTAAAAAGATTAAATGTATTTTGGAAAACACTGTCAACTTCGTATCAAATTTCGGATTAATGCATCCTGTTCAAAATTATATGTACGTTCACAATACATCAATTTTATGACACCAATGAAACATATGATATAGTATTCGGAATGGAATGAAGTGATAACTACCAGCTTCACCCTTGGATGGTTTATACACATAGACAAAACACCTCCATCAATGAGCCATGTTTCTGTCACTGCCTTCCCCGGCAAAAGTGACCGAATTTATTGCTGTAAGTATTTTTCTTATGATCCACGACGTATTTCAGTTCATATTTGCATAATAAATCCAACATGTATTTATATGTGGCAAACACAACGCAGAGATCAGGTTAAAAAGTAAGATATTTATGTTCTGTGCATTCTCCTATATGTGAATTTCTTAGCATCCATTTTATGTTTGGATCATAGCTTTTGCCAATAGCTATCATCCTCAACTTTCATGCCATTTTCATGCAAAATTTATACATGTGAACATTTAACATTTTCCTTCCCTTTTTTACGCTACATTTAGCTTAAACAAAAATAAATAAATAAATGAAGACTGAAGCGGTCAAAAAACATCTTTGTTGTTTACCTGGCTATACAATCCTCTGATCAGGCGCCATTTTTTCCCTTTAATGCATTTATCCTACAATATTATGAACAGAACACCTTTGTTAATCGTATCGAATTCCTTTTGAGAAATCGATAAAAGAGAGCAATGTTTTCGTTATTTTTTTTTCTTGCTCTATTAAGTTATATAAACTTTTTAGGCTGAAATAAAGACCCTTAAGCCTCCGCCTTTTACGATAGGCTCCCTACATTTCACTGTTAACTTTATTATTTTCTAGGAGGTCCATAAATTGTTCTTCAATCACAGAGGAGAATAGTTTACACATGCATAACGTGACAGTGATGCCGAGGTAGTTTCTAACCACTTCATTTGGCCCTCTTCACGAATGGGCTTCACTTTTGGGAAACACTCCCGGACAATTATATTATAGAGTAGAAATAGCTCAACCAGAGAATGAATCAACGTTTGCCCGCCAAAATTAAGACATACCTACGGGAAGCTGTCTGCTCCACAGGCTTTAACGCGTATTAGTCCTTTAAATTTAATAGAGTTATCAACTTATCCAGCATCCATCTTAATGAAGACCGGCGAAGGTTACCAGTACAATTTTGTAACAGTTCTCGTTGACGTTATCTTACGATATTTTTGAAGAGCACCTTTTTGTGTTATCGATACTCGTCCGTTATTCACCCAAAACACAACAAATTGTCTTTGGGTTGTAGATGGAGCGGGAACTACCACTGTGGTCAGATATTTTGAGAGGAAAATATATTTTTTTTATACCATGAAAGTGTAGTCCAGAGTAACCACGGACGGGCCGTTCTGCACCGTGTAGAATTTATTGCCGATCCACACGCTCGTGTCGAACGGTCGCGTGCATGCCCTACTTTCGCGCTGACTACTTTTTCATGCGTGCGACCTAGGATCTTGATCTATCGTCTGCTGCTGCATTGTCCTTGATTGCTGTCTCGACACGACACTCCCAGGACGACACTATCATTTTTTAATGTGAAATAGTGGAGAATGCTCTGGACTACACATACAAGGGATAAAAATAAAACAACACTTGTAATTACCTAGCCGTAAATTCCGGATGGCACTCGCGTACCCGTGGAGCGGAAAGATACACTCGCTGGCCCGCCTGCGGCGGGCCGCATCTCGTGTATCCTTCCGCTCCACGGGTAGGCCCGGGGTGCTATACAGAATTTACGGCCAGGCACTCACAGTCGTGTGGTTTTATTATTGTCCGATACAATTTCTTAAGCTCAATGGTGCCAACCAAAAGTTGTTTTTTTCCTTTATCTCGTAATATGGTAGAGTAATAACTCTGCGTTCTCTCATTGACCGCCATGTGGCGCTGCGGACAGCTTTCATCCGGGTATTCAATAGCGGGTCAACCTGAGTAGCGTTGCATACTATGATGTGTTAACGCATGGTGCAAACTGAACGTTTTTCTTGGAGAATGAAATAACCAAGTGTAACTCATAATCATGATAATGGTATCATTAATAAACACCTTTTATAGAAAGTAATGCAATCAAGGAATCAACCCAATAGACATTGTTGTGGAGTTAATCACATTTGATTTTAATTTTAACTTTTAACGCTACCTGTAACCTGCCGACCCCCCCACCCCACCCACCCACCCACACACAAACAGTAACACTGTAAAACTTGGGAATTCATCTACAATAACATATTCTGATGAGGTTGTCTACTTGTCTTTATTTTTGACGCAATGACAACACACCCAGCAAATAAAATACA
This sequence comes from Hermodice carunculata, assembly GCA_964020975.1. Classification (NCBI taxonomy): domain Eukaryota; kingdom Metazoa; phylum Annelida; class Polychaeta; order Eunicida; family Amphinomidae; genus Hermodice; species Hermodice carunculata. Next base: position 59,823,223 of record OZ026622.1, on the reverse strand, counting down.
ATTGACTTCTTAAAACACAATGACCAATGTTGTTTTATCCTACTCGATCCTCCATTATCGCCCGCGATGAACCGGGTCACATGAAATCCTTGCAACAGGAGTCTTACGAAATCCTCATGCTGTTGAGTCCATATTACGTGCTATGTCGATAATTTGCTATATGTGATCATTGCATTATCTTAATAACTGTCGAAGAATATTCTTTATTATTGCATTTCTTTCGACCATTCACATAGTCGAGTGCCGCTACGCAGGAATGTAACAAGCAGAATGCGGTTCCGGTCACCGCGGTTCAAATGGATTTTTCCACTTTTTTAACACAACATACGAACAAATGCATTCATGCTCTGCTATAATACAACCTTATCTTTCGTTTGTGTAAAATTTATTAGCAGATATTACGTGAAAAGGAACATTTTTGGCACTTTGATTGCCGATACGTACAATGTTATCACAGTGTTTGCAAATCCGCCGAGACCAATGTTAACCCGCAGGCGAGTATCCAGATGAAAGCGATGACTCGCGCCGTGTATTGGAGGTTTCTGGAAACTTAAGAAACTGCCCTTCTTTCCAGATTTTTATGAAAAAAAAAACAAACAAAAAAATAAAAAACAAAAAAACAAAAAAAACAAAAAACTTTGGGTTGGCACTATTGAGCCACCATACTTAAGCAAGCGCCAATACAAGGTCCAGTGACTTCTTCTTTTTGAACTTTTAGTCATTGCCGTAACCTTATTCTGAACTGTCCTTTTCTGAGTTTTCTTTTGAAAGACTTGTTTTCTACCCTAATGTTCGGCCCGTAGTTCTTGTGTCAGATAGGGGATTGTAGTTTTCTTTGTTTGATCATGCAGTGCCCAAAGAACTTATATTCGCAAGTATTTGCCTTTTGGTCAAGCAAGCAATTTCATCATCATGAAAATGATGAAGATGACCCTTAAACGATTTTTCCTTAAACGATTTTTCCCTACAGCTATCTCCCGATATGAGTCACAACTGTGTTCCATGAGTCTCATGCCACATTTACTCTCTTCAAATTTGTGGAAGCCATTAACCTAAGAGACGGTAAGATAACTGTGCAAAAGTCCCTCAGTACTGCATTTTATTCAAATTACATTGCGCAAAACATGCCGCTTTCGGTCTTTTAGCTTGCTTACTTTGGGCTCAGAACTGTAAATTTCAAGCGTACGGTATCGTGGTTACTTTTGACATCATATAATCCCATCTCGACAAACAACATACGCGCTGGTTTATGGGCAACTCCTTCAGTAACGATAACAAAGTCAACGACATTTTACCAGAGCAAAGATCGAAACAGTTGAGTACCATGATTGCATTTGTGGTTTCGATTATATTCTCGAACAAATGATCGTTTTTACTTGGTTTTGTTTTCTTCTTTTGAACGGATCTGAAACATGATAATACGTAGTTAAGATCCCTAAGTAGTAGACACTCGAAACCCCTGCTTTTAAGGTCCTTATAGTACTAGTACGTGTCAACTCCTCCATGCACTCTTATACTTATCCTTGCCCAACCCATCATTAGGAAAATAAACCTTACCTATTACAAGGGCCTATCATCATTATTAATTTTATAGGAGATCCACTGTCTCTCGACTTCATCGCCCTGAGAAGCTGGGACATTATTATCACAAACTGGACCACAAATATTGTCTACAAGAAACATGAGAAAGGCTATAGGCCACCACCAGACTTTTTTGCTTTTGGTCGGAACGTGACTTCCCAACCCAAGTTTACTCGGGGTGGAAATTTATAACTTTATTTAATACACCATTTTCGTTAATGGAAAGTTTCTATCATGGAACTAACTAAAAAATAATCACGGCCTGCTTTGTAAGCTCTACTCGTTTAGCAGTCTTAAGATTATACATATTACACAATGCTATGATGAAATATCTGGGTCCATGTTCATCTTCAATTTGTTTTTACTTTCTTTGAAAATATAACGCCATTTCAACATTGTAACTTTTCACAATTTGTAACAACCTGGAAAACACATAGGTGACAACTGTGCCCGTTCACCGTGATTTTACTGCAAATGTCGCTTGGCACATGGGACAGGCGAATAGCTTTTGCTTAATTAAGAGGTGTGTGTGCTATACTTTTTGGGAAATTAAGTGGGTCATGTGATCTGTTCTGCTGCGTTAAAACTGTTGTCTTCCATTTTGACCTGTTCAGTCGACAAGTCGCGAGAGTAGGTAGACTGAAGGATGGTGCAATCCAGGCCAGCTAACTTATCAGTGCGTGCACTCGTAACGTCAGTACTTGTACTGGTGGGCTACCATACATCAATCGCAGGAAAACGACCCGAGGTCAAGACCAAAAATGGACTTGTACGGGGGACAACTGTGGCGTCTCCGCAGGGACCATTGGTACATCAGTATCTGGGAATTCCGTTTGCTAGGCCACCGACGGATAGTCTGCGATTTGCTGACCCCAAACCAGCGGAGCACTGGGGTAGGTAGCTTTCTGCGTGGAGATCTAGTCTTGAACTTCAATTTTTGTTTACTATTCGCAAGACACTGTCAGTGTTAGTCAGGAAATAAAGATGTCACAGAGCTATGGTAACCACTATGAATGATTTTGGGGCGAAATCTGTATCCCTACAGAGTCTGAAAAAAAAAATATAATGAATATGCAGGATCACTCTCAAATTTATGATGTATATTTCGTTGACACGAAGTATTATCACGATTGTGTCCTTTGTATTTTTATATGTCCCCTTCAATAATGAGGTCGACCTTATACTTGAACTGGGTATAATCAACTTTGGTTGAATACAGGAACCATAGATGCCATACACTACAGAGCCTCGTGTGTACAAGGACTGGACCTAACTTACGGAAACTTCCAGGGCTCCGATATGTGGAACCCTCACAATGCCAGAAGCGAAGATTGTCTGTATTTGCAAGTGTGGACACCCGCAACAAAGAGTACGGCGAAACGACCCGTAATGGTAAGGGCGTGAATTTATTGAAATAACCAGACATGACATGGCACAACGTCACCAGTGCTTTACTGAGTGCACAATGACCATTTAGTGAATATAGGCCTACCAGTGCTGCCAAAAAATCACACACACACACATACATATATATATCGAAAACTGGGACTCAAAATGCCCCCCCCCCCCGTGCACTGTCACCAAGTAATTAACCATTGACCCCTGTACAGTTTAGTGTTGTCTGAACCTCACACTCTCACCTTCCCGTTTCCTCTTACTCAAATGCATACATTCCATGTTCCCAGAAATAAAAGTTCCTTGTGCCCATGTCCCTCAATGGTAGTATATGTATATATATATATATATATACATGTATATATACATACATACACACACACACACACACACACATATATATATATATATATATATATATATATATATATATATATATATATATATATATATATATATATATATATATATATAGTTTTTCCTAAGCATTTGCTAAAATCCTGTTCAATCTAAAAAATTCATCAGGTCACGCTCAAGTAGTTTTCGTTTTATATTTGTCAGAAAATCTTCAAAAATCTGTTACACTACCAGACAAATTCCTTTGAAATCTCATGCAGGAAATTTCTGTTGACCTTTATTTCTCTTTTTTTTTCAAAAGAGTTGATTTGGGGTTTTTTTTGTTTTTTTGTTTTATGGTTTTTTGTTTTTTGTTTTTGTTTTTTTGTTTTTTGTTTTTAATGTGCTTGTTTAAGTTTTACCTATCTACAACTACTTCCTGGACCACCTCTAAACTTTAACAGTGGAAGTATGTTTCAATTCTACCTCTGCCAAATTTTAAATCTGGGTGCTTTGGTGCTATTTTCTGATAAATGATTAATGAACTTTTGATCTACATTGTGTTCAATAGGTGTGTGCATTACTGTTGATTACTATATATTTACATGCCAATTGATACGGGAATGCCATATAATAAAACTAGATCACTGTGTCGTGTATCTTCATCACCGTGACATATTCATGAGCTGGTAAATTGCAATAGAGAAACTGTGTTGCAGATGGCACTACTTCTGACTCAGGATTGAGGCTCAACCCTTTAAATGGACAAATTGCATTTTTATCCGACAACTTTGAAAATGGATCAGCCCCCACCTTATAAATAGGTTTGCATGTTGTGCCTCTAAAACGTAAAATCCTCTTTTTTAATGTACTTGTCTCTATCAAATAAGACCTTGCACACAACCAGGTTTCTTTGCACCATTCATTGAAAGTTTAATTTTGACTATGCCTCGAGGGGTACGTACGGTACCTAATATATCCAATATATGGGGAAGGGGAAGGGGAAGGGGTTAGTTTCGACCTCGTCAATGGCTAAGCTTTCAACCTCATGGGGGCCAGAGTGCACAAGGCACAAACCCTGACCCACCATGGCCCTTTACACAAAAGGGTCAATGGTAGTCCCAGCAGCTGCACCTGGTTATTAATAAACAGGGTGTGTGTGTGTGTACGTTGTGGCTATATACTACCAACTATTGGCAAGGAAAAACGTCCAAGTTTGAAACTAATTTTTCCTTAGTAATAAAAAAATCGCTCTATGCCTATATCAAAATGCAAGGGCAAACGTATGACTGAGGTGCAGCAGAACCCCCAGCTGCAATCCAATGTACTTAACACAAATTCAGCTAAGCAGGCAATATCAACAGAAATTCTTTTTAAAAAATAAAAGAGAAAAACTCGTCTCTGTCCTGGCTGATTCCTGTTAGTAATTTTAGCCAAATTTGTGTAGCATAGTACAGGGAAGTGCACTAAATGTACATAAACGCGCACTTGCTCTGAATGGTAAGCACTTCAAAATTGTTAATGTCAAGTACAATGTGCGTAAATAATATATCATTGCATTTATTTCATACCGTTTCCTGAACAAGAATGGCGGATTTGTGATTATTTAAAAATAATTTGGGTGGTTTTACAGGTGTAAAAAGTGTATATCATTGGCTACAGGTAGCCTCAGTGTCTGTTATGTCAACTCTTTCACTGCCAACAGCGAGTAAAGTCGAAGTACTTAAAATAAACGTCTCTGAATTCTTTGCAAAAAGGCCTTTCATTCAAGTATCCAACATGGCTATAGTCACATAGAATATGATGGTCCAGGTCAACAGCCTTCCTCAATGCGCCCAAAGCGCGTCGGAAAAAGCTGTTAACTCAGGCAAAAATATTGCAGAAAAAAGTTAAACTGTGCTGCCCTTGTCGAATCTTGTTCCATCGTGGTGCCCCATCAATGGTGCCAAATATAGCGTGAGCCGCAGGAGGCACGGGGGTATTTCGTCTGTCCTGTCTTATCGTTGTCCTTCCTCAGGAGGGACTAAAATAGGACCTGACCCTCCTCTCCCATTGTTCTTAATGATTATTAGTGAAATATTGTACCAGCACGACACCTGAATATGTATTTTCATGGAATAAAATATGTTTTAACCAAAAGTAACTTTCCATTGATGCGTCATCATTCTAACTGCAAACACCTGTATTGCAGAAGCAATAACAACCATTGTAAAGTTAAGACACCCTTATTAATTTACAACGTGTTTTACAATTTGCCATAAATTCAATGCCGAACTATGATAGAATGTAGAAGCTGAATGGAAACATTATATCAAAAAATGGTGATCACTTATTTACATGACCATAATTGCTGTGAAAACTTTACTTCATAAACATATTACCACAGTGCCATAGCATAAATTTTTATCTTACACACGTTCTAAAAATGTAACTTTATTCTAACGTTAAGTGAAGTTACAGTGTCATACAAATAAAGGTATCAGTCAGCACTAAGATCACTGATAGCCTAATGTATATCCTTAACTGAATATACCTTGGTAAAGATTGTATTGAGGCAAAACATGTGGAATTATAGTGTGGTTTCTTTTAGAAGGACAATATCTTAAATCATTCCCTGACTATGAAAACTCTCTCGCTTATTTAACGTCTGAATGACTGACAAAAACATGTCGGTTACAACCTTGTTATAAATACATACGTAGACACACACACGCATACATACATACATACATACATACATACATACATACATACATACATACATACATACATACATACATACATACATACATACATACATACATTCTCCACAGCAACATGGGCACAGGTGTAAAAGAAAGCATACCTTGTGATCAGACCTTGCCGGTCCTGCCATGCACGCTGCGGGACATATCAATTCATTCTGTCCAAAAAAAGTCTAACTCAATCCATAAAAACAGGAGGTCAAAAGCTCAATGGAAATGGCAAGAATAATAGTTTTAACAAAAAGCTTTTAAACATTAAAGTTGCAACATTAACGGTGTAGGACAGAAGTATTTAAGAGGTGACAATCAGCCTGATATGATGCATTTGGACTTTCAAAAGTTTCAAGAGTCCCTGCTAGCTAACGACTTGATGTCGCCTCAGGAAGTGCTTGATACGGACACTGACAAACGACTAGACCTCATTTTCTGTTAATTTGAATTTGTCTTTTCATTTAGATTAAAAAACACAAAAAACAAAAGGCGGATCCGGAGATGTGATTTTTTGTACAATAGACACTTGAATGAAGTGTTAAGACAAAAGATATAACCACAAAGACTTCCTCTGGTCAAACTAGACAAGATATTTTGGAGGGTATATAAATGATGTGTTTTTGGGTAATGCTTATGTCCCATCTGACCCCCAGAAAACAGATAGACACTTGAACAAGTTGGAAAAATCTAATGCATGAAATTTTTAGTAATTTCGGTAATAGTGAGTATGCTTACCTCTTGACTATTATTACCAAGACCCACGTGTTGAGTTTGGTACTTGATTGTTCTGAAGGTCACAGTGGTGCCTCCCCTCGGCTGTTATGGATCCGGGGAGGGGGGGACTTCCTGTGCGCATGCTTCACTATTCTTCCTTTAGCTTTGATGATTAGTCAGTGGACATCACGCATGGAAAGGAAGCAGGGTAGTCAGGTGTGCTTCTCTGGTGGTTGAGAGGTAAGCATACTCTCTAAAATTGAAATTATCAAAAATTTCACCTATTAGTTATGTAATGTTACCTCTCTATCACCATTGCTGATATACAAACGCATTCGAGGAGGGGGTAATGCTACATGAACACTGACCAACAACAACCGAGACCAAAAGTGTGAAGGGACTATCGGTCCAAGTAAAGAGGCGACGTCTATCGAGAAAAGACCAAGTTGGCAAGACAAGAATCATGGAAAACATTTTGGTCATATGGTTCTGCAAGGTAGTGTCCATTAAAATGGATCCACCAGCTCTCGGCCTAGCAGAAGCAGGTGACATCCATGGGATACAAGTCTGAAACAAGGTCTTGGCCTACTCTAAGTATGCCATCTTATAGACTGCATGCAAGCGTAAACCCTGAGGATGCCATAAACTGAGACATGATGGCTGACCTGAGGGGACAAGAGAAGTCTAAGGGACAAGTATCAGGAACCTACTCAAAGGTGCCTTATATGCTGGCAAAGGCATAAATGCCCTCTTCCAGCATGATCAAGTTGCCCAGGTACTGCTCCGCAAAAGTCATACAGAATTTGCCCCAGGTGAGCCCAGAGGTTATCAACAACAGCAGCATTCCTTGGGGCACACCAGGAGGATTTAAAGGCTCACACCTTGTGAGCTCTAGCTGAGACCTACATCAAGGTCAAAAGCCTATCCAAAGCCTTTTTCTAGGCCTTCAGGATGGTCTGCTTAATCCACAATGAGATCGTGTTTCAGCAGATCCTTTTACTTCAGGACTTACCCAGGGACACAAAGAGGGTGGACCTCTGACCTCTGGGACCATCTGTGCATGAGAGATACCAATGCAGATCTCTACCAAGCACAGGGTTCTTTCCTCGGTGGGTAGAGTCATATCCATGGCTTGAATGGTAAAACCTCTAAAGGTCGTAGATGGAGCTCCGACCACTTGGCCCTTTGCAAGTAAGCCTAAGTGAGGGCTTAGGGTCAGCTGAGAGTGGCCGGGCGATCATTGGATTTGGTCATGCACCAGAGCATGGATCTTGCTTCTTCTAGCCCCAGATACAAGTGTTGCAAGAAAACAAGGTTTCCAGGTCCAGTACTTGAGGTCCATCTGATGGGGGTTCTCTAGGCATTCAAAAGGCCACCTCTTCAACATGACTAAGACACACAGGAGGTCCCACCATGGCAGGACCTCCCTATCAGCCAGTCTGTTCATGTAGAAGGACACTATGAACACTGACAGACAAAGATGGTTCCCTATGCAAATGTCCAGGCCATTTGTCAGGTTTTAGGACATGGCAGACCAAAACCCCAACATGGTACTCAAGTTCTTACTGAGGGCCTGCCACTGTTATTGCAGGGATCCACAATGTGGGCGATATGTGGAGACCATGGCTGTACTTTCTGAGCGGTGCACCAATCTGAAAACACTTTCCATCGAGCTGAGTAAACCATTGGAGAAGAGTCTCGAAGCCCCACTCTGGCAATTCTATCTGCAACTGATTCCGAGAAACCTCTGTTGTGGATGTGCTGTGAAACAACCACAAAGCATGGAAGTTGAGCACTTGAGGGTTCTTGTGGAACACACTTGTCTGTGGTTGTACCATAAGTTTTGGCCATGCTGATAAACACAGGGACCAATCTGTCCTCAGTCACCAGCGAATGTAGGTGCCGTTGTGCCCGGATTAGCCAGATGTCAAGGTACACATAATGTGCACTGTGCTCTGGTGAAGGTGCATGGCTACTGCTTGCTTGAACCAAATAAGCACCAGAGGTGCCATGGCAAGGCAGAACAGAAGCACCCTGAACTTGTAGACTTGGCCCAAGAATGCAAACCACAGATACTTTTGTGAAGTCTTTGCGATAGGTACATGGAAGAATGTGTCCTAGAGGTCCAAAGACATCATCCATTCCTGGGGCTGCAGGGCAGCAGCCAATGAAAGTGAAGTCTCCATCCTGAAGGACAGACTCTCTAAGTGCTTGGTCAGCTGTGACAGTTCCCTGACCAGATACCAGCCTCGGTCCTGCTTGGGGACTAGAAACAGTAGGTTGCAGAACCCAGGCCACCCAGGTTCCTCTATCTGCTTTATAGTGTTCTTGGTCAGATGCTTTGTATTTGTGTCTTTTTGCCCAGAACCACTTCCTAGTAGATAATACCCTATTCCGCAGTCCGAACTCTTTACTCTCCATAAGCTAACCTGTCCCTGTAAAACCTATATAAATATGGAATTACTTTTGTCCATATTGCAGACGTTCCTCTGTAAAATTTTGACATAGGCTGTATCAGCACAAATAAATTAAATGGCCTTCAGGGGATAACTACTCAACATGCTTCAGAGCCTTTTACCCGTACATGTCTCTCTGAGTAGCGGCTTCTTGTTTAAGCTAAATATTCAGCAAAGACAACCCACATAATAATGAATAAATATGAACCTGGCTAATGATGAATTAGCTAAATATGTGAAGTTTTGCTTATAAATGCAGAGCTTCATTATGAAAGAAGAATACCTGTCAAACAAACCATAATTATTAAATTTTGTATAGTACAGGTTCAGATAAGAACAATTTGACTTACCCCTGAACCAATATGTACCCTTTCTAGCTAGACAGCTTATCATAATTAAACCACCCGCCAGTTTATAACTAAAGTGGAAACAAGCTGGGGCCTATATTCCGTCCCAGTAATAGTAAAATAAATAGTTGCAGCTAGACCACCTGTACAAACCAATGGAAATCCTAACAAGGACTGCAACAATGGACATCCTGCACCATAAATGTGAAACAAACTCTATGATGATACCTATACCTCAAACAATTAAGCTCTATTTAACTGCCAACCCTGAGTCAATGTATCAACATAATGTGTCAAGTTTGTGACATTTGAGAAAATACTGTCAATTTTGAGTAAATGTGCATTTAGGCATGTCAGAAAAGAATGAAAGTCATTAGCATTTATGTCGAAAACATGTTATCAAAACAATTTTTCTTAACAGGATTTTAAGTACAATTATGCAAGCTTGCAACTGTTGTCAGTAGCTGCTTGCTACCTATAGCCCCTGGGGGTTTGACCTAACAGAAAACAAGCTAGCCTAAAATGTCTGAAAGGTGAACATTAAAACAGAATGATGCCAAAAGACAAAGTTAAGTATCAAAACAGACAAGTCTAAAAACTGTAAATTATTGTAGCCAAACCTTCTAATCATCTTTGGATGTTAACAGCTAAATTATAGGGCAAGTCAGAAAAGAATTAAAGTCATTTGTATTTAAGTCAAGAGAATGCAATGAAAATATAATATTTCTTAACCAGATATCAAGCACAATTACGCAAGCTTAACACAGCCTCTAATAATAATGGTGCTTTGGGTTCCTTTGTGGGGTGTGTGAACCACTTGGGTTTACAAAAAACAGAGGCCTGTCTTCTGTGACAGGCAGTGAATAGCCATGTCTCAGGGTATTTAAGAGGAAAAAATTGTCTGTGATTGACTCCCATTGTGAAGGAAATGCAAAGTGTAAATAAGTTCGCCTCCAGAGTTCAGGCCATCCTGAACTGATGGTCAATTGCCCTGTGACAATGAAGTCATGAACAAGGCTGCCTGAAAAAGCCAGTCCCAGACCCGGTCCGAGATCTGCACTGACTGCTGGAGGTTGCCCAAAAGGGACCTCAGGGCTGACACTGAAACGTCTGAGTAAGATGTGTCAGAACAGAGCCTCTAGCATCCTTTTCCAGTCCCTGAGGCATCCAAGGACACAGAAATAGCCACGGGTGCCCTCACATCATACTTCTCTCAATCTGAATCCACATGAAGTGACTGGGAAGCATAAATTCACTCCAGGATGGAGTATTGTTTCCCTTGGACTTCCAGCCAGGGGAGAACTTGCCATTGCCTAAGATAACTGAAAGTTAAAGGCTCCATGGGAACCCAGGTGCCAAAAATCGAGGACGTCAGCTGGTTTTAAATCTCAGCAACAAAATGCGAAAAGGAATCAGGGACTTCAGCCCAACATCTTCCAATGACAAGTCCTGGCAGCACATTGCAATGGCAGCAATCCTCTCCTCAAGCTGAGCGACCAGAGCTTGGTAGCCCACTAGGCTTGGAATGAGAGCTTTGACATGCTCAAAGTCCTGGGGCAGTACTGGAGTAGTATCCATTGGAGTGGAGCAGAGCGATGTTGCAATTGGCTGCTAGCTGGTAACTTGAGCCTGCTGACAGAAGAGTCCAAAAGTAATAACTTCTCCTCAGTGTTGATACCAGAAGACTCTTCACCAGGCATTAAAATCATAGGCCTCACAGCCCGGTGGAACAGTTGTTTGTCCAAGGCAGATTGAGCAGCTGCTTGTGACAGAAGCACATCTGTCACCATGCCTTGCAATGGAGGAGCTACAAGTTCCACAGAAGTCTTCACTGCCACCTCTGCAGCCTGCATCTGCTCCTCCCTTGAAGAGCGAGAGAGCAGGACTTCCATGAGGCTCAGTATGGGAGTCACTGCAGCTGCCAACCAGGGGTTGGCTGGCTGGAGGGCTCCTGCAGGAGTTGCCAAAACTCCAGAGCCTGTGGGCTGAGTGAGAGCTGGCTCAGAATGGAGGCAGCTAGCAGCTAATCTGAAATGACCGACTCCAACACTGCAGGAGTACCAGCAGGGGCGGTTGAAGACAGAGTCTCAATCTACAACTTCTGCTCCTTGCACAGTTCATGTTCCGCTTGCCCCTCAAAGAGGGAGGTAGGGTACCTGGCTTAAAGAAAGGGTGCAGTGGGATCGGCAGCTGCTCGGTCCAGGTCGGGCCCGGAGGGGGAGCAGCTGGCACAGTGGTTGGTGGTGCCAGAGTCAGCACTTGGGTCATGTTAGGGCCACAACTGCAGGAGCCAAAGGCTCACTACAGGTGGGCACTACCTCAGACTGGATGCCATCTCCGGTGCTCAGAGAAACTTGGCTGTTTGACCGAGGTCTCAGATTAGGGAGCTTGGGGAATTGGTCAGGGTTCTGGAATGCCCAGATGGTGATCTGTAGGTCTCTAAGAATGTAATGGCTTTTCACACGCCTGGAAGCAGAATAGCCAGTGTAATAACACAGATGTTTACATACAGGAGTTAAATAGACGTTTACGTGACCAACATGTGCAAGTATTTTACTCGGGTTTATTTAATGACAATGTTGTCTACGGTGCAGCTTAAAAGATTTTGCACTTACCGAACTATTTAAACAATAGAACTAAATGGAAGACTATGTAAAGGTCATTAATGATTAAGTGTTTCAGCACCGGCGTGTCATATAAAACTAAGACTGAGTAATCACTGTCTTAGAAGTCCAACCGAGAGTCCATTTCTTATCATCATTATATTTAAAGGATCATTATATTTAAAGGATCTATCTCTGATGATGTTTCTCGTCTCGATAACCGAAGTGGCAGTGCCAGTCGGCACACGTATTTCTGAAATGTTGAAAATAACAAGTGCAAAATCTGTAAATAAGACATATAATTTTCATTGCACTGAAAATATTGTTTACACTTACATCTACATTTCTATGTATGCTTAGAACCCTATAGGGTATAAGACAACGATAAAGTATATATTTCTTCCTGGATAGACATTTTTAGGGAACGGTTATGTAGCATCGCGCAGTCACTGCCCCAGCTAAATGCGTTTAGTTCCAGTAATATTAAATGTGCGACACCGATACATCACCCCATTCATCAGTGAGATATTCCCCGCATATTTACTTTATACATTATGCCTATGTGTATTGACGAGCATTCACCTGGTGTCATGCACATTTTATCAAATTGGTCAACATACGTCTGATTACGCTATTAATCGTTCGATTACGTATGCCGACAAGAGGACTCGGTTGTTATGTCTATGCTATATACATAGACTTTCTGTTTTACCTATCTATCTATCTATCTATCTATCTATCTATCTATCTATCTATCTATCTATCTATCTGTCTGTCCGTCCGTCCGTCCGTCCGTCTGTCTGTCTGTCTGTCTGTCTGTCTGCCTGTCTGTCTATCTTTCCATCCATCCATCTGTTTTAACGCTTGTCAATCTGGTTAATTGGCATCAAGAAATCCAAGAAAATAGACCACAGATGCTGTCTACACCCCAGGTGGTCTTTACAATACTCTGGATAAGACTTGTATACTCTTTTTAGACATGATGAAACTGACATAGCGGTAAGCGTAAGCCCAGACATAGGCCTATATTGACAAGTTGAACAGTTGAAAATTTCGACTTTGAAGGTCTCTGCATACAATTAGAGCAGGACCCGAGGTCTGTATATATCATGTGAGCTGTTTGATTTATTAAAAAAAAGAACATGTTTGTCCCTTCAGTGCAATTTTTCATCATTACGAGATGCTTTGCATTTCGACGATTTGTTTCGTCATTATTAGCCCCCTCCCCCACCCACCCACCCCCCCCCCCCAAAAAAAAATCTTTTGTGGGCCCCTTAGAGTCACCGTAATATAGTGTTTCAACAGGCAAGACATGTACAAGTTGGACCGTAAAGATGGCCTCATCAATTGATACAGTTTCAGGCTGCAGGTCTGTTATATGGTTTAACTATATTTTTATCCGGCCCATCTAATTCGAAAAATGCGTGTTTATTTCCCATTATCATTGTGCTGTATGTTTACCAAACTATATGTCAAATTGGGATAATGTTATAACAATAAGTCTACAATGGGTTGCTTTCAATCAGTATCACGTGTTGTTAAAGTTGTTGGTGCATGTCCATTTGGTTATTTATATTATATAAATGGAGTTTCCGGCACAAAATACAGAGCAGAAATGTTCAAAACGTGCATCTCCGATTATTTGACGACGGGCAGTTATTTATGGTGTCAATAACAATGCATTAGAATGAAAACCAGCGGACAACATTTATACCTTGATACAAAGTTAATGAGGTTTTTGGAAGGGGGTCACTATATATGCGACTGGATGGCATGTGTATATAGTGAACCTCGTCTGTTGACACCTTAAGTGCACAAATGTTGCCGAGACCGTGTCGCTTGTGGTCGTCATGCAGGGTTATGTGTTGCATGACTTTCGTGTTTTAAGTGTTTTACCTTGATTGAAAATTTGCTTTGCTACAAATAAACCTGGCCCGCCGAAGAAATTAACAGTGTGTCTGATGCTTACTACAAAGTCATCTCAGATTCAACTGCCAATTTCTCCCTATCTCATTATTTCTTAATACGTGATGGTATGACGTGTCGACAGACAACACCACGTGTCACTATGAGGTTGCACCTCTGGAATAAGCGGTGGTAAAATCGTCCAGGTGATCGCATTTGATGGTGCGGATGTGGCTGTAAAATATCAAATCATAATGGTCCACAACTCCGACAATTTCAATTAGAACATACACACGGAATTACTGGGTAAGCAATATGATTATGCACTTGATACAAGTGACATAGAAAATTTCGATATTAGCATGATTGGGGAGGTTATGTTAAGATTTTATGAGAAATGAGTTCTGGACGAGTCCTATCTACCTATTGCGGATCACATGTGAATGCAAACATGTGACCTCACCAGAATGTGTGTCACGTTCATTTTGCAGTCTTAACTATATAATCTTAACCTGCCTCATGCTTAGGATTTGAGTTCCCGAACTTGTTAAAGATTAAAAACTATGTTTAGCACATGAATTATACATATTTTGCTCAAAATTAGATTAACAATAACATCAATGAGACGTTGCATGTCACAGGTATGGATATATGGCGGTGGCTTCTATAGCGGGACGACGTCATTGTGGCTGTATGACGGCAAGGCGTTGGCTGTAGAAGGTGATGTCATCGTGGCCAGCCTGAATTACCGACTGAGTGCCCTCGGATTCTTGTCAACTGGCGACGGTCGGATCAAAGGTGTTTTGAGTATTTATTGCCCTTATTGTTTGCGCACTCATTCGATGCATACCTGCTTACAGGAAATTAAGTCTGCTCCAGTCTGACGGCAGGACCCGTGCAGCACATCAACTTGGCTCAGCGAAATCTCCTTTTAGGAATCTGCCCTTCTCCGTGATTGATTGATGGGTTTGTTTGTTGGTGGGTTAGTGTGGTTGGTAGGTGGGACGGTGGCTGACTGATTTGCAGGATGTCGATCAGTTTGTGTCACAGCCAGAAATGATAAGCCAAAGTACATTAAAGCATACAGTTCAAAACAGGCAAGACATTAGCACTAGTCCAATCTTATTCTTTCGTCAGTGACATGAAGTCTTTGTTTCAAGTCATCGTAATCAATCAGATAAGTCCACTGGAGAATAATTGCTACTGCTGCCGGTTATTATATACTTAAAAATAATCTTTAAAAAAGGAATAAGTCACATTGCGTTTCTTGAATCACATATTATCTGTTTATGTCCTGTACACCATTTGTACGCAGGGAACTTTGGCATGAAGGATCAGGTGTTGGCATTGAAGTGGATCAAAGAAAATATTGCTGCTTTTGGAGGTGACCCGGACAAGATTACCATTTTTGGTGAAAGTGCGGGTGCGGCTAGTGTAAATTACCACATCTTGTCTCCGATGAGTCAAAATCTGTTCCGGCGAGGTATCATGCACAGTGCATCTGCCGACTCGGCTTGGGCCTTCATGACAGACGAACAAGCTAAAGCTCGATCCGCTGCATTTTTCAAAGCTGTTAACTGTCAACAGACGGATACTGATGAGTTATTAACATGTCTTAGACAGGTACCTGTTACGAAAATAAATGATAACAGTTGGGTAACTACAGGCTTTATGAATTTTCCCTGGGCTCCGTCTCTTGACGGAGAGTTCGTCACGGACAACCCGGCAAAACTTTTGAAAGCTAAGAAATTCCAAAAGAAGGATACATTGCTCGGTGTAAATAAAGACGAAGGCTCGTTTTGGGTGGTGTACAGTTTGCCAGGATTTTCTAAGGACAATTCTAGCTTGCAGACTTACAAGATGTTTCTTAAGGGTGTGGACATTATCGATTTTGACCTCAATGCTGACACCCGCTCACTCATACAAAAGCTGTACACTCCTGCAGACAAAAACAGTGGGGCGGCTAATCGAGATGCTCTGTGTCATACATGTGGCGATCGAACTTTTGTTTGTCCAACCGAAAAACTTGCCATGACCATGTCAAAGGCAGGCAGCAAGGCGTACTTTTATTACCTATCTTATCGAGCATCCACTGAAGTGTGGCCAGACTGGATGGGCGTCATACACGGCGCAGATATACAGGTAATATGACACATACGTATACCGACGGATGCGGCATTCATGATTATCAGTTACTTTAAAAATGAGGCATTCAACAAAATTGCAATGGGACATAAATTGCATTAATACAAATTAAGCATAAAAAGATACCTTAAAAAAATGAGAGCTGTAAAGCCCCCAATTGCAATGTCAACGCAAGATGTAAAGTTACATTTTCCGTTGACTAAGGCTTCAGTGGCTCTTTACCCACCTAATGTGACGTCAACGGGTCAAGAAAAACTATACAAACCATTTTTACCCTAGAACATGTTAAGTGAACGCAAAATGTAAATGTGTGTTAAATGTTGCACATGGTGATGATCCTGTCCAAGGGCTAAAGTGAGATGCATATGGTTGATCTTTGATCCAATTCCCAAGGTCACATGACTACTTTAGTGAATTCAGTGTCTACAGCTGTAATATGAGGACTTTTGAGCCATTGTTTTGAGTGGTCACTTGAGATCCACAGACCCAGTAATAGATATTTGCGCATGATGATGGTCTTAAAGAAAAGTGACCTTCTTCTAACTCTAAAGGTCACAATATCATTTCAGTCAGTTCAGCAAGTTCAAATGAGCACGGGACTGTCACAGTACTCATGTGTACGGATGGCATGTCACGAGGTTTTACCTTGAGTCCCAGTAAATGCATGGTTGCCGTCCCGAGTGATGCGCTCGCGAAGCTGGAACATTCGGGCGACCTGCTTTATCATACATAAATTGCTGTGAGCTGTCCGAGTATATTTAACTAAGCCTGAGCTCAATCTTATACAGAAGAACTAGAGAAACGGGCAAAATTGTGTTTTAGAAGATAACATATGTAGAGGCAGATCGAGGTAAAAAAAATATCAGATGCACATCTTTCCCAACTTTTACAAATATATTGAAACGAATGTTTGACAATGGACAATTGTGAAAAAGGTTTCCTGAATAGCAAGAGTCATGTAAAGTGACTTACAGATTAAAAGAAAATATCAACGAATGTCTACATCAAACAAATCACAGGTATATCTCAGCTGCATTTTGCCCTGTTTGCCAGTGTGTGCATGCATTTCACCCAACGCAAAATCAAAACGAGGCATTCGATGAAAATAATATTCTCTGTCCTGTTTATTTAAAGCAAAATGCAAGAAATACTGCAACATTTTGCAGAGGAGGCTAAACTGTTATACAGTCATTTACTGAGCATCAAATAGCTGCAAATTGTTTGACTTTCTGCCTGTCTATGTCCGTCCCTTACAGTGGATCTTCGGTATGCCTTTGAATGCATCACTCGGGTACACTGCAGCGGAAAAGAATTTGTCAAAACAAATCATTTCATACTGGACTAACTTCGCCAAAAATGGGTACGACATGCATTTTTTATATTTGCCATCATAACAGTTATCGGAAGTACAGTTTTGTTTAAGCGTCACTCATTTCTCAACGGGGCATGGAGCATGAATGAACACAAAAGATTTTGTAAGTAAGGTGGAAACAATCATCCTGACGGAGATTATCATTTTTGAGCACACATCCTGTTCGATTTACATTGCACTTTGCGACATAAATTGCTATGACAGATTTAGTCCAATCAAGATTGCAAATCAATCAGCGTTTGAGCAGAAATAAATACATATGATTATGTGGTGATTACATATGACTGCTGATTAAACACAGCCAATTATCTCCCATGACCTCGTTTATACTATTATTGCGGGTATGCATGCGGTGCGCGTAAGGAACCCGAGCATCAGCCGATTTTTAAATGAAGGTTTCTCGCTGCGTGAGGGGATGGGGACGGAATCTGAATAACGTACATTTTTGCGGTACATTTGTTTGCTCTGTGTAGGTTCCCACTGGTCTTCGAAATCAAAATTCAGTAATTTCTACATTGAAAGGGTCGCAAAAAACTTAAATTTGGCTATCGCTTCTTTAGTCATGAAAAGAAACAGTGGGAGTCGTATTTTGCACAGTGATGGAATTGATCATTGAGCGCCAAGCGCAAACAATGCCTAACGAAAAGCAGCTTTTCTGAAGGTCAGACTACCTGGTTAAAGTCATTCCGATGTTGTTTTTTTTTCTTTCATTTCAATTTCTTCTGGCCATATGTGCGTTATGTCAAATTGCGCAAAACTTTCTCATGGTAAGAAAAGAAGCATTTTCACTGCATTCAGAACCCACAAAAATGTCTACACTGCAGTTTTGCTTGCTTGCGATTATGTTCTATCGCATTTGACAGCAGCTTGACGTGGTATCGACTATAAAGGAATGCCACGATGTATTTCCAATTTGAGCAAATATTATACTCCGTTGGCAAATAACAAATAACCGTCCATTGAGACCGTTTTTTTAATCTCACAAGGCTGTAACGATTGGTGGTACTGAGCAGTTACTGACACAACGTGATCATATTATGTCTTTGTTATTTGATGTGTGAATTATTACAGCAAAAAAGCACAAAATGGCCCTCCATATAATAATCCAAAACCGGGAGCAGCCATCAGTGATAACATTACAAAAAAAAACGAACAGCCTGTCGTTTATAATTTAAATGTGAAAATTGCAAGTTGATTCAGCTTTGTAGCCGATAGCCAGTTGGTTTATGGTTACTGCATAGAGCTGATGATTTACCGTTCAGAATGGCGTGAAACTAACCATTCCTGCGGAATATTGTTATCTACTGTTATCATCATCAGTTATATTTTTTTCGAAAAAAAAAAGCATAGGCATACTATTAGAGTCCTATGAAAATGTCATTTTCTGTCACAATAACGTGCCAATATATCACAAAACAGCAATGAAAAAAATTTGATCAGTTTCGTGAAAACTTTGGAACAAAGTTATCAGAAGCTGAAGCAAAATGTGGCACAATTGCGTGCAGAAGAACCGCGCCCCCCCCCCCCCCCCAATCACCAAAATTATGGAATCCGCCAAAACGTTGCACAGGCGCGTAGCCCCAGTGATTTTGGTTTTGACCTTTGAAAAGGTGAATGAACATACTTGCAAAACGTACAGAAACGAAAGCTTCTATACTGATTTACGGAAAGTTGCCCATGCTAGAATGACAGAAATAGAGGGGTCGTGAAAAATGTCTCAAAGATCTACGTGTCTTGCCCCATTGTCGTCCACTCAGGTTATAAGCACATTAAGGTAACTGACTTGTTTCCAAAGTTGAACATTTATCATACAGACGTCCTTGAATTTTTGGGTATGTCATGTGTCCATTTGTCACTTCTTTTCAGTAATCCGAACGGTGGCAGCCTGACGAAGTGGCCACAATACGCTGCGCATAATACGAAGTACTTGGAAATTCGAGAGCCATCAAGAATGGTGGTCCGGGACGGCATTCATCGACAAAAATACTGCACACTATGGGACAAGATACAGGCCAGCCTCAACAAATATAGACAGGTGGTAGGACATAAAACAGCCGTTCCTTCACCTTATGAAGAATTTTGATCTACATTGGACACCTCGTGTTTGACCAAATCTGAGTTTTGCAGAGGGTCCTCTGTTGTGCGCTGTTTTAAACAAATAAATTCGAGTACTCTCATTGACAACATTGTCTTTCTCAAGCGTATTTTATTTTGCCGAGGGCCGGTAACAGGCCTGCCATAGTCAACGTCATGGATTATCCTCTACATTTACTCTAGTTCCTCCCTGTTCTATGTTCAGGACTTTAAACCAGATAATTGGGATAACAGCAGTGCAGATATATGATGTAATCACCAAAAATATCCACAAGTTTCGTGATTGGAATCAGCTTTATCATCTATGAATACTTATCAAAATGTTCGTCATTTTGTGTTTGATATCAGACAAAGAAACACTGATTTGAGCTAAAGGGGTTAGAGCAAATATATTATAAACTGCATTCACACAACTGTACATTTATTCTAAATGCTTACCAGAAAGCAACAAATATGACTGTGTTGGGAGAACCAGAGAGATATCCCTTATACACTAACGCGTGAAAATAAATTATCAATCATTTTGATTACATACAATCTACTGATGAAGACAGCCTAATAAGAGTTGCATTTAAAGTTCGAGATGATCTGTCAAATGTAAAGAACACGTATAGGCATGATACGAGGGAAATCATATCCTGTTGCAGTCTGAACATTGACAAGACTATTGGGTTCAAGTGGAAGAAAAAATGAAAACGGGACTTATAAACTTATAGGAGACAACTGTTAACAAAACAAACAAACAAACAAAACAAGAAAATACTTATGAAGGTAACAAAGTGAGATTTTATAGATTATGTAAGCAAAGATTTGGATAAGAAGGGTACTTAGATTGTGTCAAAAAGCCTACTCAAAGACGTGTTCTTACCAAACTCTGAACCAGCACCGATAAATTAAAAATTGTAAGAGTATGAACACCCCTATTCCAGTGGACCAGAGATAGTGCAAACAATGCAGTACTGGTGCAGTTGAAGATGCATTACATTTTATTTTTGTGTGTGCCAAGTTGAATATTTAATATTGGAGAACATATTGTGAAAAAAACCTACGTTAATACACTTGTCAGCTTTGATCTCTCCGTCGAAAGGTACATAGAACATATTGGTCGGACTGAATCTAATGCGCCTGGACACAGTTCCGACTTCCGACTTCGTACCGATTACCAGAGTCAACTGGAACAAGCGAGAACCGGACAACTGCACTAATCCTAGAACCATCTTGGAAGATCAATCTTCAAAAAGTAGGGGCTTGTGCCGAGAAGTTAATCGTCGGAACTACGCCCCCCCCCCCCCCCCCCCCTGCTCCTTTACTTCGCGAAAAACATATCCGTGATAACTTTTATAAAGCTGACATATTCAATTCCCTTTTTCCCAAACAGGGCAAATTTGATTCTTCAGCCGCTACTCTTCCAACGCTAACTAGCGCTCAAAATAATATCCTTAGTTCAATCTCAGTAAATGAAGAAAAGGTTTTGGAAATAGTCGAAAGCTTGGATGTATCAAAAGCTACTGGACCAGATGGAATCAGTGTTACGCTTCTTAAAAATGCTGAACCTGTCATCTCTGAATCCCTTTCAAAATGATTCAATATTTCTCTATCCTTTTATTAATTTCCATATTTGTGGGAACGGGTCGATACTATTCCTATTCACAAGAAATGTACTCACAATTTATGTGATAACTACCGGTCCGCATCGTTTTTCAGGTTGCGTTGATAAAAAATATTAGAAAAAGGAAGTTTCAGACATGTCTTTTTTCAGGGACGACTTATTAATGTCTGTCCACCAATCCGGTTTTAGTTCCGGAGACTCTGCCATTACCTGACTTTTTATCCTGTACCATCACTTATGTGTGGTTTTAGATCTGGAAAAAAAAGGTGCGTCTCGTATTTTTAGGCACAAGTAAGGAATTTGAAGGAGTCTGTCATCCTGGATTATCTCACTAACTTTAGTTAAAAGGTATTCTCGGGGATTTTCTTTCTTGGTTATTGGATTATCCAGTTAATCAACAACAACGTGTTGTTATTCAGGGCCAATCCTCTACGTGGGGAAACAATCAGGCTGGCATTCCCTGGTGTTCTGTGATACAGTCTTTATTGTTTTTAATATTTATCAACTATATCAATGATCTGGTTCTATCCAATATTACCTTATTGGTTGATGTCACAACACTCTATGTAACGGTTGACGATCCTGCTAATTGCTCTGAATTTTTTCACTTCCCACTAATCCTTAGTCGACAATGGTCTAACGATTGGCTGATAACCTTTATTGTTTGAAAAATGGATAGCATGATAAATTTCTGCAAATCAACTCACCAGACCATCCTTCTCTCGTTTTCTAGGGCCACACATTCACAAGTGTTAACCACAGACATCTTGCGATTACTTTTTGCCCTGATTTGAACGGACATATTACATCAACGATGGTGTAACCAAGGCTTCATAAATGTGAAGTGTAATGAAGAGACTCAAATTGCGTCTTGATGGCGCAACTCCTGAAGCCATTTCTGCTTTTGGAAAACCGATTGTGGTACATGGAGGTCCTTTTTGGGGTGGCTGCAGTTTTCAGATGAAGGAAAATTAAAAGGCATTCAGATGGATGCGACTAGAATTATCACTGGTGAATTTCCTGGGACATCAAATATCATATTGTGCGAAGAGTTTGGCTGGCAGACTCTAGCTAAACGAAACAAAAAAAAAAAAATCGAAATTAACCCTCATATAAACCTATAAATTGGTCAATGGTTTGGTTCCAAGCACTCAACAGTATAAAGTTTCTAGAATTCCCAATCCTGAAACTACAACGTACCACACTACAGAGCTCCAATGTGCCTCACTTCCAGGCTCGCACTGGTGTTTTTAATCATTTATACTTCCCTTCCAAGCATAGACTCTGGGAACTTTCAGTCCTTTGCTGGACCTAAATTAAATTTGCGATCATTCACTTAGGTACTCTTCACTTTCTCCGAACTATATGGTTTTGGAGACAAACATTTATTAAGTCGGTTGTGGAAAAACATAGACTTTTTTCCCTCACATGCTCTATCTATCTATCTATCTATCTATCTATCTATCTATCTATCCATCTATCTATCTATCTATCTATCTATCTATCTATCTATCTATCTATCTATCTATCTATCTATCTATCCATCCATCCATCCATCTATCCATCCATGTATCTATTTCCGTGCAAATATTGTCCTCTGTGCTTGTCCGACACTTTCGGTCCGAAAAGTAAGTACCAAATGTGACATGGTGATTGACCAAATGAATCCCCTCGTTTGGAATAGTCAAAATTTTGAAAATTATGCAAATTAGGACCATTTTGGAATTCTAAATGTTTAAAATCTTCAAAACTATTCATGGTGGACTACTTCTTTAACTTTTATTGGATGCGCCTATAGTATTGTTGGTAGAGATAGCACTTCAACTTTAATTCAAATGTTTGTACTATAGGGGCATCCAATAAAACACAAATAAAAGTTGTTGGATTTCAAATTATGCAACTTAGAAGCACTTGAAAAGTTTGAATGTTGAACATGTTCAAAACTATTAAAGGTAGAGGCACCATTCCAGCGTCAATTCAAAGGATTGTACAATAGGCGCATCCAAAGGACTGCAAATGAAAGTTGTTGAGTTTTCATTCATGCTTGTTCGGAACACTTCAAAACTTTAAATGTTGAATATCTTCGAAACTATGAAAGTTAGAGCTACCATTTCAACCTTAATTCATGGTTTGTGCTATAGGTGCTTCCCATGAACCACAAACAAAAGTTGTATAATTTTACATGTCGAATATCTACAAAACTGTTAGAGGTAGAGGTTCCATTCAAACCATAATTCATAGTTTTGAGCTAGAGGGGCATCCATTGGACCACAAGCAAAAGTTGCAGAATTTTTATTCTGCTATAAGAAGATACACAAAATTTAGATTTCGATGAATTTCAAACCTATTGCAGATAAAGGAGCCAATCCAATTTCAATTGTCAGTTTGGCGACAACACTTCAATTACCAGTTTGCATCCAATGAAATATAAACCAAAGATGTAGCATTAAAATTTATGCAAATAAGCAAATTCACAAAATTCAAATCTGGAATCACTTAGAAACTATTATAAGTTCAGGTGCCATTATACTTCAACTGATGGGTGTGTGAGACAGCTGCATCCAACAAACCATGAATCAAAGTTGCACATTACATGAAAATACGCAGATTTTTTTTTCATGTTCTTTCTGTTCATGCTTTAATTGTCACTTTAGTCAGCTTTATACAAGCGGGTGCTTGCGCAGTTACATGCAACGAATACGCATACCGCGAAAATGAGAACTCTTTTCTGAGACCAAACCGTTTAAGGGGATCTCTGTCTTCATATTTTTATGGTTGCAAAGCAATAACTGCCATTAAGCAGGGACCAAAAATAGTACCACCAGGAATAAACTAAGGTGGAATGGTTTACTCGAATTAAGATCATGGATGGTTCTGAAAAAAAAAATCCACGAAACTACTTGGCTACTTCGAGACGTAAAACGAACACTTCTGCTTCTGGGTTTCCAATGTCCTCCATTTGTTCTATTAGTGGTGCTACAATTTTTATTTTTGGAGGAAAACATTAGTTGTGATTTTGTAACTTGTGACCTCTCCAAAACAGTTTCTAGGACTTCATACTTGACAAAACTGTTTCTTGATTTCGTCTCTGTCAAAATTGTTCGCTAGGTGGTAGCACTGCAATTAAGTCTTGATTTGCTAATTACATGCAAATCGGTGAGTATTGACATGCATAAAATACTACTACTGAATTCAGGTAAGTTCACGAACATATATATATATATATATATATATATACATATATAAAACTGTTGTGGATGTACCTTGAGCAAATCTCCAAGTTTCTGCAATTTCATGCTTCTTATAGTCAGATTTTTAATTAACATAGGGACACCTTTGGACAACCATAGACCTTACCTTACCCAGTTACAATGTGTCTGGTAAATACGTACAGTTATGTGTGTGAAATGATATGTAACGACTTCCACTGGGTCTTAGCACAACAGAAAAAACGGTAATTACCAAGAAGCGTAATAAAATAGGACCATATATTCACAACAATGACAGGAGAAAATGGAGACAAATATTAATATTCTTTATATTCTGTGAATGTACAATAAAACAACATTACCAGCTGTTCAGTTTTTATTATTCCACCGCTATGTAATAACAAAAAGAAGAGTCGTTAAAATGAATATCGCATAATCCAATATTTGTGAATTTAGTGAAACAGCAAACCCACTTGTTGACTGATTCTGGGAGAGAACTTGTAGCAGCATATTCTGCATACCTCCTGAGAACTCGTGGAATCAACAAATACCAAAAATAACAGGTTTGTACCATGAAGAGCTAATTTTTGAATGTTACCAGAATTCTAGTCAAACTGCTACTATATTTTAAACAACATAATATAGTAAGGGAAATATTTCATTTATAGGGTATAATATAACAGCAAATAGTATAGTTTTGAAGTTTCGCGCAATTTTACCCCTCCTTGCTTGTCACTCAGCAGAACGTTGGAATTTTTACATATTTAACTTCTCAAAAACGGATGCCCAGTGGGTTTTGATTTTTGCACATTATTCTCTAGGTGGTCCTCTACCGAGTTTGCCAGATGATGCTATAGTTTTTCAATTTTTATGAATTTATATTTTTCCATATTTTGAAAATCTTGAAAATTCTTCTCAAGAACTGCTTGGTCACTCGCTTCCATAGTGCACGCAGGGTTTTATCCAGGTGGGCCTCTACCACGTTTGCAAAACAATGATGATGACAAATTCATATTTTCTATTTTTTATAATCTTAAAAATGTCTTCTTCTCAACAACTATTTGGTCACTTGCTCTGCAAATGCACGCAGGGTTACGTAGTTTACATTCTGACCATCAGACGACTCTGTAATTTGTTTGAACTTATTTTCACTTTATTTACTTATTACTTTTTTGTTTTGTTTTTTGTTTTTTTTGTTTTTTGTTTTTTTGTTTTTTTGTTTTTTTTGTTTGTTTGTTTTTTTTTTGTTTTGGTTTTTGTTTTGTTTTGTTTTGATGTTAAGGGTAGTTTTACTTCTTCTGCAGAATCACTGAACATACTTGTCTGGAATTTATCAGAATAAAATCAGACTAACTACGATTAAAGTTCTGTAAAAATGATGAGAATATTTTCTTGTTTGGCAAGCCTATAGGATATCAACATTTTGGGATCAAGTGTTGGCAAATGCTGCTACTATACATGCATGTAGCAATACAGCAAACCTATCCGTTGCGGCCTGCACAGCTTGAAAGGATTTCACTATCCGAGGCAAACTACGATGGTGCACTAAACCTACTGAAAAAGAGATGCGCACAGCCATACAGAATTGTAAATGTATATATGCAAGCACTATAACAGTTAGCTAATAGTACAGAACAAGAGGGCTGTGTGAACAGCCCGTGCCTCAGCTGATCTTGACATTCATCACACTTGCAGCTCTATGAACTTGGGAAAGGATCAAGGACACCATGTTCTGAGTAAGTCTGACGAAGAACACTTACATGTACAACATCAAAGTTCAAGTAGTTCTCAAGTTATAATGAAGAGTAAAATTCATGTATGTTGCACTGTGACCCCACAAACGAGGTCAAGGTCATTCATGTACTGTCTCAGCATGACCTTCATACAGAATAATTAACATGTGTAGCTAACTCAAAACAGATCTCAAGTTATCAAATAACCAGTAAATTTTGTGTCAGTTGTCCTGTGAATTAGCATTAGAATGCCCATTGACTTACATAGTAATCAATAGGAAAGCTCCACTGACTGGTAAGTACCGTAATTGAAAATCCTTAAAAATCAGGAATCCAAAGCAGTGCCACCTAGTAAACAACTGTTTGACCCTTCCACAACAATATATCCATCACATTTCAGCTTAATCTGAGGGATGGTTCTGAGAACAAGTGAAAAATAGCAAAACCATACAAAAAATTCATTAAAAAAAATGCAGCGCCACCTGGTGAACAAATTGGGAACTAGGTGTCCCCGGGAGTGTCTATGAATGATATCAAAGCAATTGGGTGAGCGGTTTCAGAGGAGAAGAATTTTGAAGGTTTGCCCCCAAAAAGAACAAACAAATTCATAAAAAATCCAAAAATCAATAGAGCATGACCATTTGAACACACTTGATACAGATCCACCCAAGGCACATCCCCACCAAGTTTGAAGTAAATCTGGTCAATATTATTAAAGTTATGACCATTACAAGAAATTCCCATGTTAAACTTTCCTATTAAAACTTTTGTAGAGATTTTTGAAAAAAAATCATAAAAAAATCCAAATTCATTGGAACATGACCATTGGAACAAACCTGGTAGACACCCACCCAAGGTACATTGCCACCAAGTTTGAAGCAAATCTGGATGATGGTTTTGGAGAAGAAGTCGAAAATGTAAATTAGCATCAGAATGCCCATTGACTTACATGGTAATCAATAGTAAAGGTGCATTCAAAAAAAAATATAAAAATCAATGGAGCGTGACCATTTGAACAACTTGGTAGAGATCCACTCAAGGTGTATCCCCACCAAGTTTGAAGTCAATCTGGATGACGGTTTTGGAGAAGAAGTCGAAAATGTGAATTAGCATTAGAATGCCCATTGACTTCCATAGTAATCAATAGGAAAGCTGCATTGACCGATAAGTACCAGAATTGAAAAAATCGTTAAAAATCAGAAATCCACAGCATTCCCACATAGTGAACAACTTTGTTTCACCCTTCTACAAGGAACATATCCACCATGTTTCAGCTTAATCTGAGTGACGGTTCTGGAGAAGAAGTCAAAAATAGCTATAACACACAAAAATTCATAAAGAATTAGGAAAAAATCGCAGCGCCACCTGGTGAACAAATTAAGAACTAGGAGTCCCAGGGAGTCTTCCTGTGTGATATCAAAGCAATTGGGTAAGCGGTTTCAGAGAACAAGATTTTTTAAGATTTACCCAAAAAAGAACAAAAAAATTCATTAAAAATCCAAAAATTACTGGACCGTGACCAAGTGAACAAACTTGGTAGAGACCCACCCAAGGCACATCTCCACCAAGTTTAAAGTGAATCTGGCTGACTGTTTTTGAGAAGAAGTCGAAAATGTGAATTGTGGACGACGGACGGACGACAGACGGACGGATGGACGACGGACGACAGACCCTCAAAAAACCTCAGCTGACTGACAAGTCAGCTGAGCTAAAAACATGAGCCCTCTATTGAAACGTATATACATAGGCTGGATGCTTTGGGCCAATACACATAAGACACATATGAAGATCTGCTTATACCATTAATCCAGAAGAAATTACCCAATATTAAAGATAACAAGACTCATAACAAGAGAACATGGAGTAGACAAATGGATATTAGCAGAAATACCCGAAGCCGTGCTTAAGGAAATGGAAGCTACACAGGTTGGCTTCCGTATCAGTTATGGAGACACCCTATCTCCCTCCGCTCTCCCCCTTTCCAGCTACTGCCAGCTTCCACGTCAATGGGACAACGCCCAAACATGAGCCAAACAAACCTAAAGGTTGCTCTTTCTGCAAAGGTAACCATGCTGTCAAGGATTGTGTGGCAGTGACTGACAGGGAGACATGGTTAGAAACTGGAAACAGTCAAGAGAAACAGACCGTGTTTCAATCCACAAATGAGCCCCCTAATGTTAAATTGTCCAGTAATCTCTTGTGTTTGTTGGAGGTGCAACAGATCTTATGCCTGAAACAGGATTGGCGGCCTCATATACTCATGCTGGATATACATCTGCCGATGAGTCGAATAGTGTTGCAGGCAACCAGCTAACCAAGACAGCTCACTGTAATTTGACCAGGTGGAAAAATGAACAACTGCTGAATCTTTACTTGTATAAACATAATTTATGCAGATATAGTTTAAATAGAATATCGCATATTCATCGTTTAAGTGGTAGATTTGGGTTCTTGGCTAAGGTTGATTGAGATGTAGACTGGGTTCAGATTTCTGGATAAGGAGTGGTTAGCGAGTAATGGCAAGAAAGGGACAGTTTTTTTTACCCAGATGTGCGAATGTATATGGATGTTGTACTGTTCAATAATTCACAAAACCCCGAGTTTCGTTCACAATACCCTGGGTTTATAGAAAAACCCTGAGTTTTGCTAAGGAAACTATAGTTTTTTGGTTTCTTTTAACTGGGTTTCGTTAGCCAAACTCAAGGTTTTGTTCCAAAACCTTGGGTTTTGCTCAGGTATTGAATTTTGACATGATTTTGGACAAAACTCTGGTTTTTGCGACAAAACTCTGGGTTTGTGCACAAAACGGTAGGTTTCATGAACAAAACTCTGCGTTAAGGTTCAAAACCCAGGGTTCTGTAGCAAAACGTTGGGTTTTGAGCACGAAACCCACAGTTCTATCAAATCTAGTTCAGACCTAGATTCCTGTCACTGGTCGGCTGGTAGAGGTAAAGGGGTGTTCCCGTTTTCTTGTGTGAATCCATAATTTGCAGCGTAACTGTTGTGGGAAATATTCTAGAGGATCGCATATGTGGTATTGAAGTACGTTTAGGCAGTAACCTTGGAACAATATACATTTTAAGTGTTTATATGCTTGTACAAAGTTCGCCTATGTATACGGAAGTACGCGACTGCCTAGAAGAAACTATTCAGGTGTGTCTCTTAAAGGGCCAGGTTATCGTGGCAGGTGACATGAATGCGCAAATGGGGTTTCTCTGTGGGCCGAAAAGTATAGGCAATCCTGCTAGAGCAGGGGTACTGCTCAAGCAGTGTCTAATGCGTCATGGATTCATAGCTCTAAACTGTTCCGGTAAAGTTACTGAGGCTAGATATATTTCTGTGTCCCACGCTCAAGGTTACTCATGTATAGATTACATATTTACCACCTATCGGTTATTAGACAATTTTAATATCTGTTATGTTAACGATGATGACGTCTTAAATCTCTCAGACCACACTCCTGTTACTGCTGGATTTTGTGAACTGAATTAATAAAGAATGAGTTAAACAAAGGTGCCACCTACCTAACGTGGTCGTATAGCAGAAAATACCCATATCAAGTAGAGCAAAGATTACTCCACAGTGGAATGTCCTTCAGTGGTATGGAAAACAAAAGTGATATTGAATCCATCATTGAGGAATTTGTGGGTGTTCTTAATGACCTGGCTCATGATACGGTTCCCAAATCTACCTACAAATATTTTCAAAAGCCTTATTGGAATGAACATCTTAATAAATTCAAAACAGAGAGAAAAGATATGTGGCATGAATACCTTAGTGCAGGTAAACCTACTGACCCTGAGAATGTAATTTATAAAAGATATAAAGAAGCAAAGAGAAACTTTCGAAGGGAACTTAGACGAGCCAAACATATTGAAGATAAAAATTTCACGATGAGATTGATTCTACGGGCCAAATTGATCAAAAGACTTTCTGGGAAAAAGTAAGATTAAGTCAAAAGACAAATTGTCCGCCCACTAGTTCACTAAGAGTAGATGATATTTTATTACATGAAGAAAACGACGTTTGTGATGCATCGGCATCTCATTTTCAGAATCTTGGTGACCCTTTGCAGGATTGTACAAATATAATGAAGAGAAAAAAAGGCAAGTAGAAAACCTTATAAAGCAGACTGAAAAGAGTATCGTTACGGTAGGTCGAGATACTGATTTAAATGATCTATATTTTATTATCCTATATCACATGAAGAAATTGAGCTCGTATGCATGCGACTTTAGCTTCAGACGGCAGGAGGATATGATGGTATATTTGGTGAACACATTAAATGAGGTAAAATGCTAATTGATATATAGTGAAAACATCGTTATAATGACACCATATGTTCCCTAAAATATGCGAGATAACTGAATATGTCAGATAAATGAATCAAATAACAACGAAAAAAATGTTTTCCCATGAAAATTTGTGTCATTATATTGAATATGTCGGCTATCTGAGTGTCGTCATAATGAGGCTTCACTGTATTGGTAAACATCTTAAGAGCTATGGTTAAATTTCAGTAAATCCTTACAAATTTCAAACGGTCAGTTAATTTTCCTGTATTTAAAGTTGGTAAAAAAATCCAATATCTAAAGATGATTATCGTGGCATCCCTCTTACCACTATTCTATCTAGAGTTTGGGTTACTGTCCTCTTTAATAGATTAAAAGCTTGGTTGACACAGATTCAGTACCCTGATCCTCTTCAATGTGCAAATAAAAAACAGTGTTTTGTGTCTGAACACCTCATTTCTTATACAAGAAACTGCCCGGCACCTTAGAGAAAAAGGTGAAAAATTATTTGTAGCCTTTTTAGACACACGCAAGGCAGTCGATACCATATGGATTAATGGTAAAGGAGAGTGGGGTAAGTTGATCCCTGGCGTAAGTTGAGCCACCTCCTTCCAATGCTGAATGAGGAGAGTAGGCTAAACGGTAGTGTCACCTATTGATAACTAACGACATAACTTTTTTATTGATATAAGAGACCAATAGTTTGAACACATGCTTGCATGGTCTGAACAAAAATCCAATTTGTGGTGCCAAAAGTAGAATTTGCTGTAACAGGTATGTGAATTTCTATTATACTTACTACATAGGTCCCCTCCCCCCCCCCAAATCCATGGGTGTCATGAAATAGCTTGTATCTTTATGCTTTGTTCATGACTTGTTGAGCTCGTCCACTATGCACATGTAGATGCACTAAGCTAACTTAAAGGCATTTTTTATAGGTCACTGTGGGGCAAGTTGAGCCAGTCCAAAAAAGGGCAAGTTGAGCCATGGATCATCTAACCCCATGGTGGCTCAACTTACCGTACATTATTTATCAGTTGTGACAAATGGTTTTAAATCGTCTTTCTTTTTAACCAGGCCTGTGGTTTATACCATCAGCGCTTCAGGAAATGTTCTGCCTCCAGTGTTTATTTTCCCAAGAGTTAACTACAAAAACCATTTCATCAGAGGAGCAACAACCTGCTCCATTGGCCATGCTGCACGATCAGGGTGGATAAATGAAGACCTGTTCCTGGAGTATTTAGAGCATGTTATTCGGCACACTCGATGTTCTCCACAACACAAGATTCTCATAATGGATAATCATGAATCACACATTTCTCTGAGAGCTATTGACATGGCTAAGGCTAATGGTATTGTTTTGCTCAACATACCACCACACACCTCACACCATCTCCAACCGTCAGATCTGACTGTGAATGGACCTTTCAAAGGTGCTTAGAACCAAGCCATGGATGGATGGCTACGGTCCAAAATGTATGTATGGTGTATCTCTCCATGATGTAAATGTGACTTCACCTACTGTTGCCGATGACATGACGCTTCTGGCCCTGAAAAAAGAGACTTAATATTTGTCTGCAAAAGGTTTTTGTTTACAGTCAAGAATGGCATTTTAATCATAATTCTAGAAAGTCTGGCATTTCAGTGTTAAATGAAACTAAATCTGAAAGGGAATGTAAAACAAGCGTAAATTCAAACTTGGTAATGAAGACATCTATGAAAAAGAAAGTTTTACACGTTTGAGTAGAGCTTTGTCTTGATGGCTATGTACGTGAGGGCATTCATGATCGTAGTGGTAAGGCCAGAAGAGCCCTCAATGCCATGACAGGATTGGGCATACATGAAGGTGGTATCAACCCGCTAACTGCCAGTAAAATGTATATAGCAGTGTGCTCACCCATCATGACATACGGTAGTGAGGTATGGGTTGTTCGTAAGAGGGAAATGGATGCCATTGGTCTGGCAAACAGGCAAACTGCTAGGCGCATTCAGAGCCTGCCCGCCAAAGCGACAAATGCTGGAGTATTAGCTACCATAAGCTGGATTTCCGTTGATGCGGAAATTGCCATGAAAAAAAATATGCTACTGTGGTAGTATTCTCCCCCATATCCAGAGAAAGGAAAATATCTGTCAATCACCTTTTGAGATACCACTGTCGGGCTGACCGCCAATCACATACTGTCACAGGAACCATTATTAAATATCTGAACAGTTATCAACTCTTAGACACGGTTATGGAAATACTTAGTTTAGGACGTAAGTTTCCTAATACACTTGTTTGGAAAGCAGAAGTGAAACGGAAAATGATACAAAAAGAGAAAAATGATTGGAAAAGTATAGTTATCAACAGTGTCAAATTAGAGACTTTTTCCGCAAGTAGTCCATAATATAGAACCATATTCCTGGTGGATATTCTCAAGACAATTCCCTATGTACCTAAAATGTGTTAATACAATGATGAAATTAATATTTGGAGAACATTGTTTAAATGTAAATAGTGATGGCGTGTCTGGCGTTCCAAGAGATATGTGTTCATGTAGTATGTGCTAACAAGGACAAGTAGAGGATTTAAAACATTTTATCCTTTATTGTGACAAATAACGGTATATAAGACAAAGTTTGATGGCCGAGATTCAAGAAATTTTACCGATATTTTTGGATCTAGTCAGTAATGATCAATTTAACATTATTTTTAGATGCCTTTCAGATTTTTTAGGTGTCTCACAGAGTAATAGGTTACTGGAAATGAGTTTTATTAAAGTGAATTTTATGTATCGTTTACGTCAAGCAGCTAATGATGGCAAGTAATATATTGTAACTTGTAGTTGTGTATGGATTTTCAGAAGAGGCATATATTGTGTGTGTAGAGTAATTAAGTGTATATGTTGTGATACGATTACCCCTATGATGTACCCATTTCCTTATAACGATATATATTGTCATATCTTAATGCACTGAGTAATAATTCACATGTTTAATCAATGTTTGTAACTTATTATCATCAATCTCTAACATTGCCCAACATCTCTTATATATTATATTTATGTATCTCTCCAGCCAATGGAGGTTATAATGAATATCCATCCATCCATACATACATACGAGAGGTGACTGGATTGATACTACCCAAGGATTTCTTTCATTTTTAATTGAGTAGTAATTTTGGGTTTGAAATTTTTCAATGTTGAAGTTGTCGGTTCTATCATTGTTCTAAAAACAATACTGTGACACCAGAAAATGTTTTATTTGCTTTTGGTTGTGTTGTGGGTATATATCAACGAGTGGCCGTACGTGTACACTGAACGAAGCCTAGAGCATTTAACAGATGTTTGCCCCCCCCCCCCTTCTTGAAAAGGTGCCAGACAATTTTGCATGATTTGCAGTGACCGTCAACAAAAATTTTGTGACTTACAACTCAGTATTACGAAATGGCAGTTTGTATAGGGGAAATGGCTGTCACAGGGACATACCGTCACAGGACATGCAGTTACAGACGGGATATTCCCCCTTGCAACTGAATGGTCACCACACTAGGTCGACCTGCAGATCACCTCAGGATTTTCCTTTACAATTATTGCTTTCCTTTGGACATTTTTGATTCATATGGACCTATGAAGATCACTGTTCGAGAATTCTGGAATACTGGGCTTGAGGATCGTGGAGTTTTACGATTTTTCACAGGAACGTCTTTGTTTGAATAGCCCACCATACTGACTGTCATACTGTCTGCACAATGTTACAAGGTAGTCAAGGTGAAGCTAGTGCAACAGTCATTGCCGGTGGTTTGCATACTGCTAAACAGCCTTTAAGGCCTCTAGGGACAAATCTGAGTCTCGAAACATCCATCGGTAGATGACAATCATCGAGTGGACTTTCCCCGCCTACCAATATGCCTCATATGGATTCAGGAGCTTTGGCTAGTAATGCTGATACCCTGTCAATCAGTGCTAAGTACAATGGTGTTGAGGGCAACATGAGTTAATGATGCTGACATAGACGACTTCTTCAACAAGTTTACAAGTTCTCACATCGAAGCTTCGTTAACGCATATCATTTGCAAAGCAATCCAGAGCAAAGTAAGCAGGTATGAAAAAAGAAGATCTTGAGAAGAATGTAAGTGAGCTGGAGACACAGTTGGATGATGTTTAATCTGCCTTGGTGTCTGACTTTAAAGTTGCACAGAATGAGAAATGGTTTGTTCAGCTTGAGAACGACCTTAAGGAGCTGCAACAGTATGCTTACAGAAATGGCTCGAGATCCAGAGATGGATGGTGGGGATACTGATACTATCATACAATATATATATATATATATATATATATATATATATATATATATATATATATATATATATATATATATATATGCATGCGTGCACATGTATAATGTGTTCATAATTTTCTTCACTGCCAGTTGAGTTACATTAGGTTTCACAGCATTTCTTGAATACCGCGCTCAATGCCATAAATCCGTTCTGTATTCAAATTATCCTTGTTCAGATGTGTTTTACGAACTGTTGAAGTTTTAATTAAATTTTATTCCAGTATGCTCCCACCACTCATGCTTGAATATGAATGTGTGTTAAAAATGTTTACACCTTATGTTATAATACATGGCGTGTGTTTCATACACTAAGATACATAGGCCTACTAGAGCACCGGCTTGCTTCGTTACTTTGCTCAAATGTTGTGTTCTACAAACTGTTGGAACTTTTATTCAGGTTTTTGTACATGTATGCTCCTACCAATTATACTTGAGTGATTGTGTATTCAAACTGACGTCTACACTGTATGTACTACATGACTGTGTTGCCATATACTCAGATACATACTGAAGCATCAGCCTGCTTCACTATTTGATAGCTTTGATGTGTAACTGGAGCTACCGTAACTTATATATCACTCATACTTGCTCGTAGTTTGCTCCTTTTGTTTCTCTAGCAATTACATGCCTCTTATCTTTTTTTGTTTTTACTATTGTTTCCTAATTGTTGCTTATGCACGTTTTCATGTTTGTGCCAATCAGTTACATTCATTGTATACCCCTTAAATATGTTTATGCTTTTCCTTTATTATCTCATGTCACTTATATGTTATTTCTAATGTGCATCATTCGCTTTGCCAAGTTGTGTTTCGTCACTTACTTTAGATCATTTGATGTGTATCTTGTGGGCTTGAATGCACTGTTGAGTCTGTTTGCTACAATATTTTTGCAATTTTTCTGGCAGAATAATGCACAAAACAGGTCTCCATAGGTGAAGTTCATATTTTTTTGACCTTGTACCGCTATGGGCTGTAGTAGTAGTAATAGTAGTAGCAGTGATGACATTGATGAGTCAGGTAACGAAAGCCAGTACACCATCACACGTGTATGAGCCTGATGATACAGTCATACAACACCTAGACCCAGCATGTATCCAGTTTTATACTGATCGACTGATCGCGTGGACTGAAGCATGTGTTGATTTCTACAGAAGAAAAAACATGGGAAAAAGGTACTGAAAAAGCCACATAAATATGTCACACTCGACAAAAAAGGTACAGAGATCCTAGTTCCAGGGACGGACAAAGCAGTGAAATCAGCATCTCTATTCAGCCACAGGGCAAAGTAACTGTGACTGGAGAAAGTATTCATCAATGGCCCTCATAGCACTTTGTACAGATAAGAGAACTGTTGTTAGCCCTCTACACAGACTCACAACCCATGGCTACACTGGAAATGGCACAAGAGGGTACTGCAGTGTGATGGTTTATGCCTCCACGCTCCATGGAATAAATACTCGTTTTTGGAGTTTTTCTGGATGCCAGTAAAGTGAAGCTAAAGTCTACAAGTAGTTAACGTATAAGAGCATTACCATATTAGATTTTTCTACCAAAATACAGCCCCATTTCAAGGGGAAGTGAACCTCCTTCAATCATTGCTTGTCCAGAACTCATATTATTGCTTACTGCTTTCCCATCCCATCCCACAGGAAATTTGCCGGAAACATGGCCTCACTACTACACTCACAGGTGATGTTCTAGGTTCGGTACAATGTGAACTCTATAACTTAGGGGTGTTAAACAGTGAAATGACTATCACACGGTCACAAACTGAGTCTTGTACACCTGAAGTTCCATATGCAGACTTCATCTACACTAGTGATTGCATGTCTGAAGCACAAGAGAAAAAGTTGTATAATTGGACAATGGATTCAATGAATTCATCCCCACAAACTGTTAATGAGATCAGAAATGAGGGACCTGGATCAGTCCAAGTCGGGTAATGACAGTCTGATCTCCATTACCCTGCTTAATGAACCAGCAGATTCTTTTGTTGAACAAGTAGATCTTACCAGTGTATTGTTCTATACAGAGCACCCCGTTGCACGGAAGGAAGAGTGTGCTGAGTATTACGAAAAACAGCTTGAAAAAAGTGCACTGAAAGAACCTCATACCTGTCAGATGCTCCCAAATAAAGACGTGATAGTCATAGTGCCAGCTACTTCAAAGAGAAACAGTGTCTCCTCAACATCGGAGTCCCAGCAGATCAGCATTGCTGCACATAGGAAAGTCATTGTGTCTGGAGACAATGCAACCTTACAGCACTGGGCATCTACAGTGTTCCCAGAGAAATTAAAACTACTTAAGATGCTGTACACAAGCACAGAGGATACACACCTTGCCGCATTGCACATGTCTGTATCCCCTTCCTCAAGTACTCCTACTCAGCATGTGTCTCAGTCCTTGTTCAGCACTACAAGCCAGAAGACAAGAACTGAAGATACTGCACGTGGAGTTACAAAAGACTCATTTCTGCTATATCTGGATGCAGCAGTTACTGACAATTCACACGATCACAGCAGTACTCCCATATCTGCACAGGAACAAAGCCAGAAAGTGGGCGAAAAGGACCTATCATTGCATAACTTATCCTCAGGCAAGTCACTGAACCTCCCTCAATCACTCCATAGTACTCAGGCCACTGCGAGTAATGGTATGTTACCAAAAGTGGAGGAGAATGATCATTAATGCCAGCAGAAGACTCATCAGGTAGTTTCACCATTTTGTTGGCAGATCACTGTTTAGATGTGGAAAAGAAACTGTTCCATATTACTGGTCAGCTTGAACATTTCCAGGACAATAACAAGAAATTCACATAAGAAATAAATTGCCTTAATTTCAAGGATGATGCAACAGAGTAGAGGTCACCACAACTCCTACCAACTATGCCAATCCTCATATAGGAAGAAAATCTGTACATTCTATGTCAGGGTGCACAGGATGGTACAATATCAGATGCACTAAATTAATTCAATCCATACCAGTCCCTTTTTTCCATATATACTGAACCAAACAAATAACGCAACTTTTTCATTTGGGTTTATTTTCACACTGGAACTGTACTTAAAGTTCAGAAATATACGAACCGTTGTTAAATCAGTCTAAAATAATGCACCAAGTAGTGTGACCTCAAGGTCGAGTACCCTGACCTTGCCATGGGGTCATTGTCATGAATCAAGAGTGACTACAGCAGGCTATTTTACCCAAGTCTCTGACACCTGAAATTAAGGTTGCCAAGTCTTTGATTCTGGGACAGGAAAAGGCCACATTGAAATCAGCCCAAGCAAGTCCACAAATCCACTATATCCAGACTTGCTACAAGATTCCAGGAGACTGGGGCCACAGCTGATAGACAGCGTCCTGGGAGACCAAGAGAAACCACACCTGCACAAGACAGACACATCAGGGTGTCACATCTGCGGAACAGAACTCGACCAGCCACTAAAACTGCACAACAGACACCTGGCAGAACCAATAACAGAATATCTGCCCAGACAGTCCGTAATAGACTACAAGAACACCATCTACACGCCAGGCGTCCTTACAGGGGTCAAATTTTGACACAGGCAAGAAGGCAAGCCCACGACAATGAGCTACTGCCCATACTCGCTGGACCCATCAACAGTGGAGGGATGTGCTATTCACCGATGAATCCCGCTTCACCCTATATCATGCAGATGGTAGGACACGTGTTTGGCGACGAAGGGGAGAACGCTACTCAGATGCGTGTGTGCTGGAAACAGATAGATTTGGAGGTGCATCAGCGATGGTGTGGGGTGGAATTTCATTCCCAGCCAAAACCCAGCTAATCTTCATTGAAGGCAATCTTAACGCTGCCAGTTACAGGGATGAGATCCTTCAGCCTGTTGCTGTCCCTTTCATTAGACACCACCAACTCCACTTGCTTCAACAGGACAATGCTCGGCCCCATGCCGCTAGACTGACGATGGATTTTCTGCAAGGAGAAGGAATTAACGTTTTGCCATGGCCAGCCTTCTCACCTGATATCAATCCCATTGAGCATCTTTGGGACTACCTTGACCAGCGTGTTCGCAGACGGGATCC
This sequence comes from Hermodice carunculata, assembly GCA_964020975.1. Classification (NCBI taxonomy): domain Eukaryota; kingdom Metazoa; phylum Annelida; class Polychaeta; order Eunicida; family Amphinomidae; genus Hermodice; species Hermodice carunculata. Next base: position 59,784,310 of record OZ026622.1, on the reverse strand, counting down.
AGCGCCTGCCAACCGCCAGCAGCTTCGCCAGGCTCTTCAAGAAGAGTGAGATCGTGTGCCCCGGCAGATGGAGCAGCGGCTAGTGTCATCCATGCGCCGACGTTGCATAGCAGTTACAGATGCTGATGGTGGTCACACACAGTATTAGTGGACATGCCAATTTGTGAACTTTACAAATCAATGTTGCCCTGTTTATTGCCAGCTGGTCGCGCCCTCATTGACAGTTTCAAGTTTTTGTTTTTCACATGTTATGCCAAAAAGACTGCAGAATATGGATCTAATTTGTTTGTGTAATATAAAAGTAAAAATAAATATTTAAGTTAAAAAGTTTAAGGGTTGCGTTATTTGTTTGGTTCAGTATATTTACCTAGATTTAAGACAACAATTGCATATTTAATTCTCCATGAAAAGAGCTTTCGTTCAAGTACCAACAAACTATAGTCTTAAGTCAGTGGTTCTGGCACTGCCCTTGCGGCAGGCACAGCATGACTTGCCAGGCAGTGCCACAACCACTGACCAAGGCCTGTGACAATAGCATGGAATCAGTTAAAAGCATTTCATATATTCTGGCTAACCTCAACTAGGCAACAATTCACATGTGAAAGCTGCAAGATCATACCTCTCAATATACTTAAAGCATGTGCAGTATATGCTGGTAACAATACTGATACAGTGGCAGTCAACAAAAGTACACAGACTGCCAATGAACTTTGGTCTGCCTCATGTGGATCGAAAGTTTGAATCAAGTACCATTAGCACACAAACAGGTACTACAGTTGAATACATCACCATCAACATACAGACAGAGGCTACATGGCTAAATAATACAGTAGGGCCCCATAGCACACAAAACAGCAATGACGAAACCCAAACTAGAAAGTGCTAACTAGTCAAAACCAAATGCTAAAGAGGTGTCTCACAATGACAACTTGGATATGACCACTCCTGGTGCACAAAGGAAATCCAGAGCAACTGAAGAGGAAATAATGGCCAATCAAAATAGCAAAGTCAGTGTGCAATCACATAAGGTGAACAACCCAAATGACTCTCTGAATACCGTACTAGAGACAGACATTATAGCCCTGGAAAGATCTGAAATTGTAATATTAAAACAGAAACTTGAAAGAATTCAGAAAGACAAAGTTCTAGAAAAACAATCTATACACACACTGTAAAAAGCACTAGCAGACAGCAAAAAAGCCACCATAGAACCTAAAAGATCTGTGGTAAGCAAACATCACAACACATGCGAGTGCTCCAAAACTGCAGCCAATATGAAGATACAGTTGCGACAATTGAAGTTGGAAAAAATCTCCCTCTCTGAACAAATGTCTTTTGATAAATCACATCATGAGCAAAGAAAACGAAAAACATGCTACAGAAATGAATTAAGCTTCAACAGGCTGAGCTGGATAGTAAACATGATCAGTTCTCCATAAAAGAAAAAAGAGGTAGTAATCATTGATGGTAAGAATTCTGAACTTCACAATAAACTCAGGCAGCAGATGGATAAAGTAATAGATGTGCAGCTATAACTTATCAGCCAAGTAGGTGAGCACATCGATGCTGTACTGAACCATATATGACCAACCACATCTGATATAACCAACGACCAATATCAAAACGTAATGTGCCCTTTTGGCAAGTTAATTTTCACCCTAAACTCTTTACCCTCAGACTGTTTACCCCCATGACCCTTGCAGACGATGAATGATGACTGATCATTTTCCTGTAGACGACATTTAGCGCCTCTGGTGGTTTCCTTGGTGACTACTTTTGACGACATCGGTACATACCAATTTCAGTTGTTCTTTATTACATTTTATTGGTGCACCAACAAATAAAATTTCCCTAAACAACATCATTTGAAGCCCAACTATTGATCCATAGTCTTAGTTTCGATTATTTTTTTCCCGAGAAGTCGCTTTATTTGAAATTTGGGTCATGGAACCGCATCTGTGTCACCGCTGTGGATGTTGACCGGAACAAAATGGCGGACATGCACACATGCATTCTAAGGTCACTGCCGCCCAGTGCAAATTAGGACTTATTTGAAATAATTTTTGTTCAGGATGTTGACTCTGAGTCAGAGTTTGAAGGCTTTGCATCCGATAGTGAATCTGATAGGCCCGTTTCACCTGATTCCAAAGACACTGACCCGGAGATCGCAACCAGTGGCAGCAACAGCGAGTCAAGGTCATCTGAATCTGAAGCTGATGCATCAACCAACCACCATAGCAACCGTTATGGCATCCGAACTGATGGCCCAGAGTGGACAGCAAGGATAAGAAATAAAAATATCCATTCTTTTTGGAGAGAAAGACTGAAAGGACCACAATTTCCCACAAATTTTGACAATACAACCGCAACACCCCTGGATTATTTTAGCTTGTTTTTGGAGCCGCAAATTTTTGATGACATTGCTGCAGAAACAAACAAATACGCTGATGTCTACCAAAATGAAAAGAAATCAGATAGACAAGCTTTGGTTCAACACATGTGGAGAGGAAATGAGAGCTTTCTTTGGTTTGTCCATTTTAATGGCTGTAAATCCAGTGCATGAGTATGTGGATTACTGGTCTGACGACCCTTTCCTGGGCAGTCATGGATTTTTGAGACGATGACTTTGAATAGATATGAAAAAAATTAGTCAATATCTACACTGTAACTGTGCAGCAGCAAGGCAACCAAGGACTGATGCAAGTTTCCATCATTTGAACAAAGTGTCACCAGTTGTTGACATGGCTAGAAAACTTTAAAAAGTACTACAAACATGGCCAAGACATATCGATTGATGAAGCTATGAAGGGATATGAAGGCAGGTTGGATTTACAGATGTATATGCCTGCCAAACCTGAGCAGTTTGGCCTCAAGTTTTGGGCACGGTGCAATGGAAATACCTATTATATGTCAGACTGTGTACTGTATACTGGCAAATGAGATTAAAATCCTGTGCAACGCCAATTTGGCCTTGGATATAAAGTTATACACGAGATGTCAAGAGATTTGACGGGTCAGTACCATTGTCTCTATTTTGATAGATACTTTACGAGTACAATCCCGCTTGAACATCTGTTAGATGACCAGCTTTATGCATGTCCTACATTGAACACAACTTGGAGGAGCATTGCACCCCAGTTGAAGGGACCTAAGAGGCAAGTGAGGAGACTTATATCAAACAGGGGAGACCAAAAGTCTTATCAAAGGGGTGATTTGACCTTGACAGCAGGGAATGACAATAATGTTGACATTGTGGCACACACTAACCTCAAAAACCCAGACCAGAAGGTTACTTGTGAGCGCCACAAAGGCAGAGAAAGAAAAACTGTAAACCAGCACAAAGCAATCCATGAATACAATCTTCATATGAATCGGGTGGATGTACATGACCAGTTGCACAAGAAATATGCAGCTGCCCGAGCTAGTAGGAAATACTGGAAGTATATTCTTTGGTTTGTCATTGATTGCTGTAGAGTGAATGCATGGATTGTGTAAAGTGCTTCCTCAACTCACCAGTTATCCAAAAAATTACACTCACAAAGACTTCATTCAGGAGTTAGGGACAGGCCTACTTTTGTGGACGCAAGATACTCTGTAAAGAATCCTGTCCTGTTGAAGCCCATCGGCTACCTCACAAATACAAGCGTCTTCCTGGAAAAAAACGACACTGTAAAGGCTCCCCAAAAGCAGGAAGGAATCGTGCGGTCATTTTCAGATGTGAAGTTTGCAATATCCATCAGTGCCAAGACTGTTTTCGTGACAATCACAAATTACCAGATGAATAGATTACTCCACTTATTATGGTGGAATCTTGCGAACACACATCATCTGCAGGTCACCTATATGATGATCATCATCATGTCTGTGAACTTACAAGGTCATTCATGTGACCATTTAGTGACATCCCACATGTTAACCTTTATGAACTCGACATTATTGTGCTATAAAAAGAAAGAAAACAAAGTTCATAATGTTTGAAAACTCGATTGAATTAAAGTTTATTCCCACCTTGCCTGCTATACTTACCTTTTCATGCTTACTTTGTCATCAGGTGTTACCATGGTTACACACTCTTATTCCTATTCACAAAATATTATTTATATTCTGTTCTACAGAAGTTTTGGACTTGTTTCATCTGAAGGTGAGGTACACATTAACTTGTATGAAGTAAAAGTCAGTGCAGTATTCAAGCAGACCTTCCTAATTTACTGGTGTAACCATGGTTACATGCAATAGGGGCATGTAACATGTAAATTAGAAGTATGTCACATGAGATTCAAAATCTCTTAAAATTCAATCTCTCAAAAATGTATATATATACCTGTTTTTACCCTGAGAGTGCAAAGAAGAAAAGTCTGAACACAAGTATGTTGGTTTTCCCTTTTTTTTTTTATTGCAAATGGTCAAGGGTTGGACCCAGAGTACATATTCAAGGGAGACCATCGCTAAGCATCCAACCTTTTATTTCAGTGTATTTGGTTTATATATATTCTGATCTGTTCATGTATGTCCAGCCTATGTCAATGCTCTGATAGACACGCAAATCCTTATTCAATCTGTTTGGAATCTCTTAATTTGGAACTTACTTGCATATGCTGTCTACATCATTCTCATTCCTACATTCATTTTCCTAATTATAACATAGCTTTTTCTCATTAGCTTTATGACCTCCATCTTCCAAGTGACCTTTACATCCTATGTCTATCCCTGTCTTGGGGTTTCTGCTCAGAGTTAGGTTTGGGCAAGATACATATGCTGAGTATTTTGTACCATGGCCATTTGAACAATATTTAACAACATCACTACCAATTGTGAAGTTTATGTTCTATTAATTGATTTTACACAATGAGAATACCGCCACAAGGCTATACATGTAATTAGTGCCTGTGACCAGAAAATTTATATACATAACGATCATTTCATACATACTCTGGAATTCGGGATGAAAGGTTAGTGTCATTATACTTACATTTCATAAGGGTTTCAAGAGCCATTCTTGTCACTACTCAGTATTTGCAGTTTTAAAGTCTTGATCAGTATTGTGTGTTTTTATTTTCAAAAAGATGGAAAGAAATTTGGACCCAAAATGCTGGTGTTAATGTTGATCTAAATTTCGTTCCCATTCAAGTCATAAGTGACAACGTTCAGTCACTTCTCTATGAACTTCATATGCAGGGGTTTGCCAGCTAGATCCCAAGCACATCCTGTGTTTTACTTTCTTATGCTTCCATGTGTAATCCGGCCAGCATGGTCGAGCACAAAATGTAAACAAAGCAGGGTGCGCTTCCTGAAGTGAACCGAATAAACCTGAGTCCTATAAACTGGTCTATTCACACTCTCAAAGATGCAGCTGCCACCTTTGCTGGCAGAATACTTAGACAAGAGCCACAAATGTCATGGCAATCATTCAAAACAAAATTGCTGGATTGCTTCAGTGACCAGAGTGACAGCTAGTACGCACTCCAAACCATGCATAGGTTAAGATAAAGAAACAGTGAAATGGTACAGAGCTTATCTGAATGCATATCAGAATTGGCACAGGAAGCTTTTGAAATCACTGACTTTAAAAGTAATCCCCAAACACAGCAACAGTTGGTTGACCAGACGTGCCTAAAGATGTCCCAACCAATCTCAAGGACCCAGTTGTCAATATTACGTGTAATTTTCAAAAAGCAAAACATGCAACACTCATCCAACTAACAACAAACATAAAACTTTCTGCCCGGTGGAGATGCGAGGGCAGTAAAAGTGATCACCAAAGAATGCTGTCAACTTGGCTAGCCACTATCAACATGGCTAAATGACGAGCACTACTTATTTGTTTTAATCGAAAGTCATTGCACGAATGTCATTGCTGTTGCCTGGTGCCCATATTCTGCAAAATGATAACCTAATATCTACTTTATATATGTGATTAATATACTGAGGGTCAGAGGTCAACAATACTTGACACAAGCTAACTATTGGTAAGATCTTTACCATCTCCCAAGTACCTAGTGACTAATGCATATAGTAAGTAACACATCTTTTCAGTAACATTAGACCAGAACTGATTTAATGAACAACATAGGTGCAAAGAAAGTCAAGAGTGTTCAAGTTTGAAGCTTTCAGTTCCATTAGTTTCAGGCAATAAAAAAGAAGTCATTCCATTACCACGAACACCATCTGCTGTTGTGACATTATGAACAATGCAAAGTATTCATGTTGTTCTATTTTCCCGATATCCAGCTAATGTTACAGTAAGTGTGAGCTATGACTCAGAAACAAGTGATTTCGAATACGACTATGCTGACTATGATGACCAACAGGCAAGCAACACACTATTTCTTCGGACAGCTGACAATTGGTAGCCTGGAAGCTACCACCAAAGATACTCGGCAAGGAATGTCAACATTAATGGCCAAAAAAAAACATTTGGTTTAAGATAAGACACTGGCACAGAGGCAAAAGGTGCCCTTAGGCTTCCTTTTGGATCACAGTCTGCAAGTAAAATACAGCAGAAACAAAAGAGACATTTGGTAACACTCAAAACACACACATCATAGCCGATATAATAATAGCTACAAAAGATGAGGCAAGCCATGACAAAACACTATGGAAGGTAATAGAGCCAGTGTATGAAAAGAAATTATAGTTCAACAAGGGCAAAATTCAGTTCAAAGTCTGTGAAATCAAATATATGGGACATAAAGTCACAGCAGAAAGCCCACAGCCTGTCTATAACAAAAAGATTGAGGCTATTGCAAACATGCCTCGCCCAGAAGACAAACAGGCATTTTAAAGATACCTAGACATGGTTAAGTATCTGTTGCAATATATTCCCCATGAAACCATGATAACCAAAACCATTGCGAAGTCTGCTGAGAAAAGACACTCCGCGGATATGGGGGCCCAAACATGATGCTGTGTTGCCTAAAATCAACAATGTGCTAACAGCTGAACCAGTTTTGAGTTACTGTGATGTAAACAAGAACGTGATGATCCAGTGCGATACTAGCCAGAAAGGTATAGGAGCATGTTTACTCAATAAGGGAAAGCTGATCCCTACACGTCAAGAAGGATGACACAAACAGAGCAAAACTGGGCACAGATGGATAAGAACATGCTTGCCATAGTGTTTGCGTGTGACAAATTTCATCAGCACATATACCGCCAAGTAGTCAACGTGCAAAGTGACCATAAACTGCTGCAGACAATAGTGAAACCTGTTTTGAGAGACTTTTTTTTTTTTTGTACTGTCTTCGTCATATAATAAATTTTTCAATTCTCAAGCTTATCTGCCTTCGTACAGGAATTTCTAACCATATGAATCAAACCTGGTTCATGCCCACGGAACCGCAAAATATCTTGGGCTATCATTTGATACCTTTTATGTAACAGCTTTAGAACTTGGAATCCCAAAAGTTATTCCTTTATTATATAGCATATCTTTATTACATGTGATGGAGACCTCAAATCTTCCCATTCACACTCACTGACCTAAATCGGTACAGTTATCTTGCACCCCGTGACCTCAGTACCACGGATGGTTAGAAAGTTCTCAAACAACCATATTTGGTTGGAATTTTCTTCTTACTTGTCCTCCCAGACAGGTAGGCCAGTTTGATTGGACAGTCGAGCAACGTTCACACAACACACGTACCCAATTTACATTGGAAACATGGTGTTACGTCCAATATAAATATTACATGCGGTTAACCGTTACTTCAGTAGCTGATGCGCCTAGTCATAGGCGAAACAGGTCCTACTACTGATCCTCTTAGGATCCCAACTTGACTTTGCTTTTTAGCCTGGCCAAGTGAAACACTGTTTTGAGAGACCACTGGGACAAAAGACCACTTGCCGTTTCAGACCATGTTTACTATTTCCCTTTTGCTATCTTTCCTATGTTAATGTACCTCTATTGAGAGACCACCTGCCTTATGTGACCAGTTTTTGGCCTGCCCTTGGAGGTGGTCTCTCAAAACAGGTGACTGTTATGGCAAAATCAATAGCTAATGCAGTGCCAAGACTCCAGCACATGATGTTAAGGCTAAGCACTACACACTCCATGTATGCTGAGCACCTGGGAAATATCTGTACGTCACAGATACACAGAGTTGTGCAAGTTTGAAACGAACTGACCAGTCACGATCAGATCTAGTTGAAGGAATATTTATTAAGGTCATGGTGCACAGCCTGATTGAGAACTTGCCAGGAAGTCCAAAAAAAAAAAAAATGCAAGAACTCAATGCTCTAATTACAGGAGACCAGGTACTACAAAAGCAAAGCAGGATTGTGAAATCTGGTTGCCTGAATGACAGAAACCAGATGCCACCAGAAATTAGACAGTGCTGGAACCTCAGAAACAAAATATACAAGATGGACAGTATTTTATTCCTTGGAGAACGAATGATCATTTCTCAAACAGAGCGAAAAAACATGATAGAATTGATCCATGAAGGACACCTTGGAAAGGAGAAATCTAAGGAAAAAGCAAGGGAAATCATATACTGGCCCAGCATGGCCAAAGAAATAGAGGACATGATAGTGTCTGCTCCTACATGCTTGAAATTCCAAAAGGCGAAAGTGAAAGAACCCATTCAGCAACATCCACTATTGGAAAGAGCATGGCAAAAAGTGGGTTTGGACATTATGATATTCAAGAACAATGACTACCTTGTAATAGTGGGTTATTATTCCAAATATCCTGAAATTGCCCTACTGTGTGACAAGACAGCTGGGAAAGTGGTCAACCAACCAGTCTACATTCTGTACATGGAATACCATAGGAAATATTCAGTGACAACATGCCTTTTCACTGTACATTCCACACTTTTGCAAATGAATGGGGCATTATGACCTCCACATCAAGTCCACACTACCCTCAGTTAAATGGTCAATCACAAAGAACTGTTTAAACTCTCAAAAAGATCTTCAACAACAGACCCATGGGCCTAATGATCTGGCAGTGTGGCTATATAGCACCTGTACATTTGAAAGTTGCGAGTCCTCAAGTGGCTTCTGAACATATAAAGCTTATGTGATTCTAGTGTCTTATTTGTCCACCAGATGGCAATTTGCTCCACATGTAATCATAGCTTATATGTACTGTACAATTCCTGTGATGGATATTGTTGCATGTGCCTAGACAACAATCAATAAGTCCTCAACTTTATGTGACGTTGGGACAGAAGACCAAAGTCACCCAGATTATGTAATACAAGAGGCCCACAGGCCTGGTGCTGTGCTGACATTGCCATTGATGTCCAAGCTACACCCTGCCATTACAAATTCACCTTTCAACTTTAAAGCCCTGGTGACCTCACAAAAATATGTCAAGGTCACTGATATTACATAAAATTCTAGCTCTAGACATTGTCTACATGTCCTATAAATTTGGTAAGTCTAATCCAATTACTTTTCAAGATATGGAATTTTATATCTTAAAACACATTTTGGCTCACAACATCCGTCAAATTACAGGTGGCGCTACTAGTATCAAAAGTAACTTAGACTTTGACCTCCCCCACAATCCCACCGAAATTGGTGAAGACCTGCCAAATATTTAAGATGCTGAGTGTTTACAATACTTTTCATACTTTGACCCCTATATTGCATAACATCATAGATGGTGCCAACAATATCAGCATGAGCCTAGATTTTTTAGACATCTTATAAGTCCGGAAAGTTATACTGGGTGAGCTTCAAAACTGTGGACGGTATTGCGGTCACAAGATTTTCACATTTTGATTGTATATTACATAATACTTTACGTGAAGCCACCCACATTGCGGTCACAAGATTTTAACATTTTGACCTGTAAATTACATCATGATATAGGTGACGCCACCAACACTGATGCAGACAAAAAGATTTTTATACACTTTATAACTCCTAAACTTTATATGGGCCTAACTAAAAAATTGTGAAGTGCACAGCATTCGCGAGATGACCCCTACTCTCAAACTGGCCATTTGACCTTGACCTTCAACTCAAGATTAAAAAATTGTTACTCTGCAAAATATACGCCCCACATCCAGCTTTCAATATATTGCCTGTATGTTCAAATCAGGTTGAAACTTTTACAGTTATTAACATGTCAGAAAAAACAATAAACTTAGACGAGTGCCAAACTCCATAATTACTGGGTCACAGTGACCAAAAAAGTAGGTCACCAAGTTCAGTTTTATGTATTATGTAATCACATGCAATTTTGATCTGGAGGCTCAATTCTCTTTGCCATTGATGTCCAATTCACACCCTGCCATTACAAATTCACCTTTTCAACTTTACAGGTATGGGGACCTCACAAAAATACATCAAGGTCACTGATATTACATAACATTCTACCTTTGGCCATGGTCTATATAGCCTCTATATAAATATAACTATATAAAGCCATACATATATATGTGTGTGTGTGTGTGTGTATGCTGCATTTAAAGCAACAGTCATTTGTTTACATGTGATTAAAAAGCCCCTCATGGACACAGCAATCTCTGCTATACTGTTGGATGAATGCAGTACAATCATGGCCCACTGGTGTTGTATGTAAGATATAAAGTGAGGATCCACCACAGATACAGCCACTCCTGTCATCCGTCAAATGCTGTATCACTGAAAGAGCCACTTCTGATTCATATAACAGTGACGTGCATTAGATTCCTACACTCCACTTACATTTGCTCCACACACTAGGAACACCATTCGGCAATGTATGGCACATTTTGGCAGCAGTGGGCAGTGGATGGAGGCAATGGGCGGCGGTTTGTGGCAACGGTCGGCGGCAATCGCCGCCCACTGCCACACACACTGCCAAAGCTTACAGGCTGGTCAGTGATCTTCTTCCTTACCACCAAGTACCACCCACCACCACCCATGGCCAGTCATGGTCAAATTCTATACCTCTTCCCTGTTGTCTTGGTGACTTTTGAGTCATCAAGTACAAACATCCTGCTTCTCAACTTCTGATCCCATACGCATGCTGTCACAATGGTTTCCAAGCAACATTGGAAGCATATTACATGGCCTGCATGCAAACCTCCAGCTTTGACACTGTCCCAGTGTAGAACAGGCCACCACCTGCCTGCATACTGCATCCCTAGCTAAGTTTCTTGGTCCACTGCTGTCGGAGTGGTTCAACTATGAGAAATCAAAAGCTTCCATCGATCCGTTGTACAAAACTCCACATAGCAAGCTAGCTCAGTAGTTTACATGCCACAAGGTTCATAAACACATATGGGCCACGTATTCTTTTGCCTGCAGAGCAGACCAAGTTCCATGTTACTACACTTGGTCTGCCCTTCTTCGACAGGATTTTATTTATAGCAACAAAAACAAAACTATACTGTGACTTTCCCCTAGACTAAGACACCAATCAGGAAGTTCATCATTATCCCCTAGACCAGTAGCAGCCTCTGGTTCCCAGTGTATCAAAGCCTGTTTCCATAGTAACCATACTCAGCCAATTAGAAACTGAGTCACTTTTCCAATGCTAAAAACAGTGACCCTGTCAAAGAAGGGCAGACCCCAGTGGAGTAGACAAAATATGCAGCTGGGGTCTGCTTTGGAAGCAACGTATTCTTCACGTGCCTTCAGATCATATGCTGTCTGAGTGGTTGATACGTGCTACCACATATGTGCATGTGGTGACCATGCCTGGTGTTACCTCAGCAGTCCAGGCTGACTGACACTCCTGTGGCCATTGGTGTTTATCCAGCCAAGCCTCAGGTGAATAAATCTCTTCTTGGTGACTCTGGTAACTTGCTGTCTATGTGCTGTATTTCTCTCAGACCCTGCAAAATATAGGTACCCATTAACATGATAAATTACAGTGGCATATTCATAGGCACCTACCAATCTTTACCCAGTGTAGCAACAAGACAGAAGACAGAAGGTGATTTGACCAACTTGAAAGATGGTTCAGTAGAAAGTTGTGGATCTCCCTTTCTAGGTATATTTCTAGGGTTGGGTATCATTGCTAATTTCTGTATCATGATACTTTTCGGTACAAAGCCATGAATCATGATACATGTACGTATCATGATATATCATGACAGTGTTTGCAATGATCACACTCTTTGAATTTACATGCAACAGTCGGTATCACAGCCTTTGTGCTGGTGTTTTGATAAGTCATTCTGCAGTATCTGCACACACCAGCGATGAATTGATAATGTAGGCTGTGAAATGTGTTTTATTGGCTGTTCATCTCCATACAGTGATGATTTTCTTAAATTTCTTCACATAAAATTCATAATTATGGTGAAACTGAAGGTTTTTTATCTTATCGTGAAAATCTGATACACAAGGAATGTATAACTATACAGTTCCGAACTGGGTTAATATCCCAGTATTTTGATACATCGTCCCAACCCTACATATTTCTATATAAACTGCAAAATTTACAGGGTGAAACAAGACATTTTTGAAAACATGTTGGGTACACTTCAGCCACCCATACCTGGCTAGAGCCTCCTAAGACTGATTTACTTGACTCTTACTTGGCCAAGCAGCACAGCAAGGTGTTGGTGAAACATCAAAGAGAATGTGAGGGGCAGTAGCCAATTATAGGGTTATATAATGACTATGATAACACAACTCCCACATGCCTGACTCAGTACTACAAACTTCAGATTTATCACTCTTACACCAAATATCAGTATGCCTCTGTAACTAATTCATGTTTTTTTAAAGAAAATACTAATATCAAATTGAGGCTTTGTTTTCCAAAACGATCAAAGGATACTCAAGTTATGCAAACCAAGCTTGACCTGACTGAAAGCAGTGCCCAAGAGAAAATGTCAGGAGGGCAACTGCACAGCAGCAGGTGGTGTAAACACAGGGACCGGCTTGCAGGCATGACTGCACCTGGAAGCTGGAGGATGGATGGGCAAATGAGGGTGAAAACCTCTGGTTGGCTGGTAGCTGAATTGTACACCTGATGTATGAGCTGCAGCCACTAGGTGTGTTGTAGCCCATTTCTCCATACTGTCCAGTTTGATTACAGTCATTGCAGAGAAGTCTACAAGCTGATCCCCAGTGAAAACATCTGGAAATTTGTTTGTTCAAAATAAGTTTGAGGTACAGTAGTCCCTCCTTTGAAAGACCACTCCTTTGGGAGACCACCTACTTTGAGAGACCACAATTGTCAGGTCTCTGTAGTATTTTTCATGTTATTTATACCTCCTTTGAGGGACCACCTGCTTTATGTGACCACCTTTTGCCTTTTGGGTGGCACTAGGGGCAGTCTCTCAAAGGAGGGACTACTGTACATGTAAATTCATCTTTGATTTGGTTTACTGCTTTTAGAATGAAAAATTTGACTTTTTGTGTTAATACTATTATGTTGAATAGTGAAAGCAGTAATCTATAAATAAGATTACTCATGATAGTACTGTTAAAAACACATTAATATTAGTAACATTACTCCAAGAAGTAATACTACTGAATTCTTTGGTATCCCTGACTGCTGATAGTCTGTGTTAGTTCTGCTGGGTTCATTTACCTGTCTGTTCACCATGTAAATTGGGAAAATCTCAAAGTAAATTTGAGCACAAACTTACCTGATGACACAGTTAACAAATATCTAGCAAAATCATGGCTATACATGTACCTGAGCAAAGTTTAAGCTCACTCACCCTGTGCCCATTGCAGAACAGTACATTTAACATGCAAGATATCCTACCTCCAACATCAGCTTAATGTGTGCCTTTATCTTGCCAGCATCTTTGGTCAGACCATCACTTTTGTCTGTCAGGTGTTTTACTTTCTTGTCGATAAAGCAAAGGGCTTCTTGCAGGGTGAACTCCACATAAAATCCAAACCCAACACAAACATATATTCTAGAGGCATCAGGCCTGAAAGACAAACGGCACATGAAAGTAAGTACCAGGGTTTTCCCTGAAGTTATATAGCTTAATGGTGACATAAAGCTTTAGAAAAAAAATTATAGCTTTGAACTTGACCATAAAGCTGCAAATGCTTCCCATAAAGCTAAAATTTCTGCAAAAAAATGTACAATTTGCAGCTTTTAAAGCCAAAATGGCCTTTTTAGGACAAAATTTACTTAACTGAGCAGACAAATACAAATCAAGATTTCAGCATCAGCAAAAATGTAAAGCTTTATTTTTTCCTGGGGAAAACCCTGAGTACATGTATTAGAATAATATTGTCACAGGTCAATACATGTAAATTCATTCTATAATGCTTGGTTGGCACATCTACCTTGGCAATAACTAAATGTGACACACCACAGTCAAAATCTATGAATTGAAAACAATACTACATGTACTTGTGCATTTTCCCAAATATTTATGTAGAACTAATTGAGAATTGTATTAAAAATCCATATAAAAGGAGTTTTCATTCCAAAGCAAACATAAATACCATACGTCTTGTCTATTTGTCTACTATTTCCACAATTATTTGCTACCATAAATATAGATTACATTATGATACGTGTAACATAATATATGCACATAACCTCTAGATTATTAACCCTTAACCCTTAAAGGGTCAGGTTATTTTTGGTACCAGTGAAAATTAAAGTAACAATTTTCATTGAACACAGTGCTCTAGGAACAGTTTTCTTTGTAGCATACCAAAAGTATATATCATTGTGATACCTGGAATGCCAAGTTTCATTATGTGCCATAAATTGCTAATAGTCACGTGACTGGTTGCCATGGCAACCACTTTAATCATTGATAAATGGCAAAAAATCATTTAAATCTGCTAAATACGAGAACAAAGTATCTCCTCATTTATGTGAAGCACCCTTTTCTTCACATATGCATGGTATTTGGATAACTAGAGAAATGAACTTTCAGTAAACTTTGAAAATAAAACATAGATCACATGACCTGTTTCCATAGCAACTGTTAAAATATTGCTTGTACTAGGCTAAAAACTGGAAAATCTGCATTTTTACACAAGTCTGCAGAACCAGTAACAGGCAGCTACTTTGCATAACAAAATTAGTCACCATAACTATTCATAGATTATGTTCCAGGTTAAATATTATGTAAGAAAATGACTGAAATAAAACAACACCACAGTATTTTTCTGGAAAATTTGTGGTTTTCCCCCATTTTAATATGTTGCCATGGAAACAAAGCGTGATTGGATCCACAATCATATGTGCCAGGCCTTATACTGATATGTAGTTTGCAGATGTGGATGACACCATGCATGTATACAGTGTACATGCAATTATAGAGTCATCAATTCCAGTGCAAAAGGCAAAGTAAGCCCTCCCTATTGGCTGCCTATCACAGTCTTTGAGACTGACAACAATATTTATCATGTATCTGCAATCATGCTCCTCAAGGGAATCACTGGGGAATCCCCTCAATGACAAGCAGAGACGCTAGAGAGAGTGGTATAGATAAATAGAGCGATGTGCATCTTGGGGGAAACACAACAGCTGTCTGTGTACAGTTTGGTGATGAGTTAGGAGTTGTTTACACAAGTACGGCTAAGCTAGTGTGAGCCCACACACACACACACACAGAGCATCAGCACCAGCTGTTGGACAAAATTAGGTCTATGCATTTCCAGAAGTGTGTCTGCAATTTTGAAGCAACTGGCCAAGTGATTTAGAGAAGATTTTGCAAAAAGAAAAAAAAAAAAGAGAAAAAAAAAAAAAAAACATTAAAAAATCCAAAATCAGTGGAGTGGGACCATTTAAACAAATTATTCAGAAAAGAACTACCCAATTGCAAGGTACATTCCAACCCACGTCTGAAATGAATATCAGTGATGCTTTTGGAGATGAAGTTATAAATTTGAATTACCATTAGAACCACCATTAATTTCAAGTGTAATCAAAAGGAATGTATGCATTAATCAGCAAGTATAAGAGTTGAATATTTTACAGGAAATCATGGGTCCAGAGCATCATCACCCAGTGACTAACTTTGTTTCGAATGTTACAAACATGTACTATCAGTAAAATACACATCCTAGGTTATATTGGTTTCAAAGCTGATTTGCTGGGCTTTCAGACATATCTACCAACAACAATAATTAAATAAAACAAACAATGAAGCAAGAAGGTAAGACAAACCAGTGAGAGAACAGGAAGAAAGCTTGAAAGGAAAAAAATAAGAAAAGGAATAATGGAAGAAGACTAGAAGGCAAGATCTAAGAGAAGGATGGAAAGAGGACCTCTAGACAGAATGGGGACAATGTTTTTAACCCCATAAGTGCCAAACTTTGGAATGAGTCAACAGCTTTTCTTGGTGCACATTGGGTGCATTGTGCCCAATGCATGCCGAGAAAAGCTGTTGACCTGGGATATTTTCTCTGAAACTAGAGGCATGCTGGTACTTGAATGAAAGGTATTTTTACGAGGAATACGAATCTGAGATCCTAATGATAATTCAAATTAGTTTGACTTTAGTAGATTAACTTGACACGTGATTGGCACTGAAAGAGTTTATGCAACTGACACAACACTGAACAACTTTTAGGTAGACTTGCTGACTTACACTCTTGCCTGTACATAGAAGTTACACCCCAAGTCCACTTTGGTCTTAATCTCCTCCTCTTCCATTTTGCCCTCCTGAATGTAGGCAGTCACAAATTTGACAAATTATGGATTATCAAAGGCAAAACTTATAATTAATCATTATAGACCAAACAAAATTGAATAGATCATGACGACACAAACACACTTAAATTGTACTCTGACATAAGCTTTGCATGGTGATGTTACATGTTTGAGTCTGCAAGTTCTCCCTGCATGCAATGGCAATGAAGCATCATGAGTAAGCCAAAGAAAACTCAGGAAAAGTTGTACATAACACTGGTATATTTCTTCAACAATTCATTACAAATGTTTGGTAAAAGTGCAACAAGTATTTATGCAGATGAGATTAAAAAAAACAAAAAGAAACTCCTTTTAAACAGTCAGTGTGAGTATTTAATTCAGTGCCTATTTAATGACAGAAATCTGATCAGTTATGTTTGTAATATAAGCCAGTCTTCCTTCCATTGATACCTGTAGTCTCTCAATGACTGTCTTCAGCTGTAGAAGTTCTGCTGTCTGGTCATATAGTTTGTCTCTCTGTTCAAGCACTTTCCTGCAAATTGAGGTATAATGTAAATGATATTACCAAAATTTGCTCCCTTACTCCTCTCAACTACATGCATTAAATAAAGAAAACTGCTGGTCATGTGATTGAGATTGTATCTGACAAGAATAGTGTCACAGATGCTGTAATTAATCATGAAATATCAGGCAACAGTAGACCTCCATTTTGAGTTTTGAAAGTAGGCAGCTACCATTTTTCAAATAGTGGTCACTGTGGTCTTATGAGGCAATGCTTGTGAATGGAAAGGATTTTTAACATTGCATGATCTAAATCCCCTTGCTAAAACATTAATTACTTTAATAAAGTAATAAAGTGAATAAAGTCTTTATCAAATATAAAAGTTGGTTATGTTGTAAAGTTAATGTTGTTTCAAAACAATCTTCATCTCATGTTCCTCTGGCAACTTGAGGGAAAATACATTTAACATGTTTAAAGTGAATAGGAAGTTAATCCAATGGGCGTTCCAGTCAGGTTGTTTTCTCCATGTGTGTGTGTGTGTGTGTGTGTGTGTATGTGAGAGAGGAGAGAGAGAGAGAGAGAGGATGAGGAGAGAGGAGAGAGAGAGAGAGAGAGAGAGAGAGAGAGAGAGAGAGAGAGAGAGAGAGAGAGAGAGAGAGAGAGAGAGAGAGAGAGAGAGAGAGAGAGAGAGAGAGAGAGAGAGAGAGAGAGAGAGAGAGAGAGAGAGAGAGAGAGAGAGACCACGTTGTGGTTATTGGGCCCATCCGGCACCATCTTATTAGCACAAACAGTACTGTGGCCTTCAATTTAAAGTTGATCAGGCCAAATTCAGAAATTTGGAAATTCTAAAGCAAATTTCTGCATATTAACATAGTTCTGGTGATAGTATACTGGACCTAAATGTTGGTCCGACGAGTCTGACCAATCGGACCCCAAACGCCCAAGGCCCTGACAAATAATTAACTGCACAGATGAATACACAATATTTCATTGCAGATATGGCCCTATGTGGGTTCCCCCCCTCTCCCCCCCCCCCCACCCCACCCCGCGTATGTTAGCACGGAAGCTTGACTGGCTGAACGTTACGAGCGCATGTGATTTCGAGGCCCCGCCAAGTGAGTACGAAGTACGAAATGCACTAGGTATTGTTCCCAACATACAGTATACATTATGCATTATTCTTAATTCAGATAACGCACTGAACTTACTTCAGGTCATTTCTCAGTGTTTCATTTACAAACGTCTCGTATTTTAAGACCTTTTCGGGCAAATTCTCCATGTCCATGTGATGCCTACTATCAGCCGCATGTCGACAGACCACAGGTGAAGGTCATGACTATAATATTGAAGTTCACGCCAGAACCTGGCCAATGCATTTTAAAAAGACGCCCACTAGCGGGGTCAAATAGAACAACTAAAAGGAAGAGTACGGAGGTAGCTGCCATCTAGTGGCAGATATATAAATTAAATTAAATGGTTCAGTTGGGAATAATTAAAGTGTGTGTGTCAACACACACTTTTCTGTTCTTTCTTTCTTTCTTTCTTTCTTTCTTTCTTTCTTTCTTTCTTTCTTTCTTTCTTTCTTTCTTTCTTTCTTTCTTTCTTTCTTTCTTTCTTTCTTTCTTTCTTTCTTTCTTTCTTTTCTCTCCCCTTCCTTCTTTCCTGCCGTCATATTTCTTTGTTCACCAGTAATATGGCATCTATGCTGATTGTATTTGGAAAACCTCGTGTCATTTCAAGTATCCGTATGCATGCACATTTGATGTATCCGATTCGGTTTCTTATTTTCGCTCATATGGTCACTTTCTGCTTGTGTTGTTGAGTAGGGGCCCGGTATGGTCACAGAGTTACGAGCTTGAAGTTAGGAACCAAACTGTAGCAGACAAAGGACAAATTGTCCACGTCAAGTGAAAGGAAAAACTACAGTGACTAACAAGATAAGGTTGGACAAAAGATTTCCCGAACTATAACAATTGGGCCCAAGAGGTTACAAGGTTCCAGAGCCGTGGCCAAGGCTAGCTGCAGTCGAAATATGTAAAAACAAATCCCAATTATCCCTCCAAACAAAATCATAACCACAATATATATATATATATATATATATATAAAGGAATAAAAGAATGTAAAGTAATTTGCTGTGGACAGACAATACAACAAGCAAAAGCCGTCAACTATCTTGGCACCATATCGGACGAATGTTTGACAGGCAGTACTGCATCACAAATTATAATTAAATAGAGTCCAGATTATAATTTTTATACAGACAAGCAAAAGTTAAGAATGTAGCCGAGTCCAAAAAGACACTTTGTTCAGCACTACATGTAGCGCCATTTTGATTATGCTTCTTGGCTTGGTATTCAGGCCTCAACCGAAATCTTAAAACGAAACTTCAAATACATGTATGTCAAAATAAAATAGTAAGATTGATATTTGGTAAAAATAACAGATGGCATGTCGGACAAGAGGCACTGGACAAACTATCAAAGTTAAATACCGCTGATCGAGTGAAACAAGTTAAGCTAAATCATGCATAAGCCTACAAATTTTTCAAAATACTTCACCACGATATGAATGTCAACATTATACTCAAGTTCATAACCATCATGGTTTCAATACCAGAATCAGCTCATTCAATTTAGTTGTTCCACATGTGAAACAAAAATACTTCTTTTTTAATCGGACATTAAAGATTGAAATTCCTTACCTGACACGATAAAAGCCGGCCACAGATCCATATTTAAATCAGCAGTGAAATGTATAAAGTTTATAAACAAAAGCATTGTGTGAAGACTCAAACCAGTTTGTGTATTTATTTATAAGTATGCACCTGTTTTACCTCAGCCTCCCCTCTCCTTCAGATTAGTTAAATCTGGTTGTTACCCCTACAGAGACTTAATTGTATCAGTTACAGATACAATAGATATTCACTTCTTTTACAAATTTACTGTTTTTATCACAATAAATATATTGAAAGAAGTTATTTATTTCAATTGAAGTATTTATTTTATTGATAACAAGTAGCCGCTGACGCTAGCCATATCCCCCGCCCACAGTAATCATGGCTTGACACAAAATTGTATTGTATCTAGAGCTTGCTTAATGAACTTTATTTATCAATTAATCAATGAAAGTAATTAGCCACGCAAAACAGTGCCTATGCACACCTACAACCTAAGGTCTATTAGCCATTAAAATTTCAAAGGGTTGGTATTAATAGTTTAGAAAATATGGCCCGGACAAATCTTGAGCTTGCTTAACGAACTTTGTTAATTAATTAATTAATTAATTAAAGTAATTAGCCACACAAAACAATGCCTATGCACACCTACTACCTAAGGTCTAGCAACCATAAAAAATTCAAAGGGATAGGATTAATAGTTTAGAAGATATGGCCCGGACAAAATTTTTATATTGAAGCTTGAGCTTGCTTAATGAACTTTGTTAATTGATTAATTAATGGAAGTAATTAGCCACAGAAAACAATGCCTATGCACACCTGCTACCTAAGGTCTACTCACCATAGAAAAATTCAAAGGGCTAGCATTAATAGTTTAGAAGATATGGCCCGGACAAAATTTGTCTTGCTTAACTAATAGTTTAGAAGATATGGCCCGGACAAAATTTGTCTTGCTTAACGAACTTTGTTAATTAATTAATTAATTAATTAATTAATTAATTAATTAATTAATTAATTAATTAATTAATTAATTAATTAATTAATTAATTAACTAATTAATTAATTAACTAATTAATTAATTAATTAATGCAAGTAATTAGCCACACAAAACAATGCCTATGCACACGTACTACCTAAGGTCTACCCACCATAAAAACTTCGAAGAGGTAGCATTAATAATGTAGAAGATATGGGGCGGACAAAATTTGTTTCGGAAGGACGGACGGTGCCCATTACCATATCCCCTCCCCCACTTCGTGGGCGGGGGATAATAATAATATAGTTTATTCAGGGAAACACACAAATACATCGAGATAATAAACATTACAAGTATGAATAAATATAACTTATAAGGCGTACAGAGCATAATTGATAAAATAGACCAAACTGTGATAAAATGAATATAAAGACAAGAGATTCAAATCGTTAGGCACAGGTAGCAACAACTGGGTCTCCCCCCGGTGGGCTACAAATAGAAATAACTTTATTGACATATACCATTTATATGGTGTCGTCAAAAGACATACATACACATCACAAAGACAAATAAAACCCGTACCCCCTAGTGTCCATGGTATTTACATCTTGTCATTTGCAAAACACTAGATGATTTTAAAACACCTAGCCTATATAGTGCTCAGCCCCCCGGGGCACCAATGTTCCTGCATATTGGGTTTATCTTTGTGATAATTTATTTACACCGTTTCCAATGGATAGATTTATGAATTTTGTCACTTTCTTCACAAAGTGGTCGCCATTGCCATTGACGCCAGTCATTTATAGGAAAGTGTCTATTTGATATTATTTACAAAATTGTAATTGATCAGGTTGTTTGCAAGTTGGTCCCGGAAGTGTTGCATACAGTTCATGATTTAGGAATTGTACACCATGCATGTACACACACACACACACACACACACACACACACACACACACACACACATATATATATATATATATATATATATATATATATATATATATATATATATATATATATACAGCACATTTTATCAATGTCTATTGAGGCCCATAACTTAATATTTCACTTTAGAGAACTACATGTATATGACTTAAGTTACCTTGATTGATCTTTCTTCTACCACTAGACTTAGTACTTATCTTGCATATTTTTTTCTTACCCATATGAAACCCACCGGTCTTTTAAGTATTGCATGTTGGAATATTGATGGCATTTTCCAAAGGATCGGGGGCCAGAGACAAAACAAGTTAGAGGAGAATGAAGTCCAGGAAGAATTACGTAAATTTGACATAGTTGGTCTAGTAGAAACCCATTGTGGAAATGATGACACCCGTGTATTAGAAGGATACAACATAGTGTCAAATATCCGTAACAAATCTAATAATGCTCGTAAATTCTCTGGTGGCATAGCAGCATGTATTAAAAACGAAATCAGAAGTGGTGTTAAAGTTATGCCTCTAACTAGCTCTGAAATTTTATGGCTAAAACTGAGCAGTACATTCTTCAAAATGAGAGACGACATATACTTAGCTTTTTTGTACGTCAGCCCACAGGGCTCCAGTTACTCGAGTAAAAGTGACGACATTCTGGAACTCTTAATTAGAAAACGACATTGTTAATTACTCAAAAGTTGGAAAATGCATGGTATGCGGTGATTTCAATGCCCGCACTATGGAAGTAGAGGATTTTGTTTTGGATGATGCAAACAAAAATTTACCCCTCCCTGACTGCTATGTAGGTGATATATTTTTAGATCGAAAAAATCTGGACAAGTCAAAGATAAATGCTCATGGCGCTAAGTTGTTAGACTTGTGCCCGTCTACTGGCCTCCGAATGCTTAATGGACGATTCTTAGGCGACAGCATTGGGTACTTTGCTTGTTACAGCCATACTGGTGCACCCAGTGTCATTGATTATATGTTAACAGACCAAAATCTGTTAAACCATGTGTCAAACTTCAGGGTCCATGCACCGTCTATTCTGTCAATTCATTGTATTATTTCAACCTGTGTTAGAGTCTGTCATTTTGACACACCTTCTACTGATGTCAAGTGTACACCTATCAGAAAATTAATTTGTTTGGAGTATTGATGATGGCTACAGGTTCTCTGCTGCCCTTCGGAGTAGTGACCCGCAAAGTGACATGAAGTGTATTTTTGATCAGCTTTGTAATATAGACTTTTCTGTAAATGATATGACTTCAGATGTCAACAATCTTTTGATGAAGGCTGCCAGAATAGCTCATATCAAATGTATTTCTGTAAATAATAGAAGGATAAAAACAAAAAGTAAGAAAAAGAAAAAATGGTATAATATGTTGAATGTAAGGATATGTACAAAGATCTGAAAAAGTTATCTATAGAGCTGCGTCAGTATCCTTTTAACATGCACCTGGTACATCATAATAGACACAAGCGAAAACAATACAAAACACTGCTCAGTCGTAAAAAGTATGAATTTCAAGGGCACATAGTGAGGCAACTGGTGAACTTGGAGGATAGAGATCCAGCAGCCTTTTGGAACCTATATGACCAGCTTACCAACAAAACTAGTTCCTCTACAAACCCAATTGATAATGCAGTCTGGATCCAGCATTTCAAAAGTGTATTTAATGATGCAAGTGTAACGAATAATGAGATTTTAGATAAATTTATACTTGACAATACAAACAAAATTTTCAATGAGCTAAATTTTAAAATCACTGATAAGGAAGTAAAAACTGCAATTTCCAAGTTAAACGAGGTAAAGCTCCAGGCCATGATGGTCTCCTAAATGAAATGTTCAAGTGTAGCATCAGTGTGATTTCCCCTCTTATCACCGCTGTGTTTAATAGAATTCTGTGTGACGGTAAGTTTCCAGATAGTTGGCGTCTTAATCTATTGACTCCCATACATAAAAAAAGGGACATCAACCAGGGAACGACAGGGGGATTGCCCTATCAAGCCACTTTTGTAAATTATTTTGTAGTGTTTTACACAGTAGACTGTACAGTTTCTTTGAAAATAATAATGTGATTCCATTCAATCAGATTGGATTTAAGAAAAAGAGCCGAACGGCTGATCACATATCAACATTAAAAACCCTAATTGATAAACATATTCAGTCATCTTCTAAGAAATACTTATACACATGCTTTGTCGATTTTCAAAGGGCCTTTGATTCAGTATGGCGACAAGCAATTATTTACAAACTTCTACTGAATGATGTCGGTGGTAATATGCTAAGAGTTTTACAAAGTATGTATCTAGATGTTAAATACAGTGCTCAAACGAAATATGGGTATACAGACTCCTTTTCTTCGAATATCGGTGTCAAGCAGGGCTGCGTTTTCAGTCCTCTGCTATTTAACGTTTATACAGCTGATTTACCCGACATATTTGATAATTCGTGTGACCCCGTAGATTTATTTAATAATTCCCTAAACTGTCTCATGTATGCAGACGATCTTGTACTGGTCTCGGATTCAGCTAGTGGGCTGCAAAACTCACTGAACAAGCTGCAACGATACTGCGATATGTGGAAACTGAATGTTAATTTAAACAAGACGAAAATTATGATTTTTAAAAAAGTGGTAAATGTATCAACTCACCCTGCTTTCTGTACAAGGGACATAACATCGAGATCACTCAAAGATACTGTTATTTGGGTATTGAGTTTTGTCCATCTGGCACTTTTACTCATGCCTCTAAAAAATTAAAAGTTCAAGCCAGTAAAGCTCTTTTCAAACTGCGGCAATATCCTGTCAACAATAATGTTAAGTTAGCTATGAAATTATTCAGATCTCTTATTCTACCTTTATCTTTATATGGGAGTGAAGTGTGGAGCATATTCCATATCAAAAACCTGAATTCAGTTAATTTGTATCAACTATGCGACCAACCTATTTTTGAAAATCTACATATTAGTTTTTGTAAGTATACTCTGTGTGTACATAGGAAAGCCTCAAATGCGGCTGTCCGTGGAGAACTAGGCAGTTTCCCAGTATTGATTACTTCTTATTATGTAATGCTGTCAAATACTGGATACATCTACACAATTTTGACACAAACTCCCTGGTGTATAAAGCTTTACTAGAAAATTATTGTCTATTACAAAATGACAAAAATTGTTGGGTTAAACACATCAAAGAAACTCTGGACGGTGTTGGCATGACAGAAGCCTGGCACAACCTGGGCGGTAATAGACTCCAGTTTACCATTACCCTACTACGCAATTATCTTGAAAATATGTATACAAATCAATGGGCTAAAGTTGTATCTGGTGAACATAATCCTAATTCCACTAAACTGCGCACATATTGTAAATTCAAACGAACCTTTGAACTTGAATTTTATTTACAACAAAAACTGCCTGTAAAGAAACGATGACATTTCAGTAAACTAAGAGTTAGTGCGCACACGTTGGCCATTGAAACTGAAAGGTACACACGTCCAAAAACACCTTTGGGACAACGTGTATGTAAGTTATGCATGTCCGGCAAAATTGAAGATGAAATTCATTTGATGGTACACTGTGATTTTTGAAAGAACAAAGGGAAAAACTCTACTCTGATTTATCTCATATACCCAATTTGTATTCCGAATTTATTAATTCTAACGATGTGGAGAAACTTAACTTCCTGATGACGATGGGTGACGGAAACACCAACGTATTCCCATTGGTGATAACATTTGTCAATGAGGTATTTAAATGTAGATTGAACAAGCTTGGTTTGTGATTTTTCGACACTGGAGTGCACCAGAGGTTCTATATATATAGACATATATTATGTATATTTGCTGTACAAGTATTGGTACCATCATTCGCTTGTATGTTTTTTGTTCTGTCTGTGATTTATTTGTATGTGATTATGTACTTTGACAATACCTTGTATTAGGTTCAGGTCAATAAAGTTATCTGTCTATATATATATATATTCCTTGCACTGTAACTTCTTTTTTTCTCCAAAGGCAGCTATATCCCACAAGTTCTACAGTTTTTGTTTCATTCATTGAACCATTCTTTTCTAGGAATGGGGATTTGGTCGAGTGGATATGTGTGTTTCCCATTTCAGCTAGGCGACTGGTGCCAAAGGTTGCAGGTTCGAGTCCCGCTCGTTCCGAACATAAAATAACACTTCCATTTTTTCAGCCAAAACAGCTGTTACCTACAGTTTAGTTATTCAACTAATTATTGTAATAGTTTTCAATATTTTTTCTGCCCAAGCAGGTGTTCCCTACAATTTCAAATGGTTGTCCTTACTAATACTAGATTTTTTTTTCACCGAAACAGCCATTCCCTAAGCTGCTGATTTTTTTACATATTTTTTTCTGCCCGAAACAGCTGTTCCCTACAGTTTCAAATAGTTGTCCTTACTTATACTTGCATTTTTTTTTTAGCCAAAAGAGCTATTCCTTACAATTTATTGTAATAGTTTTTAATTATTTTTTTCCTACCCCAAACTGCTGTTCCCTGCTGTTTCAAATATGTGCGCGCTTATTCTTACTCTTAGAATACAATAGCTGATCCCCTCTTGGAAATGACGTCATCATGAAATATTGGGAATTCCCACTTGCCTCAGCGCATCAGTTGCGGCAAGTAAAAGAACACAGCGGGTCACCAGCCACAAACTGCGATTGCTGCGACATGGCAGGCGGAGGCCGCGCAAATTCGCTTCCAAAATATATCTGCGACATACCTTATCCGATCAAGAAGAAATTGTGCACAATATTGGACAGTGACAAAGGATGGGAGTACCTAGGTAAGTTTGAATAGCGGGAATCGAACCAGGCAATCAACTCACACAGACAACTGGCAAACGTCGTGGCAAAATGTAACAAGTCTAGCAGATATTTGTCAGAGCTGAAGTCTGAAATTTTGGTTATGTTTGACAAATTGGTAAGGTAATAAATAAAGAACGAAAAATATAGTGAGTTGTTGCATTTTTAAAGTTGTAAATCGAATATTAATCTTTAAACTACAGTTAGCATTCTGTGAAATAAATGACTAGCCCATTCTGTTTTGGCACCAAATGAGTTAATCAATGCGGAAGTAGCACTACTTTAGCTGTGACTGTGAGTACGAATAAGCGACACAGACAAGCTATTATTGATAACGGAGTGACTATTTTCACCGTACTGTGAGAATAGTGTTTTGTCTATTTTCACCGTACGGTGAGAATAATGTTTTGTCAATTTTCACCCTACGGTGACGATAGAGTTTGGTCTATATTCATCGTATGGTGAGAATAGGAGCTGCTCTATTTCTAACGTACAGAGATGATAAGAAGTCAACCAGGGAAGAATATTTTGGGAAAGCATTGTGTCATGATATTGCACACAAAGTCAAAGAGAATTGGAACAAACATTTGCAGAAATAATGAAAAGGCCTAGCATCCCAGTTTGAGTATGGTTTATAATCAGATCTGTTGGTGTCATTTCAGCTTTTTTCTATCTAATAGTTTTTTACGGAGCCAACACTGTATTTTTTTATGTGCAAAGGCAAAAATTTAGGTAACAAGACAAAGTAGGAACATTTTTAATATTGTCACAGATGGAAGTAACGGAACTTAAGGGTAACTTATAGATCTATGTTGTTATGACTTTAGTTAAGGATCGCATTAAAAAGAAATCCAGGAAGCAACAAAAATGAAAGACTAATAGGTGGGTAGAGTAAATTCATATACAAAGCCAAACATTCAATGCTGTCACGCTGCCAAGGTAAATTTGCGAAAAGGCTCTTAATTTTGATTTCCAAATGGTGAAAATAGAGCCGACTCTATTCTCACCATGTAAATATATACTGGGGTGCCCAATTGTCAGACAGCCAAGCGCAAGTTTGCGTTCATTGCCAGGCTGAAAATTAAATTACATTTACTGATGTTGTTTGGCACTGCCGCTGAAAAGACCAAACACTGGGTTGTTGGAGCAATGATTGTTCCTTGTCAAGTAACACTCTTTGGATTGCGAACGCGCACACATTTTACAAGAGATGATCGAGAAAACCCTGCCATGAGCAGAAAGTTAGGTGTGCCCAAATGTCGGACATGGGCAGGTATTCGGCTCCACGTTATTTTTGTTCACCTTCTAGCTGGAAATTAAACTCCTGTCTTTGAGATAAGAACCTCTATATTTTAATACACATAATAGATTGAAAACTTTATTTTGCAAACTGCGTTGCATGGGTGTTGATTACCACTTGCCGACTATAATGGATATTTTCTATCTAAAAGCTGACATTGTGTCTGAAAATATGCAAACTTAAATAATGATCAAGTTGTCGTCGATCCCACATCAGTCTCTCGGTTCTTATTAAATCATTTTTTTTTTTTTTTTTTACACATATTGTCAATGAATGGCAGAACTATCAACTCTGTCCGACAATTGGGCACGGCTCTATACCAAACTGTACCATCATCCCCATATGGTGAAAATAGACCAAACCCTATCCTCACCATACGGTGAAAATAGACAAAAACCTATCCTCACCGTACGGTGAAAATAGACAAAACTCCTTCCAAACGCTATTCTCACCGCACGGTGAAAATAGACCAAACGCTATTCTCATCGTACAGTGAAAATAGCATCATCCTATTAATAATAATTATTATCGTCGATATTTGCGGGCCACCATAGCTGTGGTTTCAATGAATGATCATGAAGACCATAACTTGGTAGTACACTCTGAGTGCATGGCCTTCATTGGACGCTGGAGCTGCAGACATTATTTTAGGCCGTGTATTCCAAGCTGCATGGTCCAGTGACGATGGTAGTCTCACAGTTTGGCCATAGCTGTCTGGCCACTGCCAGCACATGGACTTTTGGTTCAGTGAAACCATGGAACTTGGACTGAGAAGACCTATATTTTGTGTGCCTTATGACTTCTTTATATTTTACATTTTTACTTGTGTGTTAATATGGAGCCACTCAACTTCTCAAGGGGCATGTTACTGTTTTGTATTGTTTGCAATATATACCCATTGTAAATACAGGTATTGTGTCATACATTTTACAACAAAGCAAGTAACCAAGACTTACGTAGGAGAGAAGGGAATACTTTACTGCACAAAAACCCTAACTGGGTCATAGCATTACAAACAGCAACAAGAGGACTACATCAAGGTACTGTCCTCTTGTGCTCAGTCGTAGGACTAATACACCATTATGCAAGATGAAAGTAAATACATAAATAAATATGATGATCTATTTAGTTGTTCCACACTATTCACAATGTCTGGACCTCTTTGTTGCTATTGTGAGTATCTGCAAACATGTTCATCGGCGAGACCATGTAAGGAATGATTATTCATGGCCATTGGAAAGTTTCTTCTCGTGTATGCACCATGTACTAGTACTACCAGTGATAGGCTAATCGGTGCAGTTTGTACAAATGCAGCACAATATGTTACCGACCATATAGATAGGAAAATTATTGTTATAAATCACAGACTTAAAGTTCTAAGCTGTACTTCCATGGTAAAACCTGAACAAAATTGTCTTTCTTGACAAGCACAGGTAGTCTGTACAAGACATGTCACTTCAATTCTGGTGACACGCTTGTAAAAACAATGTTCCTATTCTCAATATATATATAGGCTAGCAACTGAAAAGTCCCCACAGATGAAATTCGGAGTGGGTCAGCTGGGGAAGCATTTTTTGTATAAGTAAACATGAAATAAGTTTATCAGACAGGCAACTCATCACATATAAAGATAGATTAGCAAGTGATATTTACAGTGAAAACTCATTATAATGACACCATCTGCTCCCTTTTTTTCCTTCTCCTAGCCTACCTGCCTCACATGGGACTGCAACAGTTAAGCAGAGAGTCACAGAATTATTGTATAAAATGTACCTGAAATTATTCATATGAGAGCATAAATTTGAGAGAGACACACAGATATACCGGTACAGAATATTAGTTAATCAGAAATATGTAATGATGCACATTGCATTTTTGGTAGATATATGTGGCCATGATGGTTCAAAGAGTCTGTTGAGTAGTAGTAGTTGTTATTGTGGAGGGTATAAACCTGGTAAGCTGATGCTTATCTTCCCCGGGGCCCTCTTGTGTGCACCACTCAATCTACCATTCACATTCGTGTGTGAAGGGGACCTGTCGTGAGTGCATTTCTTGTTGCAGCCACTGACATAATCAGGCACAGGTAACCCAAAATATGTCCCACTGAGCCTTTGAACATTTTGAGTCACCACTGCATGTGAAGAGCCAGGGACGAGTCCCTCTGAATCGGCCATGAGTTGAACCCCATACCCCTCGCACAGTGAGCGATGACTGCAACCATTCAGCCACAGCTGCTCCTCATATTTGAGGACGTTAACAGATATTGTACCAGGTTGGCAGCCAGTGCATTTTTCTCTTATTTGCAAATAAAAATCACACTCAGGTTTGACAAACTAGTTTTACTTTTGCTCCCAGACCACTAACAGACAACTCAGCTTTATCTTGACAAATTTGATCCCTTTTAAGACTAAATAAAGTCACAAAACCTACCTAGACATTGGCTCAGACTGTATGTTGTACATCCCTTCTTTTTGAAAGTTTAAATTTGGGTAAACCTGCAAGAAAACCTAACACTTCCTGTAGCACAGTCTTAAAGATCACTCATGTAATTTATTTTTTTATGGATCAGTGATGATCCTACCAGTTTAACATCAGCTGCTTAAAAATTACACAGGATGACCCCCAAGGTCGAACACCACATATGAGCATACAGCATTATGGAATAAAGGTTCACCCAAGTAGTGTCATATAATAACATTAGATTTAATCACACAGATTTATGTTTACAAACCTGCAGATGCACATGTAGGTTGCACACTTGTGTTCAGGTTGGTTTGATAACTGTAGAACTCCTGGAGCTGGGACTTCCATATCACACAGGACGATGGTCCTCTATCCGGTGTGGTTTACGCTACACATGTTAATAATTCACCAGTCTGGGAAAATGTGGTCATAGAGATTTTGAAACCATATGTAGTTCTTCATCCAGCCCTTCCCGTCCAAATTGTTGTTTCAGGAAATAATTCTGGGTTATGGCTGACTTAGTACACTGTTAGTACTCTATTATTTATGTTTATCCCATGTAGATTATGCATGGAAATGGGATGCTATCAGTACATGTACAAGTAGGCATAATGGGCAGCATTAACTCATTCCATACTATGGTTACAGCCCTTGGTCAGTGGTTCTGGCACTGCCTGGCAAGTCATGCTGCAGCTGCCCTTGCAGCAGCTGCAGCATGACTTGCCAGGCAGTGCCAGAACCACTGACTTAAGACTATAAAACATGTTGGTACTTGAATGAAAGCTCTTTTCATGAAGAATTTAAATGTGCAATTGTCGTCTTAAATGTAGGTAAATATACAGGAAAATCAGGGACTGGTATGGAATGAGTTAATACACATTCCCAGGCTTGGATTGCTTGAAAAACAAATGCTGCTGATGCCAGGAAGTTTTTGCAGCACTCCACACAACCAGGATCCACTGTTTGTGTTTACCCTTAATTGACCATCATTATGTGTACCTGTCATTAAGGCTTATTTATAATGCAGGATGAAAGTTTAATACTGTATTATCCATTTTAAATGACCTTGTCCACTTCAACACCTCCACCCTTTTTCTGGCACAAAAGTTTTGAAATACTGGAAAATAATGTAATATGCTTTATAATAGTTTATCTATTGTCACAGCTAAAATGTTAAAAATGTAGGTCTGTAATCGGAGGTGACTTCAATTGAATTTCCAAAATGCCCTGGGCATTTAAAAAGGGATAATAGAGTAAATATTATTTTCCCATCAATGTTGCAAGCGTGTCCTTTGATTGCTGTCTGCTGTGATTTTCAGCTGGAGAGCTGGGTTATAATTCTGACTTCATCGGAAATTTGGCAAATGCATTTCTGCGGCGTGGTAGTCCTTCAGAAGACCTGCTTAGTGACTGGAGTCACAAAAATCCAACAGTGTCCAAGCTCTTCCTAAAGCTGATCAAGCTGGGGAAAATAAGGGAAGCAGAGGTGATTAAGGATCAAGGTACGGAACATTTGTAGCCACTTTATGTACATGTGTCACCAGTTATGAGTACAGCTGAAGTAAATGCTTTATGCCTTCTTGGGTATACTATATGTAGGTGGGGGGAGGGGGGCGGTTGTAAGGGACAGGTGTTGTTTCAGGGTTCTGCATTTCCACTAAGCTTGAAGATAATTCACGTAACAGGTGGGCAAATAGATCAAAGAATATATACACCTTGTTCAAAAACAATTACAAAAAAAAATGAGATACATGTACCTACAATTTGGAGCAATTGGAAACGTAGATTTTTAGGATCTGACCACAAATTAAAATAAGTAACCTTATACTTGCTAATCAGCAAATTTACAAGATATCCATCATAAATGTATTTCAAACCATAATTATGATTGGCACAGTTACATTCATTATCTTTTGGTACATGTAGTATAATCAAAATGACAACACACTCCTCCTCCTACTATATATAACTTATATGTGATAACACTTTGAGTCAATTCTTACAAGATTTTTTATTAAGTCAGGGTTAATATTTCCAAAACACAGACGGCTTATTACCTACAATTAATCTGTTAAGAAATTGATGTTCAAAAAAATAACTGAGTCAACCCTGTAAATGAATTACATCAGCCATGGAAGGGTTACACAAGTGAAATTTAAAAATCATTTGCCCGGAGGGAAAAAGTGCAAAACCGGAAGTTATTTACTCTACCAGAATGAAACAGAAGTGAAAAAAAAAAAAAAACCACAAAACAAAAACATAGAGTGAGTTATTTTCACTCCAGTGAGCTTATTAGAGTAACTTCACTAGGATGATGGTGTTACATGCAGTAGTAAGTGTATTTACTACTACAGTAACTACTGCTACTAAAATATTTTATGCTGCTGCTTGTAGAAGTAATCTTGGTTACATCCATGTGGGTGTAAGCCTCTGTATTATCTGTTACCAGTAAACAAATTCACAAATGTGCACACACTTACAAGTCTTTCATCTGTTTCAGTGCATCCAAAGCTGCACAGACACCTGCCCGCATTGGAGGATGAGGAACATTCCCTGCTATCTTTTGGCTCCTCATGCTCCAGCATGTCTAGTCTGGGATCGCAGAGGAGCTTACCCATGGACAACTATTCCAGACAAGACCGATTTTTATGTACTGATGGTAAGATACTGTACTTGTGACATGTTTGCTGCTTTGAACTGACCATTACAGTACACAGTCCCCGTTGTGAGAGACCCATGTTGCTAGAGACCATCTGTCTTTTTATATCACTATTTTGTGAAGGTAGGCTAAGGTGACAGGAACACTAAACTGCATAAAATATACAAGTGGGGTACACTTTTTTGTTGGTTTGTCTTTTTTTAACCTTCAGTGCAAGTCACAATTAAGATTATACTCATCTCAGGAATTACTTTAATGATTGCAGACTCAAGTTCTTCATGATTACAATTAAGATTATACTCATCTCAGGAATTATTTTAATGATCGCAGACTCAAGTTCTTCATGACAAGACCTTCCGCTCAAGTACAAGCACATCTCTATGTTCCCAGAGAAGAGCAGAATCAGGCCTAGGGCAACAGCTTTCCTTGGGTGTCAAAAGCCTGCTGAGGAAAGCTGTTGAATCAGTCTCTGATTTAGCATTGAAAAGGCTATTGGTAACATACACATACAGACAGTGGGTGGTGCCCCTGATCTCTTAAAGGGCCCCCCGATGAGAGGCCACCCCCTCTACAAAGGCCACCTCTCTTATTAGGTCACATCTCTGCAGCACAAAGGGTGGCCTTATCAGGGGGAACCACTGTATATATTCCTGTATACATCAAAATATATGTAACAGGTAGCAGGAGCTGTGCATTATTATCATCAACAAGGTATTACTGTAATTTTGAGGTAGAAAGATGAAATACATTGAAAGGTGACTTGGATATTGCTTTTGGCTTTGAGTACACTGTATAATGTAATTAATAACGCCAGAAGATAATGGTTCGTTGTCTGTGTTTTCATGATGTGGCTTTAATACTTAGTCTGCAAGACATACAATGCAGTTTAGGCAAATTCCTTAAATCTCAGTCAGGATTGTCCATAAATTTCTAAGAGGTAGGTTATTATGTTGAAATGCACGCAGCCAGTGATTTTAACTGTGAATCCTATATTGTTCTACACAAACTGAAGTGGAAAGGGGAGCAGTTTTCAAAGTACATGTAGCAGCCAGTGAAATCACTGGCAGCTCCAGCTGTTGGAAAACAACATTCCTTTGGGCTTTTCCAGTTAAGTTTACCTTGGTGTGTGTGTGTGGGGGGGGGGGGGGATTTAATGTATTTGGTATCACCCATAGCTGAAAAAGTCTTATCACCATATAATCATAAACAAACGTGTAAACATCTGCTGGCTACATAATGAAAGAGGAGCAGAACATACCAACAATGATGTGTGCACAGTAAGATATAAAGAATCTTTCTTACATGGCTGAGAGTGAGTTACCAGTTTTCTCTCACCGGGGATTGTTGTTGGTGGAGAAAATCACGAGTGACCTTAGGTCACAAGTAATTTCCCCACCAACAACAATCCCAAGTAAGACAAAAATAGTAACTCACTCTCCAGCCTTGTAAGATTTTGTTCATTCTATGGTTTTATTGGGTATTCATTGCAAACAAAAATGGCCTAGGCCTACTTTCAATGCCGACTTGGTGTGTTGTGCTTGTTTACGTTTGTCGCAGTTATTCTACGTCACACCTAATGTAAACTCAAACATTGCTCGCACATATTTAATTTAAAACATCAGTGCATCACATCACTCATGCAGGCGCATCGCAGTTAACTTGTAACAATGTTTAGGTCATGTGATCGCATCACAATTAGCTTGTAACAATGTTTAGGTCATGTGATCGCATCACAATTAGCTTGTAACAATGTTTAGGTCATGTGATCTTTTGTGAGTTACTGCTTTTGAATTTCACTCGAGAAAGTGATAATTTACCCTCAAACATAGAATGAAATTAATGTAGACATAAAACCATGACTTAGAGATTATCAATGCAAAAGGTCAGTGTTGATCCGAGTGTGACCTTGACCTGTGTACACATGGTACATGTGATGGCCAGTGGTCCTGGCCCTTGCACAAAAAGATTTTCATTATATTTTACCGCACACAAGAAGCTGTGCTTAACTGGATTCTGAAGCCATATATTCTGACGTGTTTTGGAGTGTCACAGGAGAGACTGCTATTTATATTGTACTTTATGAGCACATGTTTTTAACAAAATGTTAAAATATTCTTTTCTGATTTGTACCACAGAAATTCCACTTCCTGATGATCCACAAAACGATTATCTTAATTGTCACCCCAGCTCACCAACGCGTCTACAGAGTGGTAGTAGTCCTGATGGTAGAAGTTATATGCAACATAGGCATCCAACTGGGTATATATCTTTCCAACCAGTGGGTGCAACAGGTGCAACAATACATCCTTCAGAATATAAAAAGACAAAATCAAGCCATTCATGTGAAGAAAATAGCCAGCAATCCTCAGTCAGCAGAACTGGATGTACCTTAAGTATGGAACAGATGAACTTTAATCATGCCTCAAGGCTGACGACACCCCAAAGACGTAACGTGAAGGAGGGGCATAAAGACATACAGGATTTTATAGACCCGTCATACAGACAGGAACAGAATGGTGGTTGCAGTAGACTTGATGGAGGCTTCAGAGCATCCCAGCCAGTAGAGTCACCAGATCAGTGCAATTATGACACGATGACACAGCACACCAAGCAGCATATTTTCCAGGAGCATATGCCACAAGTGAAGAAACAGAATCCAACAATATCAGGTAAGATTAGTAGTTATTACAGGCGGTGGTCACAAGCTTGTCTGTTTAGCTGACGCTCATGCAATTTTTGTATTTGACTGCTAGTCTCAGTCCAACAATCCAGGACCTGAGGTCTGGTAAGGAGACAAGCCAAAAGCATGCTGTTCAGTGTGAGACAGGCTGGACGCTGTGACATGTACATGTACCTACACTGGCCCATATCTTGACCAAACACACCAACTACAGACAACCTCCTGTGATACTTTGCTCTAGCTGCTACAGTGCCACCTACAAGTGGTACCTGCTCTAAAGACCACCTCCAATTTAAGACCGCATGTCTTTTTAAGACCACTCTTTCAAGACCCTCTGCTGTATTTACATGTTAAATATACCTTCAATTTAAGACCACCTGCAGTATGAGACCACTTTTTGTTGGCTGTAGGGGTGGTCTTAAATAGCAGGTACCACTGTATATTTAACACTTTCAGGTCTGCGTCATGTATACATGGACTCATGCCATTGACTTTTGAAGTCTGGGTCTATGTAAATGCAGACTTGCATGGTCAGCATGGCAAGCATATGCTAAACATATATTTTTTCTAGAAATGGAAGGCTGGATAGTGTACTTGGGTTAGAATGGACTACTTTTGTTAGAATTCACCTAAACTTCAATTATTTAGGTATTTTCAATTGGAGTCGCTGGATTATTTAATTTTGCATCAAGATGACACCATTTATTTATAAATTTAGACATTTTTGAGTAATAAGTGGTGTGCATGGCAATTGTGTATAACAACATATTAACATAACATGTTACCACAAAGTTAAATCTATTTCCAATGATAGTTTTGGTATAAAGCAATTAAAATCTTGAACCCTTTTCAGCCTTGGGTCTGAACGTTTCGGCCATGCCCAGAGCTTGTTTCTTTGCAAACTCATCACCTGTGCTGGGTTTGCACTCAATCTATTAAAGACAGCATTTCGTACAGAAAAATTTCCAACAAATGATGTCTCCCCAGTCTATGAGTAGGAGGCACCATACACAGCAAAGACTTTGACAATAAGTGGACTTGAATTGCAGGCAAATGTGAAGAATCGTTTATATCACGTTCCTTCAGGGTAGTCTGAGAAAAAGAGGCAGTAGGTGAATTTCGCACGCGGTGATCTCTGTTAGTGGAGCAGGTACTACTGTACATGTACATTGTAGTCATCATGCAAAGTTTTATGGCTCTGATAGGTGAAGACTGTTTTTTGAACTTTCAAACTGGCCAAGGCCAGTGTTGTCACACTTTATTATTTTCTCCATAGAAACATGGTTTCATGTTGCATAAATGCAGTACAAATCTTATCTTGAGTACGTCAAGGGCCAACTACATGGTGTAGGTAGTTAATATGCCTCCTGTAGTTTATGCCTACCTGTTTACTTATGCTTATTAATCTGATCAGGAGAGTCCTTTTCCACACTGGAAGCCCCTTGGTTGCATTTATATACCTACATGTATATGTAGTGCACAATCAAAGTGCAGTGTTCACACAGATTCTGGTCATGTATGTGTTAACTGTCTATAAGTGATATAATATGATGAGGATTCCAAAGGGAATAAATACTGGTTCTTACTCCAACTTTTCAATTGACCTCACAAGTTAGTAAAGGCTTTGGCTTGTTTCACTGCTTGGTGATGGTGAGGTAGTGTCCAGCTTCCCATCTGGCAGCCGGAGCATGATGTGCATATGCACTACAGTAAGCATTAGGGATGCCCTATAGAAGCTCCAGAATGAGAACACAGATGCTTGAGTGAATGCTATTTCATTCATGAGGAGTTTAATTGAGCAGTTCTTACTTCATTTAAGCCAGACAGGCCGGGACATCTGTGCCTGGTATTTACTTACATAATGCTAACTTTGATGAATTTCTGCTGGGCGGGTTGTCACATGGGGGGAGAGTGGTACCATCTGCTTTGATGAACTGTTTTAATTTCTGACCATTCCATGTGACATGTGTAAAGCATGAGGACTGCAGTGTGTATCACCTACAGTATATTTGGAAGATCTGGGTACCCAGTTTGCTGAATATACTTACATGTAACTCATTCCATCCAGTCCCTGATTTTTACGTATATTTACCTAGATTAAGACGACAATTTCATATTTTAATTCTTTATGAAAAGAGCTTTCGCTCCAGTACCACATGCCTATAGTCATAAGTCAGTGGTCCTAGCACTGCCCGGCAAGTCACCATTGTATGGAATGAGTTAATTACTAGATAACCCCTAAAATTAAAAAAAGAATTAAATTAAAGGAATAAATGAATAATAAGAAAATGGATTTTTTGGTTAAACACAATGTGCTAAAATCATGCCAAGGGCATGCCATCTTGATACACATAGATCATTCTGACAGTTGTTCATTGGTTTTCTATTCATAAAAGATTAAAGTAAAAACGTGGGATGATGGCATTTTGTGTCTGGGTGCTTTTGGTTGGGAAAGTGTTGCTGTGCAGGGGGTGGAAATTAACTTAGGGGTGTCTGGTTCCCCAGACCATTAGAATATGTTAGGGCTTCTTTAAATGATTCCCTGGCTGCCCAAGGGGCCACTTTTTTAATTTTCAGCTTAACCAGTGTGTTGTTTTAATTTATAATATGAAATGAGCCAGAACAGGATCATGATGATCTGGTGGCATTTATATACGTTTCACATAAGAATTATGTAAGTACATGTAGAATACATTTTATCAAAAAATGACTGATAGGAGAAGTTGCAATGAACTATTATCTGTGTATTCAGCTGATTATATATACAACAGAATACATGAAGGTCTCGAAAGAAGTTGACCTTTTAACACGTTTAAGATGAAGTAACACAATATGACCTTGTGGGTTATACACATAGATTTAAAGGTCATCTTGATTGAGCATGTGTCAAATGGATACACGGATGACCCATGGGTTGTTGTAACCATACGATGCACTTTAAAAAATTTAGATGTGAAAATAAAACTTTTATTCACATTTTTATAGAAAAAAAACTCGCTGCCACTTCAATCTTTGCTTTCTGTTCATTTCTGACACCCTTAAGGCACGAAAAGTTAGTGACGTTACAAACGCAACATCACGGGCTGACAGGGAAGACTCTGACTATTTTAGTGAGCTGCATGGCTGTCAAGTATCACTTGGTTTAAACATGTTTATCTTATTCACACTTCAACAACAGGAATAAAAGTATGTGGGGAAATTCTTTTTCATCCCTGTTCCCATCCAGGAAGGGTTGGTGTGTTGCTGCTAATTGTTTTAATACAAGTTCTACAGCTTGTTTACATTCCCCCAAAGACCTGAAATTACAGAGCGTATGGGCCTGTGCAGTCAAGATTTACAGGAACAAGTGGCAAGGCCCTGGGAATGATTTCAACCTATGTAGCAAACAATTTGTGGAAAGTGACCTTGATTTGTCATATATGACGGCATTTAGGATAGCTTTGGCAAAAAACAACAACAACCAAAAAAGACTACTGCTGTTGCCAAGTGCAGCCCCATCGGTGAACAATGGAAGGATTTGTGGAAAAAGCCACATTAGGCATTACTCATAAAACCATGCAGGAACAATGATTCATCATTTTTTTTTTTTTTTACAGTAATTACAGTAATTAATTGTCAGTATGATTCTAATTTGGAAGCCTGCATAACAGCAAATATATGTCTGGTAGTTCTACGACTGTTAAAAAGTATCACATAATTATCAATGGACTGTCACAGTGACAACACTGGTCTGGGATGTTGTTACAAAGTGTTACATTGTTACAAAAAGTCTCTATCTTTTATTGCTTTGAAGTTATTTAAGATTTAAAATTTCTAATGGTGCTATTTAGCATAATTCAAATTGCTACAACTTTCATTTTTAATTCATTACGTGCGCAGTGGTCAACAACCCCCTAGTAAAAGTTGAAATGACATCTGTATATATTATAGTGTTAAAGATATTTAAAATTGAAAATTTCGAATACTGCTAATTAGCATAATTTAAATTGCTAAAACTTTTATTTTAGATTCACTACATATGCAACGGTCAACAACCCCCTAGTAGAAGTTGAAATGACATCTCTATCTATAATAGTTTTGAAGACATTGAAGTTTTGAAATTTCAAATGCTGCTAATTTGCATAATTTTAATGGCTACAATTTTGGTTTTAGATTCATTACATGCACAATGGTCAATAACCCCCTAGTAGAAGTTAAAATGACATCTTTATCTTTAATAGTTTTGAAGATATTCAAGTTTCAAAATTTCAAATGCTGCTAATTAGCATAATTTGAATTGTTACAACTTTTGTTTTAAATTCATTGGATGCGCACTGGTCAATAACCCCCTAGTAGAAGTTGGAATAACATCTCTATCTATTATACTTTTGAAGATATTCAAGATTTAAAATTTCAAATGCCCCTAATTTGCATAATTTTAAACATTTTCATTCCTCTGTATAAAACGGTCAAACTCCTTGTATGGAGGTACAATCATGGAGTTTCCATGTATAATAGTGTCCGAAAAAAGTGTCAGAGAAATTTGCAAAGGAAGGAAGAAAGAAAGAAAGAAAGAAAAGTGTGTGTTGACACACACACTTTAATAAAGGATCATACTCATAGGCACATGTGCTGATGACTGATGTCCCACAGCTGCACTACCTGCAGTACGGGTAGTGAGGACATGGTTCTGGGCATCCAGCTTATGTCTGTAACGCTGAATGATCTTTTCCTCAGCTGCTACAGCTTTTTCGTATTAATTCTTCTTCATCCTCATCAGACCATGTACATGCAAAAAACACAATTCAGACTCTCAGGAATCGCTGTGCTCTGCTGTATTTGCCATGAATCTTGGCTGACTGAAGACACTCAGTGTTTGTGACCTCAAAGTGGAAGTCAAAAAGTCAAGAATCTTTTATTTTACATGGTAGCTCTTACAGTAAAGACTGATGTCCAAAGAGGCCCTGACAGGGAAACAAACACGTTATTTACATGACAAACAGGACATCACAGCATACATGAAACTAAAACCAAACTAAAACCCCCACTAACACTTTCCCAATCAGGTCATAATCAGAGAAAATTCCCATACTTCCATGTAGCGAATGTGGTGCACTTTTGGACCTAAAAAACCCCCACTATTTGAAAATGAAATTTAACTTTTTGGTTTTCAGATATCATTTCTAACCATCCTAAACATCAAGTTTCTAATTTGTGGAACCCGTTCACTCAAGCTAACCTTAAGTCATTTCATATGTCTTTGTAATTATGCAAATGAAAATATTAAATTCCAAGTTTCTCATTATAAATTGAAAATTGAACTTTGAGATTTGTTTAGATGTTGGGTCTACATGCAGATTGATATAATACCATATTCCACATTAATTAGCCAGTGGCTTCTGTACTATTTTACTTATTCACCTTTTTTTTTATTCACCCTTTTTTTTTTCTTTTGACTTGGCTGCATACAATCACTCATTATGGCAACAATCAATATTTTCCAATGCATTAAGGTAAGTCAATTGCACAGGAACACTGCTCAACTTATGCCAAGGAAAGTTGTTGACTCAGTCTTATTCTGACCAGGAAAGGGTCAATATAATGGGAAAAGGCACCAATCAGCTGTATGTCTGGTTCGAGTCAGGTGCTGGCTGGATTTTATTTTTGTCAAAATGACCAAAACAAGATGTATTCGACGTATCAATTTGTCTCACCTTCCATGAACCCTTTGGATACAGTGTATTGTCAGGTTCATCTCCCTTTGGAGACAGTGAAATATGTTGGTAGGTTCATCTGTTCTGGTGTCAGGATTCATGAACCACAGATGGTGTCTCCAAATGTTCATTCTTAAGCTAACGTGACTAAGGTGGGCTCAAACTAATGTATACTAATATTGTACCTCCTGGACCCCCCCCCCCTCCCTAAAATAAATAAATAAATGAATGAATGAGTGAGTGAGTGAGTAAGTAAATAAGTGAGTGAGTGAGTAAGTAAGTAAGTAAATAAATAAATAAACAAACAAATACAACGTACTGTTTTGACTGAAGCTGATGTTTTCAAAAAATGCTTTAGAAGGTTGATGTGTGTGGTCTAGGATTAACAAAATATCAATTTGTATACATCTGTGCTTTAAATTCTTGGTTTCTCTCAAGGATGTACAGTGTTGCCAACCCTCCCGGATTCCTCGGGAGACTCCCGGAATTTTATGCTGAAAATACTTGAAAAAGTGTGGATTTTTGACAATTTTGAGTCACCTCCCGGAATTTCATCAATATTTCCCTTCTATTTTTCATATTAATTTATCAACCTCCCGTAATTTTACTTTTTATCTCCCGGATTTTAAGTTTGGCAGGTCGGCAACACTGGATGTATCATGATATGTGTCATTTCTGTGAAATATTCAGCATCGTTGCCATACAAAGGAAGCTAATACACATCTTTGCAGTCAATCTGGGGCACCTTGGGATCTACCAGAAGTGTATACAATGGACAC
This sequence comes from Hermodice carunculata, assembly GCA_964020975.1. Taxonomy (NCBI): domain Eukaryota; kingdom Metazoa; phylum Annelida; class Polychaeta; order Eunicida; family Amphinomidae; genus Hermodice; species Hermodice carunculata. The sequence continues at coordinate 59,742,279 of OZ026622.1, read as the reverse complement.
ATGCCATGCATGACATACCTACCAAACCTATTTGCTAAGCTTAGTATTCAAACTGTGCATCAATTAGCATGATTTGTGTAAGCCAGAATTGCTTTGGGCAAGGTTGATTTGCATAGGCATCTAAAGAAACTGGTCCTGCAAAAAACGACAAGAGATACACCAAAAATAGTAGCACCTTTGAAGATCCATAGATTGAAATGTATTAATGCAAACAAGTACAGTTGAATCTCCAATTAAGATCACCTCCATAAAGAGACCATCTCAATATTAAGACCACCAATTTAGAGACCCATTTCTGTTCATCCTTAGTTAAATTATATAATCATTAAAAACTCCCCTGTTAAGACCACATTTTTTCAGTCCCTTATGTGGACTTAATAGGGAGATTCCCCCAATATATTTTTCAAAAGGGCATTATCCAATTTGTCCATCAAATCTGAATACAATGAAAACATTTATGAGCTAATTGTATAATTAACATACATTTTTGTGACAAAAATGTAATATTTTACTTGCCTATGCATATGTCAAAATGACTTTCATGGGTCTTAATGTCTTATTTTTTTTTGGTCACAAACTAATGTGTTCACAATTGTGGCCATAGATTGTGTGTATTTGGTTTAATAGTTTCTCAAAAAAAGCATCTGAAGTTTGAATTTACCCCATATTTTGAGCAGTTGAATTTCAAATTATCATAATTCCAAAACAAGCACAGATTCATGTATAATCCCTGATACTCTTGTAGGTCTACCGTAACTCAGTGAAGTAAATTTAATATATTTTGTGCATGTATGATGCCTGTCCTCAAGTTTTATAGTGGACCTTTTCAAACTACATGCGTTTGGTCATGGAGGCAAAGCTGGCCAAATAGATATCATCTGGTTTCACAGAAATTAATTCCATTGTTTGAGTTATTTGGAAACTTGTCCAAATTTCTCATGGTTTTATGGTATAGATCTGGCAGGATTTAACCCTTTTCCCAATAAAATGATCCAGAAGTACCCAGATATAAATTGTTGTCTGTCTTAATGTTTCTGCTTAAATTTCTCAGGTTTTAAGTGTTTCATGAAGCTAAAGGGTTAATTGTTTTATGTTTGTTTATATGGATGGGGATGGGGTGGACAAGGGAGACTATAAGATGAATATACTATTCGGAAGTTATATTTTGACCAGCGGTAGTACAGGTTTGCTCACTGATAGAGCATCATTAAAATGTAAATTACTAATGCATTTGTCACATATATTTTGAATCTCACTCTATTCGTGTGTGAGGGTCACATTAATTTTCTTGTAGTCACTCGGACATGTATTTAATAGGAAAATATTAGAAAAATTAGTTATTTTCAGTTTTCTGGAAAAATGGGGGTGGGGGTGGGAGGCTTCAAACTGATGAAATAAGTAAATTATGGTGATGGTATGATATGCTGGGCTGTGGGTAAAAAAAACAAAAACAAAAACAAAAAGCTTGGTACATATGTACATATATACACAAACTGTCAATGCTGTGGATTGACACTTTTCCCCGAGGGCTTAAGGATGGATTGGTCCCAGTACATTGGTACAGTGAACCCTGTTTTGAGAGACCACTGTGAGGAAAGACCACCTGCCTTTTGAGACCATCTTTACCATGTCTCTTTTGCCATCTTTCCCGTGTTATCACACCTTTATTGAGAGATCCCCCTGCCTTATGTGACCATTTTTTGGCCTGCCCCAGGGGTGGTCTCTCAAAAGCAGGTTTTACTGTATTGGAAATAATTTTGCGCCAGTACAGACAACAGAAATTCAGAATGTTCCAAAATAATGGCCAGTACAAAGTACAGAAAATAGAGGGCTGCCAGTGCACTGGTATGGAAAATATGGTGCCCCAGTTTGCCTGGATGGAAATACCCTTTACCCCCCCTTTGTTCACACATGTATGCAAACACTGACCTCTGACATTGTGATGTACATGGCAGGCATGGTGAATGCATAGAGTTGATTTATTAGATCCAAGTGAGTCATGTATGCAATGTATATTAATTTTGTGTTTCAAAAGTGTCACCCACACAATTACCTGTATACACACTCCTATACATTCAGTGTCATTTAACCCCCTTCTCCCCTAAAAACATGAATGACTGAAAGAAAAAAATGTAATCAAGTTGAAACTAGAGTGGTTAAACTATTGTAACGTGCTCAGTATGGCATGGGTGCTGGGTTTATTTGTTAATACAATTCCATATCATTTATAGTTACATATAGGACATGTTTGCTTTCTGTACAGTAAAACCTGTCTTCAAAGACCATCCCAGACAGTGAACAAATTGGGGTCTCTCAAAAAAGGTGGTTTCTTTTAGGAGTTATATATAGCTGAGCTAGCACTAAGCATTAGCCAGTTAGCCACCAGCTAAAAGGGCATGAGCTGGCTCATAGTTTTTGTCAGCAATTAGCCAAACTGGCAAAATGATGTCTTGCATGTATAAATTAACATTGTACACATGTAAAATGTGGCTACAAGCTCACAATTTATTAGAAAATGATCATTATACCTAAATGTGGTTGCTTGTGGCAAATAAAATATTCTTGGTTTTTTAGCAAAAAATGGCTCATGCAATAAAATTCTTAGAGGTACATGTAGCCCCAAATAGTATCTCCAAAATTTGATTTGGCCAAGTCTCAATCTGGCTAATAAATTTTCAGCTAAGTTAGCCAGAGTGGCTCAAATGAAAATATTTCTAGCGCCAGCCCAGTATGACATCAAAAGTCAACTGAGCAGTGATTCTGACAAGCAGGTGGTCTCATTAGAGGAGTGTCTCATGGTAGGGACCACCAATCCCAAGTGAGAGAAAAATAGTAACTCACTCTCCAGCCATGTAAGATTTTGTTTATTCTATGCTTAATTGGGTATTCATCGCAAAAAAAAATGCCCTTGGCCTACTTTCAATGTGGAAAAATTCAACGTCACGTGTGACATCAAACATCGCTCGCACACATTTGATGTTGTTTAAATGTCAGTGCATCATGTCACTGATGCAGGCGCATCACAATTTACTTGTAGCAATGTTTAGGTCATGTGATCTGCAGTGAGTTACTACTTTGAAATTTACTTTAGAAAATAATGATTCACTGTGAAACATAGAAGAAGAAAAGGGGACTGTTTGATGTGTTCTTAGAATGTTGAATTACATGCAGTCACTGAGCATGGTTCCCAGAATAGGATAGAGCCCTCTTTACCTTCAAATCTTATCTGTGGTCATTTTTTTGTGCTAATGTTGGGAATAAATGGGATAAACCTGATTGTTACATTGGTTAACTCTGGTGCTCCCATCAATCAATTTGTCTCTTGGTCATGAATTGACACACTCAAAGGAAATTGTACACACTGTAAATTGTGTTACATTGGCTTGGATAACTTTTCATATTTTTTTTTTTTTTGGTATTTCTGACATTTCACTGTACTTTTGCTTTCACTATTTTGCATATAATACCTATTCAAACAGTGCTGAAATACATGTACATGTACTATGTCACTGTGTTTGTATTTTCATTTGTATTTTCATACATGTATTTTTGTGTCATCAGCAGAATGAGCAAAAATAAGAATGCCGCAAAATTAAGGCAATTAACAATACATGTACTGCATTTACAGATAAACCTGCTCCCCCCGCCCCCCCCCCCCCAAAAAAAAGAAAAAGAAAAAAACAGGAAACATGTATGAACTAAATTTACCACACACGACACGAAGAGTAGGTTGAGATCAAGGATGCAAATAAAAAATGGATATACAGTGGTCCCCCTCTTATAAGGCCCCTCTCACCAGAGGCCATCCCTCTTGAAAGGCCAGCATTCTTGTGCAGAAAGTATGGTATTTCCATTATATTTTCCCCCTCAAGAGAGGCCACCTCTCTTATAAGGCCACTTTTGGGCTGCATTTGGGGTGGCCTTATAAGAGGGGGACCACTGTACAGTAAAATGTAGCTAGGGACACCAAAAAACATGAAAAAGGGGATGCCTCCTCATATGAGACACTTTTTCCTGGAACCAAACATTTTGAAGTCATTTTCACCCAAACGTTTTCTCAGTAAATGGGACATCTCTCTACTGTGTATTGGGGACAGTAATCTCAGTCCTAAATGAAAACTTTACCTCTCAAGTGGGGACAGCCTACACTTTTTTTTAATTGAGACAGCCCAGACTTGTTGTCAATGAGTCAGATTACATTGTATTCATGTACCTGTTACAGACAAACAGCTGCCTGGTTTACTGTTTCAACTATTTGTGTTCACAGCTGCCTCCTCTGTCTGTTATGGTAAATCAAGGGTATGCACATGTAATGTATATGTGTCTAAAATTGTCAATCTAAGCTTGCTTCATTTGGTACAAATACATGTACTTGTATCCCCAATTGGCACATGTGCTGCACCTTGATAACAACAGTGTCCCTAAGACAAGGGTTTCACTGTACACACACACACACACACACATATATATATATTTATATGCACACACATGTATGATGATGTCTGTATGGTCTGGTGCATGTAAAAATTTGAACATTTGGCATGACCCCAGGCCTCATGTGATTCAGAACTACCCAAGTCACTTGCCAATGAATCAAATGTTACTGTTTATTCCATCTGGCCAATGAAATTTGAAATGACCAATTTATCCAATGTAAATTATTGTGGGGCATATGGTTGAATTTATAATTGTTGCAGTTATTTTCAGCTGGTTCAGGATTTGGTACTTGTCAATTTGTATTCATGAGTCCCTTCAAGGTGAAAGGTATCACATTGGCCCTTGCCCCCTTAACCTGGCCAAAACAGGCTGGTGGTTGAATGTTGTCCGCTTCAGTGTTTTCAGTTTATTTCAACAATAATTCAAGACAACATGAATTAGAATTGTAGATCTGTGAGACTTATCATCAAGGTAACATGCTGCTCCACGCCAAGGAAAGCTGTTGATTCAGTCTTAATTCTAAAGGGAAAGGGTTAAGTTGGCAACATGTGAATATGGTGACGAGAAAACTGAAATGACCGAATGCCAGAGTTGTTAACTTTATTAGGTTGACTAAGACTTAGTCAACAGGTTCCCTGTGAATAATCCATATCAAGTAAAGCTGTTAACCTACATGTACATGTAGGGTAGGTTAATTACAGGTATCTTGATATGTCTCAGCTACTTGTCTGGCAAAGACCCAGTCATAATTCAAGGGGGGAAAGGGTTATGTATGCAGTATCAAATAGCATGTAAGTGTACTGGTATGTCATGACTGTGTATTTCCCTTATAGTACAATTACACACACACACACACATATTTATAATGATCCCAGATACAAATTCCTTGTTTATAATTTGAAAAGAAAAGAAAACTTAAAGGTTCCAGCGTGCTAGCTTCCTTGAGTGTACGTTGGGCACATACACGTAGCATGCTGGGGAACACAGTTGAACTGGCCTCTAGTAAGCACTGAAAGAGTTAATGTCTACTGCAGTTATCAGGTAACTAACCCAGCTGATGTGTCAGAGAGGAGAAAGCTATAATGTTAAACATGCATATGCACTAATAAAAACATATCAGACAGACGAAGCATGGAAATGAAACCATTATTGTAAAGGGTGAAAAGGGTACATGCCTGTAGCGACTAAATTTTATGGGATCTGTTAAACCCTTATTACCACAAATTATTCAGTTGTGAGTCAGAAAAATGATTCATATGTCAATCTTGGTGGAGGTGTTAATTAGTTTTTGTTGAAAGCATTCAAGTGGACAAATGGTTCAACAAAAAGTGAGCTGACCCCTGGGGCCTCTCTTGTAAAGTTGAGCTGAGTCTAATACAGAATATGTACTTCCTGGTTGGGAGGCTTCATTGTTTTGTGTTGAGTATGAATACAAGTCGTAACAGCTAGGTGGAACCTAAGCCTAGCTCTTTCTGAACTTTCACCTTTCATGTCTTCATTACCTTGCTAGGATGAAGAGGCACTTTTTTGAGTTCAGCTGACTTGTCATTGTCTGAGCTTGAATGGGTATGCGTCTGTCTCGTCTGTCTCGATTCTGTTCACATTTTCAGCTTCTCCAAAACTGACAGCCAGATCCACGTCAAACTTGGTGGGGATCTACCTTGGTTAGGACCTTCTGCTCAAGTGGTCATGATGCAGTGTATTTTGGGGGGTTTATGATTTTTTGGTTAATTTTTTTGGAAAAAAAATAAAATTATGAAAAATTGGTGGGAGTATGCATGCGTACAGTTTACAGTGGTTTTGCATTGTAGGGATAGCAGCAAATATGACATGTGGGCTAGCTTACATGTATATGTCCTGGCACAACTTAAAGTCTGGTATAATTTCAAATTGTACCCGGACAAATTACAATCGCAATTTGTTCTGGGACAAGTTAGGATCCCAACTTGTACCAGGATGATTTTAGCCATCTGGCCTAAAATTACAGAAATATTTAAGCCAAAGTTGGTTTCCGTTAGTTAAAAGCAAAACAGTTTCTTGCAAAATTTTAATCAAAATGGAACAGAGTTTAAAGTTTTTCCAAGGAAAAAATCTTAAAATATCTCGAGTCAAGTTGGCTAAAAGAGAAAAATTTCTTTGTGCGAAATCCTGATTCCTCTTGCCTATTGCTAACTGTAATGGCTAGTGCAAGCCCAGATTAATAACATTTTCCAATATATTTATATGTTAAATGTCTGGTATCATAATATTTCTTGTAAAACAGTTATACATTAAACAAAATATATCCTCTTTCAGGTGCATAAATTCATTTTGTCCCACTACAATTCAAAATCTTTCTTGGATGATTTCAAATTATACCAAGACAAATTAAAATTTCTCTCTGATACAATTTCATTTTGTCCCGGTACAATTTTAAATCTTTCTGGGATGATTTCAAATTATACCGGGATAAATTAAAATCCCTCTGTGATACAATTTCATTTTGTCCTGGTACAAAATAAAATCTTTCCAGGATGATTCAAATTGTACCGGGACAAATTACAATTGTAACTTGTCCCGGAAAGCTTTTAAATTGTCCCGGGACAAATTAGGATCGTAACTTATACTGGTACAATTTAAAATCATCCCGGTACAAATTATGATCGTAACTTGTTCCGGTACAAATTGCGATTGTAATTTGTCCTGGTACAACTTGAAATTATACCAGATTTTAAGTTGTGCCAGAACATATATCTTGGAAATGGAGGATCCTAGGCACATGGTCACCATTAAACACTAATGAGAAAGTGCCTATAGGGTTTATTGTGTTGGTTGTTAATTTTGACCTTGAGTGGCCTTGAAAGGTTCAGCTGCTATTTTGCCTTACATCTCAATAATGGTGGATCCTAAGGCCCATGGTTATATTAAGCACCAATAGGAAAGTATTTGTTGGGCTGCTGTTGGTGTTATTGATCTTGATCTTGAGTGACCTTGAAAGATCGAAGACATACTGGTTTGTATTTGATATTTAATATGAAGAGAAAATTAACAAACTTAAATCTGTAAGCACATGTCCTGGTTGAACTCTATCAAGTCTGATATTCTGAGAGCAAAGTCATATTCCGTACCATTCACTGAAAAACTGCATAGTTCTAAATCATTATAGCAAATTACTTTGTGAAAGAACAAATCATATTGATTTCATAAAATTTGAAATTTAGAAGAAAGTGTTAGGTTTTGTTTGCCTTTAAAACATTGGGTTATCAGTGGGGAACCAGGGCAAGACTTATTATGGTGCCATTAATTCCCGGAGAAGTCCTCCTGCTAACTGGTGGCACCATGTTTGCATAAACAGACATCCCGAGCTGATGTGTTATGGCATAAAGCAAATAACATGCTCCTTTGTTCATAGGTCTACTTAAAAATGTAGCCCACATTACATAAATATGATGGACCAGAGCATGTCGAGTAGAACTGTTCAATTTTCTGGAACTATAGGGATGCTGGTATTTGAATGGATCTATATAGTCTTACAACAACAATATGAATATTTGAATCTTCATTATAATTGAGAGCACTTTTGTCTTAAGTAGTTTGGCTGTAGTGGCAGTTGGCACTGAAAGAGTTGGGGGGGGGGGCACTGTGTCTGGGCGAGGTGGCTTTATAGAGCTACAGCATGCAGTTTGCCACAAGAGATGGAGTTGGGGCAGCTACATGTGTACCAATCTGTAGAGTGTCCACCAGAACTTTGTTTCCAAGGTTACACAAATATTGTTAGGATGTATATTCTTCTACAGGTAATGTAATCATCACTGATAACATTTGGGCTCTCTCAGGTGCATTTTCAGGCAAAATACTTCAGAATATTGCACACAAAAATACCCTTCAGATGGTAAGGGTAGGGTTTCCAGTGGTCCTCCTCTAGGGAGACAACCCCCCCCCCCCAACAAGAGGCAACTGTCTCTTGAGTCGCCACTTTTCAATGCAGCAAGGGTAGCCTTTGCATTATATTTTGCCTCTCATGAGAGGCAGCCCCTATTATAAGGCCAGATTTCTAGTGCATTTGGGGTGGCCTCATAAGAGGGGCACCACTGTCTTACCCTTTTTACCCTCTGGCAGAAACCCTGTCTGTGTACTGGGGGCCACATACGTGGCCCAGCTGTTGTTGAACACTTTACTTCCTTATTGGTTTTGCTAAAGTCATGGATGGCAGAGTTATTTCTCCTGGGCTTATCTGAGAAAGGTGCAGCTATTGTTATAGGCTGTCTGATGGCCTGTATACATAAATTGAGCATTTTGAGGAAATGTCTATGTTGAGGAAGTGTTCTATAAAATAATACCTTGATCAGTTGATGTTCATGGAGTAAGGTGTGTAAATTTTCTTTTGATTTTCTTTGTTTTGTTTTGTTTTGTTTTTTTTTTTGTCGGCATGTGCGTCAATTAATTGGTGTTTACTTCCTGGTGTATTGTGCCACCATGTCATTTGTTATGGTCACACCATACCATGTTTAATTCAAATCACAGATAGTCGACATACTCAAGCTCCTGCTATAAGTATCCAATCTGATGGCTGACGTGATCAGGTAACTCAGCATATATGAAGTTTTGCAGCATTCTTGTGTCAATTCTTTTTCATGTCAATAGTTCCTGAGAACTTTTCCTCTGCATTCATGCCTGGTGTTGTTGAGTTAGTGGAGACATGGTTTTTGTTGTGTAAGTCTGACTGTGACAGGTACATACTGGTGTATGTAATTTTTTACAGGGACAGATTCATGCTGTTCATGAGAGGTGACAATATGTGTAATTAGTGACAAGTGGACTTGGTACACAACCCATCACACTATTATACACATTTCCGTAAGATGTCATACTGTTGGCAATGAAACATATATTTGTTTTAGATGTATACATATGCATCTCCTTATTAAAGTGAATGGTAAGTGCTTCAAAATGCCAGATATTTAGGTTTCCAATTTATTTCTGTATCATGTGCGTGAAATCATAACATTTAGCCATAAGATGGGGCAAATAGCATGGACAACCCTGTTTAGATTGCAGTGACCTCTGTTGAGAGGAACTTGAACCTGACATTGTTTTGTCCTCTTGATTGATAGGGTCTAACTTTCCACATGTTCCATAAAGTTTGGGTTCAGATGTCTTAAAAATAATATCTCGTGTGATTTTTCACAAGTGTCTTAATTTAGAATGACGATGCATTTAAAGTCAGCCTCCTTGGCAAGCCATATATCAGCGCAGGCTTTCTGGTTACTGCTGCGAAACTGTTGCTGATGTCACAAATGCAGAAATGCAACCATTTTTCCCAGCTAGCATGCGATAGCCTACAGAACTGCATCAGTGCAAGCTCTAGACGTGGCAAGATGGGAGAGCTTCAGCAGTGATAGTATCGCCACTGATAGTGAGTGTCATTATGGCAATCTGAATTCATCTTGCCTTTTTCTGATGAAGATGTACAAGTTTTAATGGAGAGGACACTTGCAGCAGAAGAGTGAACAATCAAGCCATACCAGTGGGCATCAGTTGCAGCTCATTTACTGGTACAAGGCCAATGTCATGCGAGCATCACAGAACAGATTGGGGAATCAGACGACCCAAATCACTCCAGATTTCTGTCTTTCGATTGGTAAAATGATCTTTTTGTTAGCTCTGCTGACCTAAGGCTGCAGAGCTTATGCAACCGCTCATGTCTGTCTGTCTGTCTGTCTGTATTTTTTGCTTGTTAGCATGATACCGTCCACAGTTTTCAAGTAAGCCCAATATAACTTTCATGACTTGCAGGGTGCATTAAAATCCAGGTCCCTTTTGATATTAGTGGCACCACCTACAATATTGTGTAATATAATGGTCAAATTGTGAAAACCTTGTGAACACTCTAGCATCTGTAATTTTGGCGGAACTTCATGAAATATGGTGGGATTATGGGGGAGGTCAAGTCTAGTTGCTAATGATATTAGTGGCACCAGATATAATTTGACAGAAATTATGAGCCAAAATGTGTTTTAAGATATAAAATTCCATACAAGTCATGTATCTAGAAAAATAATTGGATTAGACTTGCCAAATTTATAGGATGTATAGACCATGTTCAGTGCTAGAATGTTATGTAATATTAGAGACCTGGACGTATTTTTGTTAGGTCACCATGCCTGTAAAGTTGAAAAGGTAATTTTGTAATGGCAGTGTGTAGCTTGGACATACATGGCAAAGAGAATTGAGCCTCCAGATCAAAATTGAAATTGATTAAATTGTACATAAGACTGTACTTGGTGACCTATATTTTGGGTCACCATGACCCAGTAATTATGGAGTTTGATCCATGTCCAAATTTATTGTTTTTCTTCAATAACCCAAAAAAGTTATTACCTGATTTGAACAAACAGACCACGTATGGAAAACTGGAAGTGGGGTGCATATTTTGAGCAATAACAATTTTTTAATCCGAGTGGAAGGTCAAGATCAAATGGCCAGTTTGAATATAGGGGTCATCTGGTGAATACTCTGAACCCCACAATTTTAGAGTTAGGCCCATATAATGTTTAGAAGTCATAAAGTGTATGAAAATCTTTGTCAACATCAATGTTGGTGGCACCATCTATAGTTACATCACGTGATATACAAATCAAAATGTGAAAATCTTGTGACCATTCCAGCATCCTTATTTTCTGATGAATCTGCATGAAATGTGGTGGATTGTTAAAGATGTCAAAATTTTGACATCTTTAACAATCCACCAAAAATGTCTTGAAAGATACAAAATTCCATATCTCAACAAATAATTCAATTAGATATGCCATATTTTTTTTCGACCACAAGAGCTGTTAAATTGGAAGTGGTGATTTTGTCATGGTAGGGTGTAGTTTGAACATCAGTGGCAAAGAGAATCGAGCCTTTAGATCAAAATTGCACTTGAGTACATTATATATGAAACTGTACTTGGTGACCTATGTTATAGGTCACCATGACCCAATGATTGAGGAAGTCCCATGTTCGTTTGTTTCCTGGATGCTTCCAAAGCATATGACCGTGTGAGACATTTGAAATTATTTAAGATACTGATTGATCGTAAGGTTCCGTCATACATTGTTCGTATTCTTGCCTTCTGGTACTGTAATCAGGTCATGTGCGTCCAATGGAACAAGGTTAAGTCTAATTATTTTTCAGTCTCCAATGGCGTCTGTCAAGGTAGTTTATTGTCCCCCGCTCTTTTCAATGTTTATATTGACCAGATATCTGTGAAACTTAATAAGATTAATGTTGGCTGTGTACAGAAAAAGAAAATTGTTAACCATTTAATCTATGCAGACGACATGTGTCTTTTTGCTCCATCTGCTAAAGGTCTACAGAAACTATTAAATAAATGTCACAAAGAAGCATGTGAATTAGATATAAAGTATAATGTAAAGAAAAATGTACCACAAATGTGTATCATGTGGAAGTTTTATATTGCATTTTTTTTTTTTTTTTTTTTTTTTTTTTTTTTTTTTTTTTTTATAATCTGTTATTTCCAGAATGGATACATGTATACATCATATGTCATACAATAACAGAATTTTGATTACATAACTGCTTGTCTTGAGACCCATACATATAGTAGTAAAGAGAAAAAGGAAAAGTTCACATGACATTTATATACAATCTTTGGTATCTTTACTTTCCACGTTCATTTTGAGTTTTATATTGCATAGTATAGGTAACCTTGATTAATTTTTCAAATTCATAGATCATGTAGATTAAATATGATTTTTTTTGGCGACGGTGGTCAGCAGAGCATTAGGCCTATGGTTGTCTTGTTAATAGACACATGTATAGAACAGTTACAGTTAATGTAATTTAAAATAGCCCATCTTTTTACTTTATTTTAGTTCGGGGTCACTCTTAGAGTTAGTAAAATGGGCCAATAAGGTGGTTGGATAGACCGTTACAAATCTTTCAATTAGGAGTTTAATATCAGAAAATCCAACAACTCACAGAATCCTGCAGAATTTGCTATTTGGCTGAGTGGGTTATTGTCCTGCACCAGCTCTCGGACAAATTCAAAGTGGGCGACACTGACCCAATTCCCAAGGTCACAGAGCTATTTTGTGAATGTGGTTTTCACGCAATAACTTGAAAAAGTTTTTGACTGAGGGCTTTCATATTGTACTTGATTATAGTCCTGCAGCAAGTCTAGGATGCGTTTGAAAATGTGAGATCTTGACCCAATTCCCAAGGTCACAGAGCCATTTTAGTGAATGTGGTTTTCATGTGATAACTCTAAATGTTTTTGACATAGGTCTGTCATATTGCTGTAAATTATAGTAACTTATTAGCTTCCACACAAGTTCGAAGATCAGTGACCTTGACCCAACTGCCAAGGTCACACAGCTGTTTTAGTGAATTTGGTTTTTACACCATAACTCACAAAGAAAAGTTGTTTTTTTTTTTCTTAGGGTTTTCATATTGCACATGCTTATAGTCCCGAATAAGGTCTTGAAACAGTTTGAAGATGGGTGACCTTGACCCAATTCTCAAGTAGAGCTTTCATATTGGACATGCTTATAGTACTGAATAAAGTCACAAAGGAGTTTGAAGATGGATGACCTTGACCCAATTCCCAAGGTCACAGAGACATTTTAGTGAATTTGGTTTTTACATGATAACTTGAAAAGTTTTTGACATAGGCCTGTCAAATTTCAGGTGATTACAGTCCTATATAAGGTCTCAAAAGAGTTTGAAGATGGGTGGCCTTGACCCAATTCCCAAGGTCACAGATCCATTTTAGTGAATTTGGTTTTTCACTAGATAACTTGATAAGTTTTGTGCATAAAGGTTTCATATTGCACATGCTCATAGTCCTGCATAAGGTGTCAGAGGAGTTCAAAGATGAGTGACCTTGACCCACTTCAGCCAAGGTCATGGGGGGGGGGGGCATATATCTAGCATTCTCTGATTGTGTTTTTAATTTGTTACTATAGCAGTCTGTCTTATACTAGTGACCCATATCACACAGTCAGCACAGGCCCATGAGGCTATCAGCTAATGGGATTACACCAGCAGTCAACTGCAGCTAGCCAGGTGTGAAGTCATTTTTTGCTCCTGCACAATATGCAGTAGGACTAATGCAGTACTGTCTGCTCTGACTGCTTTTATGTGCAGCAATATATTATGGATATATGGGACTGTTTTCTGCATGAGCCAAAAAGGTTCAGCAGCTTGTGAAAATAAAGTAAGCCCTGTAAATTCACATGGCATGAGGCCATGCACAGCAAAGATGTGGGTCCTTTGGAAATTGAAAGAGGCTGTCAGTGGAACTTTTGGTGTTGCTGGACCTGGCAGCAACACAACAACCCATCCTCCACAGAAGCTGAGATGGAAATACACATTTCTATTCCTGGTTATATATATATATATAGAGAGAGAGAGAGAGAGAGAGAGAGAGAGAGAGGAGAGAGAGAGAGAGAGAGAGAGAGAGAGAGAGAGAGGAGAGAGAGAGAGAGAGAGAGAGAGCGAGAGAAGAGAGAGAGAGAGAGAGAGAGAGAGAGAGAGAGGAGAGAGCGAGAGAGAGAGAGAGAGAGAGAGAGAGAGAGAGAGAGAGAGAGAGAGAGAGAGAGAGAGAGAGAGAGAGACTGGCGGCAGGGACCCTGGCCCACCGCTGGCTGCTGAGGGAAAACCGCTGGCTGCTGAGGGAACCTAATACAAGGGTTTGGGGTTGACTGGAGGTCAGTAGCAGGCAGTGGCAGGCAGCAGCACATGACAATGGCCAGTGGCAGGCCATACTTACTGTATATGCTGTCTGCCACCAGCCGCCACTCCCTGCCGCTCTCTACCGCTGGCCACTGCTTCCTGCCGCTGGGCTCCACTCTATATTGCATACTACATGGTGTGTCATATAAAATATGGATCTAAAGTTGGGGATAGAAGAGGTTCCAGTAAATGTATTCATTTATTAGACTTCATAACATGACTTTACCTCCATCGACTTGATACATGATGAATAACTTTGAATCTCACTCAATCACATACATGTAAAAGTAACTAATTTGCTTGAAAATGAAATATATTTCAGATGACATGCACCACTATTATGTTGATTTTTTACGCCCAATTTGGCAGGAGATCTCCTGTTTTTCTAATTATATAAATCACGTAAATTTGTCCATCTATCGCTTTTTTACCTGACAGTGTCTCCCCTCCATTATAGGACTCCAGCTTTTTGCAACATTTTTCAGCTTGGTCACCTGTTTTATATATATGTATGTTGGGCAACTTGGCACCTCTGAGGTAGACTTGTGTGAATTGTGTTGCATTTGTGATTGCAGCACCCCAGCATCTGCAGAGTTGTCTGAAAAGAATGATAACTCACGATGTGCACATTTCATAGTAGGTACATGTACTTTAAGTGGCGATCTTGTTAAAGCACATGAACGGACAGTGCTCACCATTTCTCGCAATTGTGAAAAATAGGCAACAGTAAACCATATAAAAGTATACCTTTTCTAAAAGCTGAGTATCTAGCGCAAACCTAGGTACCACATTTATTAAAATCTATCCAACGATATTTATTTTATGAAGCCACAAAATCGGACAATTGTTTGTGCCAACCCAAATCCACTCCAGCGAAATTGGGAGGTCAACAGGTCATCTGACGACCACTTCCGTCCGTTTTACGGCTAGCCTAGATTCTTGGCCATCAAAACGTGTTTTGTATTGTCGATAACGCAAATGAGACCTGTTTTAGGTCACGGAAAATATTTATAGTTGTGCCATGTACATTTACTTTGGGTGAAAGCTCTACGAATGATGGTGAAACTACAAAACTATTCCTGTTATCAACAAATAAAAACACCTTTTTTGAGAAAATAAATAATTTATCATATATGCCAGGTCGGAACAGAATCGAGCCCGTGGACTTTTCCCCAATTTCGCTGGAAGTGGCCGTTCCTTCGTAAAAGTGAACCCAAGAAAACAGGCTATTTCTCTCGGTGTGATGATCTTTGACCTTTGTCGGTCAATGCCGCCAAAACTATGCAAGACAGGTTCTATTTTTGAACTTCCGCGATAATTACGACCTCCCTAGTTGTCTATCAATGTTCAAAACATGTAAAATATAGTGATTCAAAGCTGAAAATCACATATTCATAAGGATGTACGTCTCCTGTCCTTTTGAATACCCTCGTGGAAATTTAGCGCCATGTGACGTTTTTGCGGAAGTAGGTGGAGTTACCCAGTGAGCATGGGAACTATAACTTGAGAGAGCTAATTATGCAAATGTGCCAAAGATAACTGCTGCCGCAAAAGCCATGAAAGTTTACGATAGCGAGGGATGAAGTCTACAATACAACTGAGTGTCGAATGAATCGCGCTATTTATGAAAACACCAAGCGGTGAATTAGAATCAGTGTTAAATTATCCCGATATGTCTTATTTTTCGGCAATTTTCACGGCTTGTTTTGCTTATCTACAACAAGTTCCAGCCAAACAGGCTTCATGCAGGCTGGCAGACGGGTTTCATATCATAGACTTGAAACGCTAAACAAGAAACTAATAAACCGAACTTAAATGTTGACGAACGGTACATATTGCCTAATGAAATCCGAAAATGGTGAAATAAATAGTAGTCATGAAATAAAAAGATTGGATCACAGTCCCATCTCATAGCATTTTATGTGTACATCCTCAACTTCTTCCCGTAAGTCGCCAAAATGCCACCGCGAAGAGTACTTCAGCCAAGGGGATGGGGATGGAGCAGGGGCAGGAGCAGGGGCAGAGGCTCTAGTCACACTTGATTCACTGTCCAAGGGAGTATCCGGTGCACGCAAAAATTTTTCAGTTTTAATTTTTTTATGCGTTGCTGATAAATGAGTTTTCCAATCGTCGTCATCGAGACTGTCCAATTCAGATTCGGTATCGTTGGATGTGGATGGCACAACCACTGAAAAGCTGGGCTTTTCAGGCCACGTTTGGTAATAGGAGTGCATGTCACTATCGGCAAGTTTTGTCCTGATATCCGTGTCCATTTTTCCTTTTTCTTTTGATGGGTACGGAGGAACTGCTTGTTGAAACCATGTTGACAAGCCGTCCCGCAAGCCGTACAACACAATACACATGCTGGAGTCAGACCGTGACCCTCTGACCTCGCTAGATATGTATCAGTGTGGACGCATCACAGGTCACGTGACCCAACTAACCAGCACGTTCAGTGGCAGCTTTGTTTGCACTCCATTTTGGTACGATCTCGTCGGGAAAAACAATGATTGTAACGTCAATGTAAAAAGTATTTAGCAACGAAACAATGCGGAACTTAAAGTAAACTTGTTAACAGACCAGAAAATGTAAAAAGTGAAACATCGTTGATTTTTATGTTGTTCACTCGATCGCTACCGTAAGAGGCTTATACAGATGCTATTTTGATACAGCAAGTGCAAAAAAAGTACTGAATATGCATGGAACAACATACTGGCAGCCCACATATGCAAATAAAACAGGTTGCAGTCATTAAAACCTTTTAAGAGAGATAAAATTTGCTATATCATTGCTCACTGCCGTACTGAAGACCTGTCCACTGGTGCAATTTGGCCTGAAAAAGATTGTGAATTTGAGTGAAAAGACTTAACTGCCTGTTGTGTTGAGATGTGTATTATGAGTTTGATTGAAAAGACTTAACTGTGCTGAGATTGTGTAGTATGAGTTTGAATGAAAAGACTTAACTGTGCTGAGATTGTGTATTATGAGTTTGAATGAAAAGACTGAACTGTGCCGAGATTGTTTATTATGAGTTTGAATGAAAAGACTTAACAGAATGTAGTGTTGAGATGTGTATTATATATTATTTGAATGAAGGTACAGTAACTGCATGTACATGTAGTGTTGAGAATTAGAAAAGGCCCAGACAGGATCACTACAGTGTATGACTATCATGGAAGCACTGTTTTACAAAATGTAGTTTCATTGCTACTGTGACTAGTGTTGAGAGGGTGATTTCTATCTACAAAGTAGCAAAATTGGGTGCATTACATGCAAGTTAATCATTGAGAAAGGGAACAAACCTCGAACCTGAATAGGAGTTCATTGACCAACTTTTTGTTATTTTTAGGTGGGTTAGATGGAGGCACTGCAGATCTTGTCGACAAGATGCGTATCCCATTTGAGGAGATCCAAAAGGCCACAGGAAACTTTAATGTGGAACAAGAACTGGGTCGCGGGGGATTTGGAACTGTGTACAAAGGTGTGATGCGAAATACTGACTATGCAATCAAGCATCTTAAACAGGTGAGTCAAATGTCACTGTTGGTCTCTGTCTGAAGATGATAAGGGAGACTGATTTGCATGGTCTTTAGTAGAGTCAGTGGGTGACAGTGATGCTGACCAATCTGCTGATGCAAGAGTTGCAGTCCAGTCAGTGGGTTATGGTGGCACTGGCCTGACTTTGCAGGGCAACAAAATTCCTGGTGTCATATTGGCGATCCTGAAGATCACGAACATGAAGGAAATTTGGCAGATTGATACATTTTACTGATCTAATTTTGCGCACATGATCAACTTACTTTTGCGAACAATTGCACCAACTTGATATTAGGCACATAGAACTAAACACATCAATTTGACATATTCATTTTTCTTAAAAGATAACTAAGAAAAATAGTAAAATCTCTGATAAAATCTCCGGCAAAAAATTAAATCTCTGGTAAAATCTCCGGGAAAAAAGTCACAGATCAGTCCTGGTTATCACAGAGCCAGAAAAAGTAAATCACAGTGGTCAGTCAGGTAAAAATCACAGATAGGTCCTTGGTAAAATGAAAACATCACAAATAAAAAAATCACAGCACTTAGAAGTCACAGCCACTGATAATGATCACAGAAAATTGTCAACTGAACTGGCACTGATCAGCAACGCATTGCACAATACCTGTAAAATGTCCTATGTCCTGGAACTCCTGCCTCCACATGGCTTCCCTGAGATACCAGGAAAGCATATTAACCTTATGTGTTCCACGCATGGCCTTCAGTTTTGACTTCACGTTTCCCCAGTGGCCCTCAATAGAATTTGTATGGGCTCCGGTGTTGGGGTCCACGAAGTTTTGACTGTGGGTTACGGTAAGATAACGGTATCCCATGCCAAGCTATTTCAGTCTGGAATAGGCTGTCCACTCATTGGAAATTATTGTTGTGCCTGGCTTTATATGATGTAGTATTAAAGGTATCAGAGTGTGTCACGTTTTACCACCACAGTCATGAATGCACACTTAGTTTGACGGCTGTACCCACCAAAAACCCATTGTCCCTTGGAGATTGCACCACGTGCATACTTGCGTTTCTTGCCAAAAAGTGACTCGTCGATCTCGACTGTATGGCCCAGGCTGCTGAGTAACACCGGGCAAGTCTCTAAGTATGTTGAACAAATTTCCCTCATGAATTTGAACCAGTCCACCACACTCTTTTCGGAAACCTTCACCATTTGTACAACATGCTTTACACTGTTTCCATGACTCCATAAATATATTATATGTAGGCACTGGGGTAAAGTTAGTCGGGCCTTTGCGAAGAACGATCTGTCACGCAAGCTTTTCCAAGCATGGCACTTGCTACACCTTAAGCCAAAGCCATCGCAGGTGCCTGTCTTCCGTGGAACAAATGACATATTTTGTCCATACTTGCAAATGAGGCAGCTTGGCAGTAATTTATTGTCTATGAACCACTTAACAAGTTCAGTCTGATTGTTTAACTTTAAAGTTAGTTGCATATAATCCATTTTGCACTTTTGATAGTGGACAGGGCTGCCAGTGAAGGCATGTGATGCAACTGAAGTTTGTGAACAGTATAGCCGATTCACCCCTGTATTCTGCAAACACGCACTACTCAGGCATGTCATTCATTCACTTATCAGCAATAATTCACTTTTTTTCTGAAAATGTATGAAAACAAAGAGTTGTGATCTCAGTCCAAAAATTCAGAATTTGCTATTATCTTGTAAAATTTTAGTTCTTGGGGGTCAGCCCTTGTGCAAATTCACTTATTTTGAAATTTCTTAGTGACATGCCTGACTACTTAACATGGCGCACAAAAAATAGGTCCACCTGTAGATGCCGCACAAATGAAGATTTTGTGTGTAATCTTCCGGATCGCCAAAATTTAAGGACAAGTAACTTTCACACTTTCTTGTCTAATAAACAAGCATTTTTATCTTCAGTTGTAAATGTGGTAAACAGACACAGTCTCAACCTAATTAAAATGTGTGCAGTTACTGCCTGCATACATGTACAGTAAAACCCCCATTAGTGGCCACCTCTCTGCAGTGGGCAACTGATCCTACTATGGGTAGTGGGCACCTTAAATATATGCCAAAATCTGTTACAGTGGGCAATTTAAAAAAAAAAAAAATGTAACCAGTTCATGTATGTGGATTGTTTTCTTCTCAAACTGTCATTTTTGCATCAGTGCTCATCCCCTTAGTCAGGTTCTTCACCCCACACAGTGTAATTTCCTTGTCCACATCTAACAGTGCAGTGTAGGCCAGCCAGCCAGTATGCATATTCAAAGCATAACAGTTTTGTAATCTAACATTGATTCCCTTGACACCTTTGTGGACTAAAACTAGGATGAAATTATCAAAGGGGAGAGACTTAACAGCTGACTTGTCTGAAACAGTAAGTGTGTGGTTGAGTACCACTTGAGTGATTTGCTCAAGGTTACAGTGAAATACATGATTGTACTTTCAATTGATGTTCATCATTTTAACCTATGAGATGAGAACTGTTCTGCATACATGTATGTAGAGTCTATGGACAGCATCAGATCAGTTCAGTTTGTACTCCTGCCAGTCAAGCTAACAGTGAAAAGTTCTCCAGTGTACAGGTCACAATGAAACCAATAAAATTTCAGACACTTTAAGTGAGCAAGCAGAAATATGTAAAAGAACTTGAGAGTAAATCACACAGACAAATTGTTGCAGAGTATGGCATTTATTAAAAGGAGCTGTGGGCAACATTGTCTATCTACCCACGGTGGTCAACCCTCTCTGCAGTGGGCACCTACCTACAGCATGTACAGTGGGCACTTTTCTCCGGTTCCATGGGTGCCCATTGTATAGAGGTTTCACTGCACATGCATTTTTCATTGCAACATCAGTTCACTGATTTAAGTTTTGGTAATTTCTTACTAAATTGTGATGCAGTATGAATATTAGCCTTTATATATGAGGACAAGTGATGCTATTAGGGGGACAAGTAATCATTTGAAATCACCTGTCCCATAGACTGGTGGATCTGTAAAAAAAAAAATCTTGCCCTGCATTGAAGCAAGTGTAAAACTCATGAAAAAAAAATAGCGGAGACCACAATTGACAATTGTCTGTCTATCAGCTAAGTACATGGTGCAGCACACACAATTTGTGTGGCCCAGAAGTTCATGGGAGTTTCCGTTGTAATTTGATTGTATGCGAAGGAAACCTTAAGTACCAGTAAACTGTTTACTTAGGCAGCTGAAGTGATAAAATTGAATATCAGCCATACCTACATGTATATCTGTAAACCATGTGAAATTTGGTGTTCATAGATGTGGTTGCCAGTAAAAATAAAAACTTGCAGCAACTGCAATGTGTTGTCTGTTGGGCGGTCTTCTGTGCTTGTTCTTCCCTATTTTATTTCCATGAATTTCAGTATATGAATATTACGAATTTCACAGGCTTCAAAACGGGTCATCACCAAGAGTCTGCTTTTCAAATGTTATGTCTGGTGGTCAAGTGTAATTTCTATCAGGTATGATGTCTGTCGGGTATAATGATGTCAGTTTTTGGGCAACTTGGCATGTCCATCAGAATCAGCTCCTATTGGACATTTGAATGGGTTTTATCATGCCACTTTTACTGTTGAAACTGCCTGCTCAGCCCTTGAGTAATTCCCCCTTTTGCCACCAGATGGCATGGTACAAGCGAGCAGTGGACACATATTTTCATGCAGATACAGAGGCTGGCACTCTGTAGTTGCATCAGCTCACATTGATTTTGAAGGAGTGGCTAAAATTTTTCTCGGAATTCCTCGGTGTCCTCCACCACAGACAAGGTACAAGTAGGAGGTATATGCCAACATCTGTGCCATGGAGAGTGACACAATCGACGTGAAATAAAATGTGTCTATACTTTCTGCGGGCTACATGTACATTATGTTCAACCCTGTATTGTATTGATTCTTTAATTTACATGCAGTAGTTTTCATCGTTCCATTATTGCAGTCCGATAACATTTGATCACTGGTCACAGCAGGCTGCATATTGCTCCACATGGCACAAAAGAGATTAATGTTTCATGTTAACCCTTTCCCCCTCAAACCGGCCAAAACCGGCTGGTGGTCAAATGTCGTCTGCTTCAGTGTTTTCAACTAATTTCAACAGTAATGATAAACAATTTTGACTGAGAATTGTAGATGAACCCTATCAACATCACATGCCAAGGAAAGTTGTTGACTCAAGTGTCAATTCAAGGGGGAAAGGGTTAAGGATGGGTTCATTTGGCTCATAAATCAAAACAAGATGCCATGTAAGTTGAATGCCCATCTCACTTTCATGCATTTGTAGGCATGGATGCAGCTCAATGTTCAACATGTAAGGCAGTTGCAAGGTTGAAGTTTCAGAGAGACTGCTCACAAAGCTTTTGGTTTCAACTGAATAAGTACTGGTGCACCAATGTGAACAGTTTAGATATTATTTTAGACACTAGAGGTCAGCACCACCTGTTTTTGTCTTCAGAATGCTCATGAATGAGTCCCTGTTCATCACGCACCAGTGCAACTGCACTGCATATAAATGAACAGCGGTGAAGCATTGGTTTAAACATGTAATAGGTGTCCAATTAAGTTAAAGGGCTATGCAATATACAAATCTCTTTTGAACCTAAGATGTTACTGAATTACTTACAAAATTTAATCCTGTCTTTTCATGGGTTTGATATATGGCTTCATGCAGTGCACACAGCACAGAAGTACTGCAGAGAAACTTTTCACAAAAAACATGGGTAAAATATTTAGGTTTGATGTCGTTTTTACCTTCTGCACACAAAGTGCCAGAGGGTATTGTTGTGTGTCCATCAGTCTGTCTTGTCGACATTTCTGTTATATCTAAAAAGATATTCACCGTAGTGGTACCAAATTTTTGTCAGAGATGCACCTTATAGTGGACTGGGTTCCTGTGGAAAACCAGCTTCCTCTTAGTATTTTTTAACTTTTTATGAAACTTTTAAAGTATTTATTTAAAGGCATCAACCCTAATGATGTTACCATGATATCTAAAAAAAAATATTGACTGCAGCTTTACCAAATTTTTGTCAGAGATGCATCTTATGATGGACCAGGTTCCTATTTAAAACCAGCTTCCTCTTTGTATTTATAAACTTTTTATGAAACTTTAAAGGTTGTCTGGGTGGCACACAAGGGGACGATGTTACCATGATAGTATATCAAGGATCCATCACAGCTGCACCAAATTTTTATATCAGAGATGCACATCATAATGGACCAGGTTCCTATTGAAAACCAGCTTCCTCTTATTATTTTAAACTTGTTGTGAAACTTTTGAAGTATTTATTTGAAGGTCTTCAGAGTGGGGCACAAGTGGACAGTGCCTAAATACCCCACGAAGGATTCATCACAGCTTCATAAAATTTTGTTATATGGAAATTGTATGTAAAGTGATCTACTGTGAAGTCTCAAAAGAAATGCAGAATTGAGGAAAACAGATTGGGGGCACCGAGGGTAATCCCTTCTCTGAACACAATTTTTCTGAATGGCATTCAGTATCTGTTTTGTATGCCTCTGCACTCAAATTGAACCCTTGTTTTTCACCAATAAGAATTTCTTCGTATATTACAGAAAGACCAGCATGAGGCTGAGTTGAAGACATTACTGGCGTAAGTGGTTCACAGCTTTAATCTTAAAATCATATCAGCGTATATATGTGTGTGTGTGTGTGTGTGTGTGTGTGTGTGTGTGTGTGTGTGTGTGTGTGTGTGTGTGTGTGTGTGTGTGTGTGTGTGTGTGTGTGTGTGTGTGTGTGTGTGTGTGTGTGTGTGTGTGTGTGTGTGTGTGTGTGTGTGTGTGTGTGTGTGTGTGTGTGTGTGTGTGTCTATGGCTGTAATCTGTACCTACATCGGTGTAAGGACTCGAAAATGTAGGTATTAATTGCATGATGACACAAAGTGTGTTGCTTAACTTGTTATTGTTTTGATAATTAATGAATAAATATGTGCTGATCTCCAGGCACATTTATCTGCCTTGCACCCTGGGTGTGTGCTCTAACTTAGACTGAGGTACAAGCTTGTGTATATTGTGGTTTAATTGTTACACTCATCATGTTCATATTTTGTAATTCTTAAAAAAAATAATTGAAATCTGAAATTTAATTTTCAAATTACACAAGCATGCCATGTGCGTTTTCATGTTTTGAAACTCTTAAAATTTTGTGCCATTATGTAACAAAATGATTGACATTTGGTGATTGTCAGTAAGTCTGGGAATGGTCACTTAAAAATATTCATGCTGTCTGTGGCACTTTACAGTAAAAATACATGTACATGTACACTTGCCCTATCCATGAAAAATTTAATGTGCAAACACAGTCTGACAGAAAAGAGAAGTTAGCACTGTCAGCAACTGGTAGTTAAAATTGATAAGAAATGACAGAAACATGCTGGTACTTTTGTAGGTATCGTCACGAGAACATTGTACAGTTGTGTGGGTTCTCCAGCAATGGTACAGACTATTTATTAGTCTATGAGTTTATGAGCAATGGATCCTTGGAAGACAGGCTGGCATGTAAGGTGAGCATCACTTAAAATATCATCTGTTCACATGATAGTTGCCCCTTCATTTACATACATCAGGGCCCGAAATTAGCACCAGCCACTAGCCAAATGCTGGTAATAATTCTGTCTGGCTAGCGGAGATTTTACTTTGGCTGGTCTATTTTTGTCTCAATACATGTATATATGCATTTTAATTGTCAAACTGAAGTTTTCACACCAAATATTTGTGTCTGTAAGCACTTTGGCTGATGACTGGAAATGTTAATTTCAAGATCTGTACAAGTATGTGTACAGGGAACTATTCATTTGAAGTGAACTGTGGATTTTTCATTTAGAGTGTACTTCAGTGGAAGTAAACTAAAGGGACTGCTCAATTATTTATTATTGTATTTGTGTCTTTTTGTCCAGAACCACTTCCTAGTAGTCATTACCCAAATCCGCAGTCCGAACTCTTGACTCTCCATAAGGTAGCCTGTCACTGTCTAACCTATATACATATGGAAGTACTATTGTCCATATTGCACACGTTCCTCTGTAGAATTTTGACATAGGCTGTATAAGCCCAAACAAATGAAAGGGTCTTCAGCGGGTAACTGCTCAGAACATGTTTCGGAACCTATACCCGTACATGTCTCTCTGAGTGGTGGCTCCTTGTCTAAGTTAAATATTCAGCAAAGACAACCCACATAACAATGAATAAATATGAACTTGGCAAATGATGAAGTAGCTAAATATGTGAAGTTTTGCCTATAAATGCAGAGCTTCATTATGAAAGAAGAATACCTGTCAAACAAAACATAGTTACTAAATTTGTATACTACAGGTTCAGATAAGAACAATTTGACTTACCCTTGAACCAGTATGTACCCTTTCTAGCTGGATACCTTATCCTAGTTAAACCACCTGCCAGTGTATAACTGAAGTAGAATACAAACTGGGACATTATATTTAGTCCCAGTGATTGTAAAATAAACAGTTGCAGCTAGACCACCTGTACAATCCAAGGGAAATCCTATCAAGTACTGCAACAATGGACATCCTGCACCAGAAATTTAACTCAAACTCCATGATGACACCTACTCCTCACCTTGAAAGTCTCCAAACAATTAAGCCCTATTTCACTGCCAACCCTGAGTCAATGTTTCAACATAATGTGTCAGGTTTGTGACATTTGAGAAAATACTGTCAATTTTGAGTGATTTTTTAATATTGAGTAAATGTGCATTTGGACATGTCAGAAGAGAATGAAAGTCATTAGCATTTATGTCAAAAACATGTTATCAAAACAATTTTTCTTAACATGATTTTAAGTCATTCAGTTACAATGTTGGAAGGTCTGAAGAAAAAGCAGCATCTGACAGAAAGAAAAATGTAATCCAGGAAGCGTAGGGTGCATTAGCGGCAGTGAGATGACAACATCATAATGAAAAATTGGGACAGGTAATTGTGCATGGGTCCTAGTCATATCTACATAGGGGATATATTGTTATAGCAACGACACTGTAATCTTGCATATATGGGTCTGCCTTGAGGGGAGCCAGATATATTTTCTGGTTGTTTGTCCATCTGTCCTTAGCATAGCTTCCATCCGTCCATCTTTTGTTTGTGAACACAATATCTCAAGACTCATGGGCCTCCTGAGACTCAAATTTATCTCACATGTACCTTGACACAACTTTTTAGTTTAAGTATATTTTAGTGACCTTGGCCTCATTTTCAAGATCACATGACCCATGTAGATCCATCCATCAATGCTCTGCATGGAAATGCCTCTAATTTTCCAATGGACTTATTTGTTTCCCATCAACGTTCATGATTGTATTTCTGTTGCAGAATCACACACAGCCATTGACGTGGGTACAAAGGATGACCATTGTGAGTGGTGCTGCCAATGGCATCAGCTATCTTCACTCCCCCTTCCCACCCAGCAGGCCTCTCATTCATGGGGACATCAAAAGGTTAGGCTACAGACGTACATGTACTGACAGTAGTAGATTACATACTATCTGAAATCTCAAAAGTCTAGTACAATGTGATATGTAGATAGAGAGCTCTCTTGGTGAGATATACATGCGAAGTTTTTTTCACTGATTTTTTTTTCTTTTTTGGATAAAGTCTACCAACTTATTGACATTTGAAATGACTGCTGATTTTGGGGGGGGGGGGGGGCTGGAGCAGTTGTATATTTCTTCAAAAAAAATCTATGCATATGTTTCCAAAGTTCCAGAATTGGCATGTAATGGACCTTTTAATGGTTAAAACCTCTGAGCTTCCAGGGACTTTGCCCCAGGGACCACAACCAGGGGCACCACTCCTTGACTACAGTGATGGCTTAGATGGTCCCCACACGCAAGGCCTGTATCTGCAGATTTCCACTTCTAAATTCTTTTGTACATGCAGAATTAAAGAATGGTTTTTCTTGGAACCTCTGTTCTCCATTGCCAAAATCTGACTGGCCAAGAATTTATGCAGCCCCAAAATTTCAAGTAAATATGTCTTTATGATACTTATTTTTTAAATGCCTAAAGGTAAAAGTCTTTTGCCTGTAACTGGCAAAAACACAAAGAGCAAGGGGACAGTACTGCCAGAGAGCCTAGGTAGCCATTCTCCAGTCATCCTCTGACTACCCATTGGGCTGATCGGTCAGAGGCATCTTTGCCAGACAGACTCCCACTGGGAAGACCCCAGAGCTTCCAAGTGGTTCTGTAAAAATTTGGAGGAAATTCAAGGAAAATATTCCAATTTCGGTAGATTCTAAAAGTTCCTTTTACTTATAATGGTAAACATTATAAAAAAATTTGGTAGTTGCTTATATTTTACAACTTCTAAACATAAAACATGAAAAATTCTGTAGATCTACTGAAAAATAGATAGTTTTGGAACCTCTGAGACCCCAAGAGAATTTTTTTAACTATACTGTAGGCTGCTGGCACCAGTCTGTGGATCACACTTGGGGATAGTGCAAGGATTTTATTTTAACCCTTAAAGTGTTAATTTAAGACTGAGTCAACAGCTTTCCTTGGGACACTTTGCGTGCAAAGTGTCCTGAGGGAAGCTGTTGATTAAGACTACTTTTTGTTTTAGACTAAGCTTGCTGGTATTTGAATGAAAGGTATCTTCATGAGGAATTTGAATCTTTAACCACTATATGTTTAATTGTAATGAGAAAATGACTATAGCTGCGATTAGCACTTTCAAGGTTAATTACAATGTAGGTACATGTCGTGGGACTGGTGTGTGGCCCTACCATTGAGGCATAAGGTACAAGACTTTCCAGTGGTGATGTAAAATTATGTATATTTCTTTGTTTTCATTTTCAGTGCAAACATACTCCTGGACAAACATTTTGAAGCCAAGGTGTCTGATTTTGGTCTGGCCAGAGAGGCAACATGTGGGGAGACCACAGGGAAGTACACCTCCGTGGGCCCATCTCAGTGGACAGAGAAGCTGTATGGTTCTCGAGCATACCTGCCTAATGAGTTCTTCCGAGAACGTAAACTGAACATTAAGACAGACAGCCATTGTTTTGGTATTGTAAGTACTGCAATGTTTGTTCTGGTTTATGATGTTGAAATCTGAAAAGTACTGTTACCCTATTTGTGATGACAAAGATTGTTTTTTATAGGTACGTTTGACTCTGTCTAAAGCCAGAAACACAAGAAGCTTGACATGATTTGTCCTTATGGGCACCTGCCCGTGCACAGTGGTCCCCCACTTACAAGGCCATCCCACAGGCAGCCAAGAGGTGGCCTTGCAACATGAGTGCCTGTTGTACATTGGGCCAATATAGTGAAGTTATCATTTCTGCAAAGAAGAGGTTGTCTTGTAACTCATTCCATACCAGTCCTTGATTTTTCCATATATTTACCTAGATTTAAGATGACAATTCCATATTTAAATTCTTCATGAAAAGAGCTTTCGTTCAAGTACCATCATGCCTGTAGTCATAAGCCAGTGGTTCTGGCACTGCCCGGCAAGTCATGCTGCAGCTGTCACAAGGGCAGCTGCAGCATGACTTGTCAGGCAGTGCCAGAACCACTGACCAAGGCCTGTGACCACTGTATTGAATGAGCTAAGAGGGACGAGGTTTGGTTAGAGGGGTATATCAGAGGAGGGCTAATGTGGTATTCATAATAACACATATTTGGATGGCTATATGCTGATTTTCAGCTTTGTCTCTGTTACCAAAAGAATTACTTGGACAGACTGAATGGAATAGGTCTACTTGTGTTTTCAGCCCTATGTTTAGATTGGATAAATTTCATTGGTCAAAGCAGAGTGTTCAGGAAATAACGCAAGTAGAAAATCATGCATTGTATGTATGGGGCTGAACCTACGGATTGGAGAGCCAGTCTTTATTGTGCTGTGTTTGATGCAGCAGTTTACATGCGAGATGCTGATTTTAACCCGTTCTTGCTCAAATCACCCAAAAGTGCCCAGATGTAAATTGTGCTCTGTTGCAAGGTTGTTACTTAAATTCTTCATCAATACAAATATGTTGTGTGAGAAGAGTAGATGAGACTTGGTATGATACTATGTCTGAAGTCAACAGGCTTCCTTGCCAAGTATGACAGACACCATGCCCCAAGTCAACAGGCCCCTTGCCAAGTATGACACCATGCCCCAAATCAACAGGCTTCCTTGCCATGCAAGTATGACACCATGCCCCAAGTCAACAGGCTTCCTTGCCAAGTATGACACCATGCCCCAATTCAACATGCTTCCTTGCCAAGTATGACACCATGCCCCAAGTCAACATGCTTCCTTGCCACAGGTTGGGTGTATTACGCCAATCCTTGCCAAAGAAACCTGTTGACTCAGTCCTGTTCTAACAAGAAAGGACTAAAGCACGAGAGAGATTTAGATTCAAAATGAGACAATAGAATGCTTGCATATAGCTATCAGGTCACCATCAGGTCATGGCTTCATATTGTAACAGAGCAGCCCAACAGGGTATTGCTCTATGTTGTAACAGATCAGGTTATCAGGTCATTTCTCCATGTTCTAACAGAGCAGGCCATCAGGACATTGCCTCATGTTGTAACAGAGCAGGTCATTAGATCATTGATCCATGTTGTAATTGAGCAGGTCACCATGTCATCAACAGGTCATTGCTTTCTGTTGTAACAGAGCAGGCCATCTGGTCATCATCATGTCATTGCTCCATGTTGTAACAGAGCAGGCCATTGGGTCATAGCTCCATGTTGTAACATGTCAGGTTATCAGGTCATTGCTCTATGTAACAGACCAGGTCATCAGGTCATTGCTCCATGTTGCAACAGAGCAGGCCATCAGGTTATTTCTCCATGTTGTAACAGAGCAGGTCATCTGGTCATCATCATGTCATTGCTCCATGTTGTAACAGAGCAGGCCATTGGGTCATAGCTCCGTGTTGTAACATGTCAGGTTATCAGGTCATTGCTCTATGTAACAGACCAGGTCATCAGGTCATTGCTCCATGTTGCAACAGAGCAGGCCATCAGGTCATTTCTCCATGTTGTAACAGAGCAGGTCATCATCAGGTCACTGCTTCATGTTGTAACAATGTAGGCCATCAGGTTATTTCTCTGTCTCCAAGTTGTAACAGAGCAGGCCATCAGGTCATCATCAGGTCACTGCTTCATGTTGTAACAGTGTAGTCCATCAGGTTATTTCTCCCACCTCCATGTTGTAACAAAGCAGGCCATCAGGTCATCATCAGGGCACTGCTTCATGTTGTAACAATGTAGGCCATCAGGTTATTTCTCTGTCTCCAAGTTGTAACAGAGCAGGCCATCAGGTCATTGCACCGTGTTATAACAAAGCAGGCCATCTTTATGATCAGTTACTCTTTATGTTGCTTCAAGGTCCTTTATGAAGTGTGCACTGGTATGAAAGCTGCTGATGAGAAAGAAAGAATTCTGGTAAGTGTTCTTGCATGAAAATTGACTTAAGTTATCATTTTAAATTGAAGGAAGCATCACTTAAAGAAAAATGATAAAGTTTCTCGGTCTTTCTTAGAAAATAGAGTAGGTATGCTTACCTGTAAGTAACCAGAATTGACAGCAGACCTTGTTGCAGTCTACATACATACTGTTGTGCTTTTTGTTTTGGTTTGATTGGCAACAAAGTTTTGAAATTTTCATCTCAGTTTTTTTTAATGCCTTTCTTACTTACAATCCACATTTTCAAGCCAAAAGCTTCAAAATTTGTGCTGAAAACATACGTTTTAAAAACAAGGGTTTAATGAGTGTAGAGTTATTGTGAAGAATAACTTTGATTGTCTTGCATGTTGTGATTGTTTTTCTTGCTGTGCATAAAAATAAAAAAATGGTGAATGGTTCCATTATATCAGAAAAACATTGTGGAAGATGCAATGGAAAATGCTGGGCTTGAAGAGTTGAAGCTGCTGTCTCTGATGGACAAAAAGGGAGGAAACTGGCCAGATGAGTGCTGGCTTAGCCTGCTTAAACTTGGCAAACAGTGCACCAGCACAAAGAAGAAGCAACGGCCAACAATGTCAGAGGTAGGAAAGTTTCATGAATTTCATTACCTTGACCGGATGAAAGGTCTGACGGGAAGAGCTTCGTCAATATTTAATTGTCTTCAGGTGCCTCTAGGTTGTAATTAGGTAAAGTGATTTGGTGGAACCTCATTACAATATGTCACCATGTGCTCGGTGCAAATTATGTCAGATATCTGAATTTGTCAGATAAATGAGTTAAATTGCAAAGTAGTTTGACTTAAGAGCATGGTATACTTTTCCAGCAATTTACACAGAAAACACAACTGTGCCCCAATCATATCGTTATTTTCATTAGACTTCTTATTTGAGATCAAATACAGTAGTCCCTCTTTTGAGCGACCACCCCTAGCGCCAACCAAGAAGCAGTCATATAATGAAGGTGGTTGCTCATTGGAGGAACCCCGCATGCACAGCATCAACAGCTCTAATCAATGGCCGACACCAGTTCATCATTATTGATTATATAATTATGCTTTGAAAAGAAACTAATAATATCAGTTATTGAATTTAACAATTACAACCCTATAAATCTTTATTTCAATTAAGAACTCTTGTCTGGGTGCTGAAAGATGTGTTTCGCAAGTTGAAAATATTTGCCAGTCTTGAGTTTTGTCATTTTCCCATTACGCTCAATGGGCCTGATGCATCCCTTGGTATGGAGCCTTCACTTGCAAAGTAATCAGCTTAAACTGTGACAGTCGTAAAATTGTTTTGACGACATTACTCACTGTCTTAACTTTATTCTACACATTCTGCGGTACTAAACTCACCGTAATTCATAAGTTATCGATCAAAATAAGACTTGGTATTCGCCACCACCTGTGTTTTGGGCACCATGTTCACCTTGTTCTGAACTGTGGGAAAAATGGATCAGGCATGCACTTTGTCAGTGTCAGTGGCACACTCAAGCAGGCAAGCACGTGTGTGATCGGGGTTCCATGTGATTTTGATCTAGCGAAAGTTATGATCATTCATTTTATAAAATATACTATGATCAAACATGGTTCAACTAAAAATGAGAATACTAAATGATATTTCTGTGGCTTTTTGCTTATTTGCTATGGGTAGGTTATGTTTCTCATGCAAAAAAGCTATGACCACATGGGTCCACAATCTCTGGGAAATGATGAAGATTGTTCAGGACGTTTCCATCAACCTTCGTCATGCATTCAGATTTGAAGCATTTTAAGATGGATGATGTGGACGATCATGAGTGGGAGCGATAAAATTCCCATCACAAGTAAACTTCTGTCGATCTTTATGAAGTTTAGTTCAGAAAACAATCCATAATATCACAGCATACAGAGAAAGAAAAATGGTGGTTGAAATCCTCTTGAGATCCACTATGAAGAGGCCTGATACATGTGGAGTAAGCCACATTCACTGCCGTTGTCACATGTTTACCAAATAAATGGAAAGATCCTAAGCTGGTGAGGAGGAATAGATACTGATTGATTGAATTGAATGCTTGATTAAAAAAATT
Source organism: Hermodice carunculata (assembly GCA_964020975.1). Taxonomy (NCBI): domain Eukaryota; kingdom Metazoa; phylum Annelida; class Polychaeta; order Eunicida; family Amphinomidae; genus Hermodice; species Hermodice carunculata. Next base: position 59,710,089 of record OZ026622.1, on the reverse strand, counting down.
TACTGTACAAAGAAATCCTTGATTGTTTGCACTAAATAAATTTGACAAGAACCATGTAAATTTTATAACAATGGGTGAGTTGCGTGCATGTATTTTGTTGGCCGACTTGAGGCATGGGGGCCGGATATGGCTCAAATTTCTGTTATGTGGTAGCAAAATCTGTTCATTTTGCTGATCGCTGGTCACATTTTACAGGCAGTCCTTCATCAGAGGTAAATATAATTATAGAAGAAAAAAAGTATAGACCCATATCTTTTACATGGATTGTGAAGCAGACCAAGCCTATATTGATCACTATCCATGGCACAGATGGTGGCATATACTTTCCTACCTAATTGTTTGGTGCAGGAAACCGGAGGACTCTGAGAAAATCACCTTGCACAGTCAGAGTGGTAGGAACTCTTTCCACTTGCTTCCCCGGCCGTGAATCAAACCCGGGCCGCAGAGGTGTAAGGCGTGCGTGGTGCAGCTCTGCCAACCGTGCACCCGTGTACATTATTAAAGAAAAACAACTTCGGCGACCAAATGTGGTCCGTCAAACCAGGTGGTCGCTCATATGAGGGGACATTCAAGACAAGAACTACTGTACACTATATATTTTCAAAAAGTATACATTTGGATTAAGCTGTCAAAATAATGAAATCTTTCTAAGTGTTAAGAAATTGAATTTTAATGGCTTAACTAAAAAACTTTAATTTTGCATGTTTCTGCAGAGAAACCAAAAAAAAAAAAAAAAAAAAACAGTGCAAAAACCAAAACCTGGAAACATTATTTTGTGTTAGGACATTAAACAATACATTTCTAGCTGCAAAACCATATTTTGGAAGTAATGTTTGTTCCAAAGTTACAGGATGTTTAAATTAAAGTTAAAATTAAAAAAAAATAAAAATAAACAGCAATAGAATTAGAACTAAGCCCTTTTTCAAAATTTTAAAATAGGTTTGGACAACATTCTTTCATTTGACACTATAAACTAAATCTAGTTTTTAAGGGTCTGCCCCATAGTGGGGACCCTTTCTTTTTTCGGGTTGTATGTCTGTACGGATCTGCACATTCCCGCTACCATGTTATCTACAGAATGCCTCCATGTATTTTGCTCAAATTTGGCAATATGCTTACCTTACCCGGCAAGATGAACTGATTAGATTCTGGTGTCACCATGACCTAATTTGAGCAAATGGCAGCCTAATTACATGCTTGTTAGGGCTTCTTACCGCAATATCTCCAGAATGCTCCAATGTGTTTTGCTCAAATTTGGCAGTATGCGTATCTTGCATGCCAAGATGAGCTGATTAGATTTTGGTGTCACCATGACCTAATTTGAGCAAATGGCAGCCTATTTACATGCTTGTTAGGGCTTCTTACCGCAATATCTCCAGAATGCTCCAATGTGTTTTGCTCAAATTTGGCAGTATACTTATCTAGCATGCCAAGATGAACTGATTAGATTTTGGTGTCACCATGACCTAATTTGAGCAAATTAATGGCAGACCCTTCTGTCAATGCTTGCGTTGAAGGTATGTCTAGTTATTTTTTCTAAATGCTGTTTTAAATTTTGATGAAAATTTAATAAATTTAATGAAAATTTAATTACATCAATGGCAGTACTAAAGTTTTATTTTCAGTACAAGAGTCAAACTTATATTTTCTTTCACAAAATAAACACTTTTTAGGGTATTAGATCGAAACCGTAGACAGAAATCAAACTTCTATACATGAGAGTCATAAGGTATACTATGCCCTTGAGTCCCGCTTAATTTGTGTCACGAAGTGAATATGTCAGATATGTGATTGTCATTGTAATGAGGTTTTGCTATACTTTGAAAATGATAACCTGTACCATTATGATCCCTTTCAAATTCTATGGTAGGCACATACCGTGAGGATCATGAATCCTGCAGTTTTACTGTTGTTTTTGTATATTCAAGAAATTTAAGGTAAAGAATAAACTAGCTGGTCTGCCAAAATATTGAAACTTTTATTTTGTTCTGAATTTTCAAAAAGCTAAGGGTTTGCTTTGCAGTTCAAGACAGGTTTGCTGTGCAGTCTCCTGTCAGGAGATCAAGGAACCTGAGCTCTGCTTGCTCCCATGCCACCTACCATTGCTACTTGTTTGTGGCCTGGGACCCTGTATAGGACAGCCACAATTATTAATTCGTTCCACCCCAATGACACTTTTTTCTCCGCTAATATCTAAATGTCGTCTGCTAATTGTATTTTATTAATTTAGGTATTAGTTTTCAAAAGTGCAGATGAAACTTCATGGAAGATCATTCCAAATTAGATGCCCATGGTCAACAGCTTTCTTTGGTACCCTTTGAGCCCATTGCACCCAGAGCACACCAAAGAAAGCTGTTGACTCGGTCTTCTATCAGGGTCAGGAATGAGTTAATGTCAGACTCAGAATTACATGAGGAAGGACACGTTTTGTGGCAATAATCTCCTCCCCTGGACCTAAGTTTCCCACTTTCATGAGTGGCTTATAGATTATCAAACAAGAGTGTTACTCTGACCTGTCCAGATTGACGTGTGGTGTCTGATAGACTTTGGGAAAAAAAATTATTAAACCCTGGATGGTATTGTTGCATCCTAGGAATGACACTCCTTGTATCTGTTTTTAGGTGTGGAAAAAACTGAAAGACATACAGAAGGAACACAAGTCAGAAATGACAGGTAAGCCCACACAGTATTGATAGACATAGTGCCCCAATACAGCTGCTTCAACGTGACACTTTTTTATCCAGTACAAGTTACCAGATAATCAGGTACATAGTTGCTGGTGTCATATTCACACCATACAGTTCCCATTTCAGTGAAACTTTCATTTTTTGTCTTCAAAACTAGTCTAATTGGGTAAGAGCTCTCATTGGTGCCTTGTGGAGCTGCACAGTGTGCAGACAAAGCTCTTGACATGGTTGCCAGAAGGTTCAAGGAGGGAGAGTCACAGATACAGTATATATATATATATATATTATATACAGTTACGCTCGCGTTCAAGGTAACAAACGCCAAACGCACCAACGTTTCCCAAACACTTTCTGTGAAAGTCAAACGTTTTGCAAACGCGTAGCAAACACTTTGCAAACACTTTCCACACGCTTTACAACACTTTGCCAAACGCTTTCAAACACTTTTCCAAACGCTTTCAAACACTTTGCCGAACGCGTTTGGTGAAATCCGAACGTTTTCAAACACTTTTCCAAACGCTTTCAAACACTTTACACTTTGCGCCAAACGTATGTGATACATGTACATGTACACTTGGTAATCTAATTCTAATGACAGGAATATTTTTAACAAGCGTCTAAAAAGCTTATCAGCACCTAAAAATCCCAACAACATTAAATGAAGAATTAAGTCTTTAATTAATTTTAGTTGAATTAGACACTTGGGTAAACGTATTTGGATCGTGTTTCATTTAAATATATACATTTCTTGGTCTTACACTTGATGAAAATTTGTTATGGAATGAGCACATAACAAAGATTTCATCCAAAATATCTAGAACAATAGGCATAATAAACAAACTCAAACATTTACTACCTTTAAATATTAAAGCCACGATGTATAATTCACTTATACTTCCATATATTAATTTTGGAATATTATTATGGGGTTTCAAATGTTCAAATATTGAAAAATTACCAAAGAAAGCAATACATTGTATTACATGTAGTAGATACAATGCCCATACGGAACCACTGTTTAAAGACCTCAAGTTGTTAAAAATTTTAGGTATATTTACCCTGGCTAAATTAAAATTTTATTATAAATATGTTAATGCAAACTTACCAGTCAGACTGTTGTGTTTCTCTTTTATTCCTTTGAATGTGATTTATAACCACAGTGCAAGAAATTGCAATAAATTATTCATGAATGTGTTAAATCAGTATTTGGAAAACAAAGTTTAACCTATGACATTCCCACTGTCATCAATGAAACAGATGCAAATATAATAGAGAAAATTTATACTCATAGTTTTCATGGTTATTCAGTGTATATTCAAAACAGATTTTTATCGAAATATCAATATGTTTGTATTCGATTGAACTGTTATATTTGTCAAAATAGTAATGTTTAGTATCACTTATTGGTATCATTATTTTTCTTGTGTCTACCACCCAAATGCAGAAAAATTAATGATAAGTTATATATGTATACTTATAAGACATTTGTATAGGCCGTAAATGCCATCTGGAAATTCTGTACAATAGTGTTATACTCTTCTGGGTGGCTCCCAGATTAGCTGCTTAAAGCCTTCATGGGAGTCTCCCCACCAAAGACAATATGATTATTGGTATTATATATTTAATATTAGTATTCTATGTACTGTATTGTTTTCGGGTGTTAATAAAAGAATCTTGAGTCTTGAGTCTATACAACCTATAATGCCGGATAAGTGCACATTTACATGTGGGTACATCATGTATTGCTGGACATGTTGAAAATGCGTTTGGAGATTCCTCATCATTTAAATGGCAGCGTTTGAAATGCATAGTGTTTGAATGCGTTTGTGAAAGTGTTTGAAATCGTTGGGGTAATTGTTCAACGCGTTTGGAAAGTGTTTGAACGCGTTTGAAGAAGTGTTCGGTAGCTTTGTCAAAGTGTTCAAACGTTTTGTCAAAGTGTTTGAGATTTTTCCCAAACGCTTTCCAAACGCTTTCCAAACACATTCCAAACACTTTCCAAACACATTCCAAACGTTTCCAAACTCAAGCCAAACACCAGCAAAACGCAAAAAAAGCGTTTGGCTGTTAACTTTTAGCCGGGCGTAACTGTATATATATATATATATATATATATATATATATATATATATATATATACATATATATATATATACATATATATATACATATATATATACATATATATACACATATATACACATATATATATACACATACATATATACACATACATATACATGTATATACATATATATATATACATATATATATATATATGCACACATATATACACATATATACACATATATATACACATATATACATATATATATATACATATATATATGCATACATATATGCATACATATATATATACATATATATATACATATATATATATATATATATATATATATATATATATATATATATATATATATATATATATATATATATATATATATATATATATATATATATATATACATATATATATATATATATATATATACATATATATATATATATGCCACAGAATGCTAGCATTCAACACCAGAATTTTGTGGTCATATATATCATGTAGCAACCTTCTTTTGGTTACATTTAGCATGCTTGTATGCAAGTCTGGTCACATTAATTTAATAGTATTATGTAGCAAAATTCTTTTGATGCACTTACTTAGTCAGGCTAGTTACTTGAGTGTTACATGTATGTTGTAAAACTATTGACACACTTAACGAAGCAAATTGAATCCAGATGTAGAAAAGTGCTTTTGACACACAGAATGAGTGAATCTAGTCACACCAGTGTTATGTTGCAAAACTCTTTTGATAGTTTAATGAGAGAGTCTAGTCACATGATTCAACAACCTTGTTTGATTTACTTAACAAGTCAGCCTAGTCATGTCAATATTAATATACTGGCATTGCTGTATTGAAAGTGATGCAAAAATGTATGGAGGTTGTGATATATAGATGTCCAATAAGGACTGATCAGTAAATGTCAATATTGTCACCAGCAAGAGCAACAAAACATAAGCCAGATAAATGTACCACAGCAAAACTGCCAAGGCAGCAGCTAATACAGACGGCTAATGTAGTACATGTATGTAGATCTTTTTTTTGCTGCTTGGTTCTCTTGCAGTCTAACCTGCACTTGTTGATGTGGCTTTTCGCACCATAAATAGAAAGACTGATTAAAACAAATTGCAGCCATTGGGTGCTTGGTGACTGTGCATTGCTTGTAGCAGCTTCTTTATGTATGTTACAGATGTTGGTCCGGTGGGAGATTTCCAGCTGCACTATGACAGTGTTCCTGGTAAACCTAACAAAGATGTGCCATCCTTTAATGATCCATCGTCTGCATACGGCACCAGTCCTGCAAAACAGCACATACATGTATCCCCATTCCAGCTTCAGATGACATATGACAAGATCAATCAAGCTAAGAGTCAAGGTCTGCCTCATGTCTTACCTGCTCTGAACAACCAAGATTGTCAAAATGGCTTGAAATCACATTTAAAGCTTTCACCTTTTCCAGATCAGCAATTGTCAAACAGTTACAGCAAGGATAAAAATCAAGAATTGAGCAGTGGAAAACCACAAGAAATATCAGGGGACTATCAGGAGTCTGTGAAGCAATCAGTTGTATCAGAGTATGATACAATCAAGGAGTGTAAACCTGGAAACAAGGATGATGTGACTGATACAAAAACAGATGTCCAGTTCTTATCTGGATCTGAAGAAGAGCAAATTCAAATGGCCGGGAACAAGAAATTGCCAGACTTTATGTGTTTCAACAGTGCAGAGGAGGGAGATGAAAGTGAAGATTTCACTGAGACTCCTTATGTAAATGAACACCATAACCCTGATGACAAGAATGTGGAAATCATATATCCACCTCAGTCAGTGACATATGTACGAGGAGTAGGTTATGTCCCATGTCAGAATGCAAATTTTGGCAGTGGTGTTTGTCATATGTATTATCCCAGCCATGTGGGACAAGGCTTTGTGCCTATGACTACTCATCAAGGACATTATCCCTCCTCAGGTTTAATCCAACAACATGGGGTGCTTTCTGGTGGAGTGTCTCAACAGAGGGCACCACTTCCAGCTGCAGGTCCAGTGGTTGGCCACCAGGTGGTGACATCAGTGACTGTACCAAGCAGTAAAGGGGCACAGGAGTACCAGAGACAAGTGGAACTTCTACAACAGGAAAGTAACTGTCAGAGGTCACAGCACAGAGAGCTGCATCCTGGGACAGCCTATGGGGCCATCACGTATGCCGCAACTGCCCACAAGGATGTGCAGTCATTCCCTAGTGCTCATGACCCAAACAACTCCCCGCCTGGTATGTACTTGCATGGACAGTACACTCAAGCACATTTACCGGAAGCTATGAACAGAATGGCCCTGGGTCACACCACAGGGCACATGGGACAACCTGAACATCCACACATGAACTATGTTGTCCAGAAGAACCCTGTGTCAAATCACAGTGTCTTGCAGACAGACTTACAAAATGAGATTCCAGGGAATGTGAGCTACAGTGGAGCACTGAGCAATGTGGGTCAGACTCAGCAGCCTGCACAGGCTTCTGAAAACAACATTAAAACTGAAAATATTGAAGACTCAGAGCTTTATGGTTGTGGAAACAAAAGCATTAGAACTGAAAACATAAATGATGGTGATCTTTTTGGACCCTGATGTGATGGAACATGGAATTACGGGCATGGTATACTTTATGACTCTCATGTATAATTTTAATTTCTGCCTATGGAATTCCAGGGAATGTGAGCTACATCTAATACCCTAAAAAGTGTATATTTTCTGCAAGAAAACATCACATTAAGTTTGATTATGGTACTGAATATAAACATTTAATAAAAATTCATAAATTTTGCATCAAAATCAAAATAGCATTTAAAAAATTAAAAATCAGATTTTGTTTATACAGTGGTACCTGCTGTACATGCAACCACTGCTGTGAGGAGCTGCATTACCTTTTGTGGTTGCAAGGCTTGGACATAGGAGTCAGTTCCTTTGTGAAATTTACCTGTGGTGACAGGCCACCTGCTGGCTTGGTGGCCACTTTCTCTTGGCAGAAAGGGTGGCCACATATGGCAGGTACGACTGACTCCATATCCATTTTGGTTACTGTCTATATCTAAACTTATACTTCATGTAATCACTATAATGTTTGATGCAGGAAATTTGAGAATCCAAGGCATTAACAGCCAAATAAATTTATGAATGTGTTGTCATCAGGAAACCAGGAAAAATGTAAATGCAGTCTTAACTCTTTCAGTGCCACATTTTAGGCTCAGTCAACAGCTTTTCTAGGCATGCATTGGGCGCAGTGCGTGCCGAGAAAAGCTGCTATCCTGGGATATTCTCTCTGGAACTATAGGCATGCTGGTACTTGAATGAAAGGTCTTTTTATGAGGAACATGTATCTGGGATCTTAATGATAATTCAGAGTAGCTTAACTTAAGTAGATCGACTTTAGTCATGATTGGCATGGAAAGAGTTAAATTGCCAAATATGATGGTAGTTTAGATCCTCCTTACAGCTGTTATTGACTACGAACTGGAATTTGAAGGATGTAAGAATGTAAAATAATAGCTTACCGATATATGATATATCAAAAGTTCTTTCTTTTAACGGCAAGATTATCTGCAGTTATATGAACTATTATATAGTACACTAATATGTGAAAAAATAGCAAAATTCAAATTCTGACTTAAAATGTGAGACTGCACATTCCAAAATTCCTGAATTGACACTGGGAGAAGTGAACCAGGTAGATTGGTTTTTAGCTCAGCTGACTTGTCAGTCAGTTGAGCTTTTGTCAGTCCTCTGTCCCTCTGTAGTCTGTCCACAATTCATATTTTTGCCCAGTCCAAAACCGTCAGCGAGATTCACTTCAAACTTGCTGGGGATGTGCCTTGGGTGGGTCTCTACCCAAGTTTGTTCAAATGGTCACCCTCCATTGATTTTTGGATTTTTTATGATTTTTTGGTTCTTTTTGGGGGGCAAATCTTAAAAAATCTTCTCCGAAATGGCTCACCCAATTGCTTTTATATCGCACAGGGACACTCCCGGGGAATCTTAGTTCTGAATTTGTATACTAGATGGCGCTGTGATTTTTTCCTATTTTTTGTGATTTTTTTGGTGTGTTTTTGGCTATGTTTGATTTCTTCTCCAAAACAGTAGCTTAGATTAAGCTGAAACTTGGTGGATATGTTCTTTGTGGAAGGGTCAAACAAGGCTGTTCACTAGGTGGCACTGCTGTGGATTCCTGAGTTTTAAAGATTTTTTTCAATTTGGGCAGTTATCGGTCAATGCAGCTTTCCTATTGATTATTATGTAAGTCAACTGGCATTTTAATGCTAATTCACATATTCCACTTCTTCTCAAAAACTCAAAAACCCTAGGTCAGATTGACTTCAAACTTGGTGGCAATGTACCTTAGGTGGGTTTCTACCAGGTTGTTCAAATGGTCACGCTCCGGTGATTTTTTTGATTTTTAATAAACTTTTTTCTTTTTTTTTTTTGGACAAATCTTAAAAAAAAATCTGCTTCTCCACAACAGCTCACCGGATTGCTTTGATATTGCATAAGAACACTTGTAGGGACTCCTATCTCTAAAAAAAAATTTTAGTGAATTTTTGTGCGTTTTCGTTACTTGAGATTTCTTCTCCAGAACCGTTACTCTGATTAAGTTAAAACTTTGTGGATATGATTGTTATGAAAGGGTGAAGCAAAGATATTCACTAGGTAGCACTGCTGGGATTTTCCTGATTTTTAAAGATTTTTTTCAATTCAGGTACTAAACGGTAAATGCACCTTTTCTGTTGGTTACTATCATGCAAGTCAGTGGGCATTTTAATGGTAACTCACATTTTGGACTTCTCTGAAGAATTTTTTTTTGTCACATTCACATCAAACTTGGTGGCAATGTACCTTGGTTGGGTCTCTACCAAGTTTGTTCAAATGGTCGTGCTCCAGTGATTTTTGGAATTTTTATGATTTTTTGCAAAAATCTTTAAAAAAGTTGTAATAGGAAAGTTTAACATGGGAATTTCTTGTAATGGTTATAATGTGAATAATTTTGGCCAGATTTGTGCCAAACTTGGTAGGGATGTACCTTTTATAAGTGTCTACCTATTTTGTGCAAATGGTCATGCTCCGGTGATGGTTGGACTGTGACATCATTCCCAAGGTCACAGGACAACTAACACAAAATTTACTGTTCACTTGATAACTTGAGATTTGTTTTGAGTTAGGACTTTGATGTTGCACATGTTAATGTTTCTCTATGAAGGTCATGCTTAGACAGTACATGAGTGACCATGACCTGTTTTTTGGGGTCACAGTGCAACATACATGAATTCTACTCTTCACTGTAACTTGAAAACTCTTTGAACTAGGACCTTGATGCTGCACATGTTAGTGTTCTTCTATAAAGGTCAGACTTTAAATATTAACACTCAGTACATGGGTGACCTTGATCCTATCTGAAGTTCACAGAATTGCAAGTGTGATGAATATCTAGATTAGCTGAGCATGAGCTGTTCACACAGCCCTCTTGTTTAGAAAGCCTTTGATTGTGCACTTTTTTCCAACAGATGGCAGTGCAATCAAAGTGTTGAATATTCACAGCATCAGGTCTCAGTGGCCATAGGTTTTTTTGGATTTGATTCATTCAAAAGGCATTTCTGTGTCTGCATAATAGCTACTGTTACCACTGCTTACATTCATGTCATCTAGTCATTACATTCACAACTGACCTAATTACTCAAACATTGCATTTTTTTTTGGTTGCATTGAACAAAATATATGGACAGATATGAATGGGCACAAAATTGAATCTGTACATTGTATTGACATTTCATACTTGGCTGATACTCTCTGGCATAAAATGTAAGCATGGTTTTGTTATTATTATTTTTCAATTTCACAATGATACTTTCTGACTGAATGTAAAAGCAGCATGTTTCTTCATGTACATGAATGTTAGGAATATTTTGAGCTCACCTGAGCTTATCTTATAGTCATGTGTCTCTCGTCCGCGTCTATGTCTGTCTACCAACAATTCACATTTTTGACTTCTCAAAAACCATTTGTGGGATTCACTTGAAGCTTGAAGGAGATTTACCTTAAGTGAGTCAACCAAGTTTGTTCAAATTGTCATGGTCCAGTGATTTTGGATTTTTTAATGATTTTTTTATTCATTCTTTGGCAAAATCTTGTAAAACTCTTCTCTGAAACCACCAGGACAGCTGCTTCAAAATTGCATAGAGGCACTGCTGAATGTGTATGCATGTACATGTATATAGTATTATGGTATGTGATAGGGTCATATATTTATAAGTATATTTTTTAATGTGTGATATATATATATATGTAATATATGTATAGATTATAGTATACTTTGTTGGCGATATGAAGTATATGGACGAGCACTGGATGCCATATAGCAGAACGAGTGAGCAGAGCGAACGAGTTCTGCTATATGGTATCCTATGCGAGTCCATATACTTCATATCACCAACAAATTATACTATAATTTATTTATCTCATGTTTGTGTCGATTAAGTTCAAATAACACCATGGTAAATTTAAAGCAAAACATAGTAATTAATAGATATACATCTATGCAAATTCATATTTTACATCAATTAGGCAACAGATCATCCACATGGCTACACGGTAGCTGTATTGTTCTCATTGTAAGGCAAATGCTATATAAAGTATTAACCGGCCTTGTCAAAATAGGCCGACTTAATTGCAAGTTAATTTTTTGAAAAAATGAACATCAGAACATGCATATCAATGCATTTTATGTCCAATGAAAGCAACAGTATTAGGCCTATAATAACCATTGGGGCTTCGCCTCTATTAGATCTACATGACATCTAAAGGAAATTCTAGGCCTAAATGTAGGCCTACAATTTGATTTTTGATAAGAGTCTACAGGCCTAGGAATTGGTCTAATCAGAGTCAGAGTCATAAATGATACATCGTCGCTCGCGTTTCTGTTTTGGGGAATTAACAGTGTTAATTACAATACTTATACTGCCGCCAGATATGCGCGATCCAGGAAATAACTGCATTGGTTGAAGTTCAGAACGATTTACCGTAGGCCTAAGCCTAGATTCTTCTGGACTGAAGGCCACAGATGTTTCAGTCGTAAATTCATGGTCTTGCACAGTTGGAGGAAAGTAGGAGCCCTCAGATTCAGATGACAAATTAGTAGGCCTAGGTTGCTGCACACTCTTCTGCACTGGAGGCAACTGATACATCAGCTATAGACTCGTAGCATTTAGCAGTAGGATCGCAAGTTCCCTCAGACAGCAAACTGGTACTAGTAGTAGGTCTAGACCTGATTACTCCTGTGTCAGACTGGCCAATTACATTTGATATTGCTGTTTTTTCAAGTTCACCACCAAGTAAGCATTAAGGGACTGGATGTTTTTATGTCCACTAATTTGAATTATATCAGTGTCAGGAACGTTATTGTCCTTGAGAGTCTGGATCATTGTATTTCTAGCTCTATGGTTGGTCACTTTCCCTGCACCATCAACAACAATGCCGGCCTGAGCAAACATTTTTTTCACAATACGCTTTAAGCTGTTGACTTTAAAAGGCAGAGAGTTGAACCACACAGAAGCATCAGCCTTTTTACTATGCATAATAGCCAGATAAAATGGGGAATCCGGCTGCTTCATGCTTTCAGGTCTCACAGATGCAAATTTTTTATATACTGCCACGGGATCACAGGGGTTCTCTAAATTTTCTGAAAGTGCCCACATTTTTGGAGCCACTGACCTAGTATTTCGGACATTTTCGCCAGATTGCGTTTTTGTTTGGCGCTCATTGTACTCACAGTACTCCACGCTGTCAGCAGACTTGCAGAGTGTGACATCTCCCCATCTTAGCTGGTGATGTTCCGTGCAGCCGCGTATTCCAAAATAACGTGAAACGTTCCACCACATAGTGTTCTGTAATGCTTCAGAACTATCCGTACCTAGAACCCCCATAGCATAGAGGATTTCAAGTTCTGTTTCTGAAATGCTTCAGTTGCTTTTGTTTAGAAGATAGTGCTTTCCTTGCAAGTTCAAACTTTGGATCTGTAGACAGCGAATAGCCGTACTGAATAGCCTTCAAGTGATGCTCTAGACTAGCGAAAATACTCCTAAACTTGCAGGCTCATATTCCGACGTGTCTTTTTGTCACGCAGATATGAAAAATTCTGCCAAGTACTCATTAAGTTTATCAGCTGGTATATCTTTCAAAGACCTGCTTTCCTGATTAGTAGCCAGAAATGTCTGAAATAGTCCTACATCATGACGAGTTTTCTTCTCAGTGTTCGGATTTGCCATGTCGGGAATAAATTCATTTACAGTTCTGTCTCCCATAATAAAACGCTCATCAGCATCATTTATCTGAACCAAATCAGCTCCCCCACTTGCTAATTTCTCCAACAGCACCTCTGCAGATGATAAGTTTACCATTTCGGCCATGTTTTGAAGCCTGATCTAGCGACTTGAAGACAACGTAGGCCTAGCAGACGCTGCGTTTTGAACTAGGCCTACATCATTTCCGGTCTAGTTATAGAACTCTTCTGGTTATAGGTACTCCCAGAAGAGTTCTATAACATTGTGCATACAGCACCTTTCCTGTGTTTTGCCAAGGCCTAGCCGATATGGCATATATCAAAGTCTGTTATGGTACTGAAATCGACCCAAACATGAGATAATATATATATATATATATATATATATATATATATATATATATATATATATATATATATATATATATATATACATTAATTTTACATGATTGTATAGACATGTATTACTATCCAGCTTTAATAATGAGAGTTAGGACCATTGCTTTCCAACATATACAAGTGTTGACTTGCCCCACTATGCAGTAACTTGGAAGCAATATTCCAAATATTGTTTGACATTTTAGCCTTTAAATTGGCCACAATTGTATGGTCAAATGTCTCCTTGAATGTTTTGAACAAATTTTATGAACTAAAAACACATGAATGAGAATTGTAGATGAGACCCAGCAAAAAAGCATTCTATTGGCTGTTATTGGTACAAGTTGGGCACTGAGCACCCAATTGTGTCAAGAAATGCCATTCATTCAGTCTTATTTCCAGAGGGAAAGTTGTAATCTAATCACAGGTAACCCAGTGTTTGGGTTTTCCGGGGCATGACTGTGTGTGAAATGCAAAGTGTATACATGTAGGTGGACCTTTACATTTCTGAATGATTAGATCTGTATAGTTCTATGTGCGATCAGTGTGCAGGATTCCATAACATTCAATTTGGTATTTCATTACATGGGAGCTGGTTCTACATGATATAAATATAAATTATGGCATAGAGCATTAGTTTTATATGACATGGGGATTGGTTTGTGTGATATGAATATTCTGTGTAGCACAGAACAGTAGTTTTATATGACATGGGATTGGTTTGTATGGTATGAATATTCTATGTGGCATAGACCAGCAGTTTTATATGACATGGGGATTCGCTTTGTATTATACAAATATTCTGTATGGCACAGAGCAGTTATTTTAAATGACACGGGGATTGGTTTTGTATTATACAAATATTTTGTATGACATTGAGCAGTAGTTTTATATGACATGGAGATTTGTTTTGTATGATTTGATGTTCTATATGACAAGGACACTGGCGGTGTATGATAAGGATATTGTTTTGTATGCCATCAGGACAATTGTTTAGCATGACAAGGAAACTGGTTCTGTATATGTATATACTTACAGTTAGTCTGTAAGATACTTAGAGCATAGTACAGTTGTACTTCATATTAAGACCATGGCCTTACAATGTATATTGCTGGTGGCCTTAAAATATTGGTACAGTGAAACCTCATTATAACGACACTCAGATATCCAACATATTCATTATAATGGCACAAGTTTTGAATGGCAAAAGTTCATTTTCTTTGTTGTTTGATTCATTTATCTGACATATTCAGTTATCTGACACATTTCTAAGGGAACAGATGGTGTCATTATAATGAGTTTTCACTGTACATGTAAATGTATGTGAGAACTCAGTGTGATGGAAATGCAGTCTTGAAAAGCTGTGTCATCTGTTACAAGATTGGGCCATGAGAGACTGCAGTGCTGTGACTGTACTGTCTGTCAGATGTACTCATTTCTTTCACATTTCTGGAACAGTATATATGCATAGTTCCGTGTGAAGGGAATTTGCATGACTCCTCTTGAAACTTGGCATGATTGTTTTATGTGACATGACCTAATTATTTCAATGCCTCGTGAAAACTGCACATGCCACTCGTTTGAGTGACTGCAGATGAGATGCTGTAATAATTATAATTATTGACTGTTTCAGGGTGCAATGCAGAGCCTTGAAGGTGATACATATGCTGTATGACACACTAATACAGTTAAGACTCCATTCTGTTTGTTCTTGAGTGCAATACAGCTTCCTGTGGGTGATACATATGAGCAGTGTATTGCACACCTAAGCAGTCCAGCATAACAAATTGCCTCAGTTCTGGTACATTTTCTTCTGATTCAACTCAGTTTACACCATCCTACCTATCAAAACTCACAACTTGGCACAAGTCTCCCACTTTTTGGTCTTACTACAAGAACTTTATAAGAGAATTTTTGCACATATTGTATTTGAAATCTTTTGCATAAAAATCTTATTACTTCCTCATTTATTCTTTGTTAAATACTAAATTTCCATGAGAGCAAAATATTTTCTTTTTGTAAACAGATGTTGACAACAGTGCACAAAGCCCTAATCATGCATGATCATGTGAAAATGTCAGGCCTAACTACATCAGCTTATATTCTCAAAACCCCCATTTTTTAAAAACTGACCTTCATGTACATGTATATGAGTGTTGTACTTATGGCCTCGTTTTGAATTCTTCACTAAATGACATGAACAGTAGGACAACCTTTGTATATGTAAACTCTCATTGATGATCATTGTTTGGTAGACTCCTTCGCATGTACTCCACAATGGTCTTAGATCATTTTGTGGATACCGACATCTTAGTTTTGTTTTGTAAAATTAGCGGTATATTGGATGAAATAGGGTGAATATCACTAAATTATAGACTTGATCTGTGCCTTGTTTTACATCCTGTTATTCCTCAACTTTTAGGTCTTAAAAAGCAGCATGTTGGTATTGGCAAGATAGGATATGGCAGTGTGATCTGTAGTGGCAGAACTTGGACATAAGGAAAATGCCCACCTGGTGTTAGAATTGCTGACTGCAAGTGGACCTGCATTTTTGTGAATTCAGAACAAAGAAGAAAAAAAAAAAGAAAAAAATTAAAAACATTGCAGCCGGTTTAAGGACATGTATGGGCTTACATGTGTTAAGATGGTGAACAACACCTTTCTTTGGATCTTGTCTTGGTGTAAACTATATGAGGGGGATAATCTAAAATACACCAGTAGCTATCATATTCTTAATGTGGCCAGGTCAGTTTAGCAGCAGCTGTGGGCTATGGAGCAAATCCCATTCCCCACACCCTTCCTCTGTGTCATTTCACACAGATCTATGTCACATGTCTTGTGTGTAAACCACAGCAAAGGACCAATCAGAGACCAAGGAGCTCTCACCTGCCGTCTATAGATTATATATCATTTAAGCCATAGGAATGGGTCCATCAGGGTACAGGAAGTTGACCAGGAATGAGACGAGTCTTTGTCACAAGCAATGATGAAAAACTTCATTTTGGGCCACTGCCATTTGTTCTTGTGTATGGAAACTGCATGTGTATCAACATCTGTGAATGAGCCACAATATAATTGTTCTTGACCTAAAATACACTATCAGGATGACCAGAATAAAACAAAGGAAAGGATTCCTTACACATCAAGTACCTGGATGTGGGTCTGTGTATGCAATACCCAGACACACGGAACAGAAAAATATCGATGAGTTGTGTGTTCTTAGTCTCTGTACATATATTAAAGGCAATTCTGAATCAGTATTTTTTGTATTGGCCACTATGCAATCAATATTACCAACTTACGTACAGTAAGCATGAAAAGTGTATACTATTTCAAAAGTTGGAACATGTGTTTATTCTGTGATTGTTGTTCCATATCTATCGACAATGGTTAACAGTGGAAGTTCTTTCCCTGTTACTTTGGTGATGGTTTTACTGCCAGCTTTATGACCAATAAGTATGGTCAAATTACGTGTAATATCCATTCTGATAATGACCAAATTCTTGCCAGGATATGCCATTCAATTATTACATCATATCCTTCTTCATGTCCATGAACATGCAAATGATGCAAAACCACCAAGGTTTAATGCTGGGTCCAAGTATTATCATGACTTGTTATAATACTTTTTTTTTCTAAGAGCAAATGTTATATGTGTACATGTATTTATACATATACTGTAAGTATGTAATTATGTAATATGTATATATGTGGGACACTATAGTTAATAGTTTTGCAAAATGGTTTTCAACTCTTTCCTGCTGAAATTGCCCAAAGGCAACCACCCAGATGGTAAATTTTTGCTACTTAAGAATCTTTATTTGCTTCTCTCATTATTAGCAGATATTATTGGTGAGAATTCAACATGAGAGGTTGGGCTCACTTGCTTAAGAACTTGCTGTGTGGCCAATCTGCTTAAAGAAAACTGATGACATAGTCCTTTTCTAACCAGAAATGGGTTGACTGTTATGAAGTTTAGCTCTGCTCACCTAATATATCAGAGCATGTATGCCCACTCATGTCGGTCTGTCTGTCCAAGCATCTGTAAACTTTTGCTTGTAAATGTGATACAATCCACAGTTTTCAAGTTAGCACCATACATTTTTTAGGGTATGTTGGGTGTATAAAAATCTAAATTCTGTTTAATATTGGTGGTGCTGCCTACAACATTATGGTATATATAGGTCAAAATGAGAAAATCTTGTGACCCCTCTAGCATCCCTAATTTTTGATAGATCTTCAAGAAATTTAGTGGGATTCTGGTGGAGGTCAAAATTTCAGTAGTGGCACTGTCTATAATTTGATGGAACTTATGAGCCAAAATCTCATGAAAGATATAAAATTCCATATCTCATAAAATAACTGAATAAGACACTGAATTTTGTTGGATATATATCGATTATGTCCAGTGCTAATATGCTATGTAATATCAGTGACCTTGACCTGTTTTTCATACATCACTAGGCTTGTAAAGTTAAAAATTTTTTAATGACGGTGTAGCTTTGGCATCAATGGCAAAGAAAATTGAGCTGCCGGATCAAAATTTCTGTTGAGTACATTGTTCAGAATTTCCTAGGCCTACTTGGTAACTTTTTTGGGTCACCATGACCCAGTTATTATGGAGTTTGGTGGTTGTCCAAGTTTATTGATTTTCTTAAATGATTGAAAAGGTTGTAACCCAATTTGACAAACAGACCATGTGTCAATAGCTAGCACTGGACACAGGGTAACACCTTGAATTGACTTTATAATCTGAGCTGAAGGTGAAGGTCATATGGGCAATTGGAATTTTGTGGTCAAAATGTGAAAATCTTGCGAATGCTCTGCCATCTGTAATTTTCAGTGGATCATTATGAAACACGGTGGGATTGTGAAGGAGGTCAATATCAGGATTGATAGAGATTCTAGTTGCACCACCTACAGTTTGATGGAAATAACAAGCAATTTATTGAACAAGTGATATTAAATACCTTGAAAAAATGAGTTAGACATTCCAGTTGATACGTTATATCGATCGAGTCCGACACTACTATATTGTAAAATATGGATGATTCTGACGTAGTATTTATTGGTCACCAGGCTTGTGAATTTGAGAAAAATGATTTGGCGGTTGTAGGGCATAGCTTGGACATGAATGGAGCAGAGAATCTATCTTCCAGATCAATATTTCATTTGAACTTTTCCTTATCAAGCAATAAAGAGATTCATTTACCCAAACTGATCTCGTTTTGTTTCCAGTCTTTACAATATTATAATACATTACAAGTCCACAGAGCACTTGACCCATGGGCATTGTATTATGAACTTCTGACTTGGCAATCACCACTGCTTATAAGACATGTTTGCGTCGGTCACCCATATGTCCGACTGTCCATCTCTGTCCGTCCATTAGACCTCTTGCATTTTCTGACTTAAAAAAAAAAAAAAAAAAAACATTGCATTGAATACTCTGTTTTGCATATGGGTACTCCCCAGGTGGTCTTCTACTTAGATTGTAAAGGAGACAATGCGATGATTTTTTTTATTTGCTTTTAAAGATTTTTTAAATTTATTTTTTGGAAAAATTGAAAATCTATCTCAATAACTATTTACATTTAGTGAAATACAGTCCAAACTTGTATGGAATATTTGGCTTTTATAGATGTTCCCCAGGTGGACCTTTCCCAAATTTCCAAATTTGTGAAAAAGGTGACCATGCAATAATTATGCATTCTCTGACGGGATACACACACACACACACATGCATGCATATATATATATATATATATATATATATATATATATATATATATATATATATATATATATATATATATATATTATATAAATGTATATTTTATATAATGTTTTGTAGAATTCACTCTCTGCTGACTCCACAAATCTGACAAACTATGTTATATCTTGATAATGGTGGATGCCAGGCCCATGGTATTCAACATTGATAGGATAGTACCTATGGGGCTTCAGGTTTTGGTAGTTTTGACCTGGAGTGACCTATAAAGGTGAACTGACCAATTGGCTGCTTGATAATGATATATCATGGGAATATAGTAAAATCAAGAGGATCATGATTCTTCTGCTCTGCTGACTGGAATCTCCTGCTTTTTTGCTAGTGCAAACTTTACTGCCCTGTATATGTGGATCCTAGGTCTATAGTTACTATTAAACATAAAAGTACCTATTGGGTTTCCTTTGGTGCTGTTCATTTGGACTTAAGATGACCTTCAAATGTGAAAGTAACTGACATATTAGTGTATATCTCAGTAATATTTAACTTTTGGTCACTTATTGTAAGCATAAATACATAACATATACAGGGCAGTAAAGTTTGCACTAGCAAAAAAGCAGGAGATTCCAGTCAGCAGAGCAGAAGAATCATGATCCTCTTGTTTTTTACTATATTCCCATGACAAGTATTGGTACTTGGTACCACTGCCTGCAAACAACAAACTGGAAATTTTCCGGTCATTCTATGGACAGGATGTACCTCAAGCAAAAGTAAATCTGCATAAAGCTGTACATCATATGTAAGTATAGCAATCGCAGGACCTGCCGCCAAATTGATGTTTTTGTGTTAAAGCACAAATGAAATCCTAGAGAGTACAAGTACCTTTGAAGGTAACTTGCCATTGCGACAACCGTGAATTGTGCTTTTGTATACAAAGTTAAATTAGATGGACATGTGACTGAGGAAAAGGAAAAAGTAAATTTTACAATGAACTTGACCTGATACAACATGACTACAAATTAAGAAACGGCACTCTGAAAATCAGTCATACATATTACTTCTTTATTGTTGTTCCTCAGTGAAAACAGGCCGGTCAAATATTGTCTGTTTCAGTGATTTCTCTTAAAATTCAACAGTTATGAAAATTGTAGGTAAGATCTATCAAGATAACATGCCCCAAGTCAACAGCTTTCCTTAGTGTGGGTTGGGTGCTAAGTGCCCAACCCATGCCAAAGAAAGCTGTTCACTGTGTCTTAATTCAAGGGGAAAAGGTTAAGCATGCTGAGAGCCCCTCCTATTTTAAAATGATATTCCAAGTAATGACCCAGAACTTTTACCATGTACACGTACTTAACATTGCACTCCAGTCTTGCATGTGGAGTATGACATGAGTGCCCAAAGGAAACTCTGCTGTCCATCCTCGATGTTAAAATCTAAATATCTTGTAATTGAAACTTCAATACTTCATTCTAAGAGACTTTGATCATAAACTGCATCTTGTGGCTATTGGTTAGCATATGTTCCACCAGTTGATAAGGATATGCCTCATTAACTGTTCAGTGTATTTGGCACCTGAAAGGCTGATCCTTGTAAAACCTTTATTCTACAAGCATTTTCAGGGCTTGAAATTGAGATTTGGTCATTGGCCAAAATGACTCAAATTCACAATTCCAGAAGAGCTTTGAAATTTGTAAATGAGAATCTTCAGTTTGATCAACAGTGACGGGTAAAAATTCACTAGCCAGCTGCATAATTGACCAGTGTTTAGCTGGTGGTAAGTGCTAGGTTTTTGCCCTGATTTTAACATGAAGTGGACAGAATAGAAAGTTGGTCTGTACTAGCACCCTACTTTTTGCAATATTTACTTGCCACCATATTGTGATAAGAAATTATATTATAAAGTCCTCTTCTATAACACATTGCTGAATGATAAGAAATTACTAGCGAGGCAGATTTATCTGGACATGTGAAAAGGCAGTTAATTATGCCTTGGAAACTTTGTGTTTCGGAAATTTTAAGACCACCAGCGAAAGAACAACAAGAACAATGATTTTTTTACAATCTACTTTTGACGTTTGCAGTACAAAAACACAATTAAAAAAAAATCAATTCAGTCTTTGAGTTCAATCTACTCCAGTGTTCATTTGGCCGGGATATTTCAATTATCCAGACAGTGTCGTGACTTTCAACTTTGATGGGGACCTTTGCATCAGTCTACATAAATAAATTTGCCACTTGTCTTTGGGTAACTATGCTTCTTAGGAGCATTATTATTATTATTATTATTATTATTATTATTATTATTATTATTATTATTATTATTATTATCATCATCATCATCATCATTATTATTATTATTATTATTATTATTATTATTATTATTATCATCATCATCATATTATTATTATTATTATTATTATCATTATTATTATCATTATTATCATTATTGTAGGGCACATATAGGAATGGGTTTTTTTCAGGTGTTGGTGCCTTTGACCTTGGAGGACCTTCAAGGATCAAATTGAGAACTGTGACGGAAGGTAAACATGTTCATCTTTTACTTAACACCTTTTAACTGGAGTTTATTCAGACTTGATGTGGATGTAGTTTAGCTGAATCTGTATGAAATCTGTCAGAGATGGATGACCTTAAATGGTTTGCAAGGTGACAACAATCACTGTGTTTGTCATTTCTGCATGATAACTTTAAAACTTTTAAATCCAGCACTTTTATATCACACAAGATTAGACTCCTATAGGATCTGGGTTAAGTTTGAGGATGGACGACCTTAACTTGACTGCCAAGTTCACAGAGCAGTTAGTTTGTTACCACATAAACAAGTATTATAGGCAACATTTTTTTTTATATATCACAAGATTACATGGAAATGTGTCTTATCAGTCTTTTGTTCTCGCCGGGGTAAAAAACAAATGGACAATTGCCCTACATTGAAGATGTAGGCTAAATTCCTTTATGTGGGTTGCTAAAAAGTGTAAAACTTTGTATAAACGTGAGAACCTTGTCTTGACAGTCCTGGGCTCATCTGACTATACATGCAAAGACTGAATTGGTCCTGTCAACTTTAGAAAAAACATCAAGGTCACCTTTGTTTAAGACCATCATCACTGTTGCTAGCATGAACATGTCCCCTTACGGATTTTTCCGAATTTTGATACTTTGTTAAAAATCAGAAAATGACGGCACCACCATGTAGTGAACAAATTCAGTGGAGATAAAGTCCATGTGCATTCCCAATAAGTATGAAGAGGAAGAACCACACAAGGTGCATTCCCACCAAGCTTGAATAATACGTGGTACACGGTTTCGCAGATGTGGAAAAGTTGACTGTAGTCCCTGGAAATTAATGCATTAACTGATAAGCACTCAAACTGATAAAAAGAGTTAAACCTCAAAGATGTGAAATATCATCACCAAGTGAACATTTATGTTTACCCTTCCACAAGCTACTTTCCATCGAGTTTCAAAAGAATATCAGTGACAGTTTTAGAGATGTCAAAAATAGCAAAAAAAAAAACAAAAAACAAAAAAAAAAAAAAAAAACAGATAATTAGTAAAAGAATGTTTAAAAAATGCAGCGCCACTTGGTAAACAAACTATGGTTATGGGTCCTCCGAAGTGTCTCTGCGCAATTTGGAAGCAATTGGCTGAGCAGTTTCGGAAAAGACGTGTTTTTAGATTTTGCCAAAAACTAAACAAAAATTGATTTTAAAAAATCCGAAAATCATTGGAGCGTGACCTGTTGAACAAACGTGATAGAGACCCACCCAAGGTACATCCCCATCAAAATGAATGAATCCAGCTGACGGTTTTTTAAATAGTCAAAAATGTTAATTGTTTAGGGACGGACGCCGACACGAAGGACTTTAAGATCAGCTCGGCTTAATGACAAGTCAGCCTTAAAGAAACGCATTATATAAAGAAAAGTAAATATAAATGTAGTTGTTACGTTATGAAAGTACGCTTCGTGGTCCGTGAATAGCCCGGTACAGGCCCGTAGGGGTGGGTGTGTCGATCGACATCATCAGCGCCAAAAGGTCCAATACCTGCCCCCCACCCACACACACACAAATAAATCAAGTAAAACAACACCACCAAATAAAACAAAACAAAACAAAAACAACAACGAAATGAGAAAGAAAGAAGTCAAGGAAGGTATCTCTTAAATATACGTTAACAATAATTATTTGCTGCATAAGATCGCACAACTCCTTCAACCAAGCTTAAGTCAAAATTAAGAGTACTCTACTTGATTTGATCGATTATAGCACTTTAAAGAACGATTTTTTTTTTTTACAATTTCCACATTTTTTTCAATATGTCAAGACTTGTTTAAAGTCCATGTTCACATAACACTCTTCCTATTGTGTGTTATGACATAATGACGCGGGTGACTGCAGCTGGCATCGGGCGAGGCTCAAAATGCCAGCTTCAATCACCATGATCACCCGCATCATTATGCCTTAACACACACAAAAGCCACCCTCGTGCCATAAGTGTAAACAAAGACTCCGCTTTTTTTACCAGTATTGCAAACACATGTAAATGTAAATGCGCTATGTATATATGCATAACATGCTGCAGCACACACGTGGGGACGTGCTTTCATGAATTTGTAACTTTAGGGTAAAGTAAGCCAGAAAAGAGAAAAGGTCCAAAATTTTGGAACGGAGACACACCACAATCAAATTCTAGCTACGTACTGGCCTGCGGTATATGTAATCTTGCATGCACGATGATTTCCATACTGCGCCTTAGACCTTCCTGTCACTGTACAATGTAAACTGTGAAAGGTGTCATATAGGTTCATGTTCCAACCTTGAAAGCAATAACTGTTTTCGAGAATTATTTAGCCAGCTGTCTCTCTGCATCATTAATTTGCTCATCTATATTCCTCCACACATATATTAAAATAATTGAATTTAGCACTTTAACGTTGCATCAAATTGAAAACTCTCATAGTTGTCTGGAGAACCCCTCGATTAGTCGATTTGTGTACTATTGGGCTATCCAGTGTGAAATAAATATGTTTAAACTAAACTTATAACTGAACGGAAAACAAAGCTGTCACCACGTCAAAATGCGTGATCTGTCATGGAGGTGTGTTATGCATGACTTAACCACAGGAACCTAAAATAATATATATGAACATGTCAAATTAATGTCAGTTGTCAATGCTTAGAAACTACAATGTCCGTGGAAGATAACAAAGCTGCCTCTGGCTGAAACGAACATTTTTTGAGATACCTTTCGTACCAGTTTGTTTTATGCTTATGGTCTGCAGGGTTTTCCCTGAAGCTTTATAGCTTAACGGTGCCATATAGCTTTAGAAAAAATGTTAATCTTTCAACTTGACCATGAAGCTTTAAATGTTTCCCATAAAGCTATAATTTTTGGTAAAAATACAAAAATTGCAGGGTTTTTTGGCACTTTTCAGGACAAAATATACTTAACTGAGCAGACAAATACAAAACAGACATTTGATCGTAACAAAAAAAATGTAAAGCTTTATGGTTTTTTTTTTCCTGGGGGAAAATCCTAGTCTGCATACATGTACTTTGTCTTTGATGGTCTTGGGACTGTCTCCTCCAACACACGCTGAATGCTGCACAAATGGGTGCAGTTGGCAGTAACAGAAAACCTGTTCATTCACTTTGGGTACTTCTTACCCTGTTCCATGTCAGATCATGTTCAGGCCATTTTCTCCTGCGCTCACCATTTCAGACCTGTCAGTGAATTACAACAGTGAAAAGTGGTTGTGTCCATAAAAATGTTGCACACATACCTCCGTCCACACACCGGGCTTTCAAGTACAGTGCGAAGGAAACACGAACAGGCAAAGCGTGGAAACTGGCTCGTATTAGGAAGTGTCTTGTATCATATCTCATTTGGATTGGGATTCAACGGTAGATACTAACATGATAACGACAAAATACAGGCTTTGGCAACATGTCCGTGATTTCAATTTTCAATTGGGCGCAAAAATATTGATGAATGTGGTTGCAAATAAACAGAAACTGTGTCACACGTACAAGGTTATTCTAAACATCGAATCTGAAATAATCAAGTATCGTTTCTTACAACAGTGAAATAAGGCAATCTCTTCTTTTTGCTTTCCAGACTGTCTCAATTCCTTTCATTTAAAAGTTCCTGATTTTGAAAAAAAACAAGCTGACGTGCAGCCTTAAATGAGAAACACTGGTATCCCTAGAACTAGAAACATCCAAGGTTTATTCTGATTATTGACTGAAACACTTGTGAGAAAAATGGAGCTTTTTCCAAACATCTCTGTATGCTTTGTACATTTCTCACCTAAGCGTATTATAATTCATATAGTTCGTGGAACATGACATTGTGTGTGAACTGTCACACTCAAGACACTGCGGAAGTGTCCGATGGTTTAATATTGATTGGTTTGTTAGATTAAATGCAATTTACCATAATTTGATTCCAAAACTCAAACACCAGGTCTACACATTTTGATGACAAAAGGAAGATTTTTTGCCAATTGAAATGCGTATCTCAATTTTTGATAAATGACTCATTATAAGTATAATAATATTCAATAACTTGTATTAAAATCAAATGATCAACACAGACTGCACAATGTGCACAACCCCTATCAAGGGTATACAGTTTTGTATGTGCTGATATAGGGTTTTATTCGACGTCACCCATTTTGTCCCGACCAGCAAATGTATCTTGAATATTTTTCACATAGGAACCGTGCAATATTTTATTTATGGCACATGAACATCACGATATATATATATATATATATATATATATATATATATATATATATATATATATATATATATGTATAAAAATATAGACCTATATATATATATATATATATATATATATATATATATATATATTATAAACCATTATTTTTTTCTTAATGTTAACGCATACCTAATGTTTAAGTACTGCTCTAATTTTGAAAAGCAGTACGTTGATAAATATATGAATAAAGCGACCGGAACTCCAATGCAGTGAGCAAAATTCGATGACAATTTTCGTTTATAAAACGTTTTTAATATACACACGCAATATAAGATGGATATGTTGAAGCAGTTTTGGCTTTTCAGGTAGCGCATAGACTTAAGGAGGCCTACAAATAGTATGTGTGTGAAAGGTCTATTTCTAATCAAACGGTTTGTAGTTAAGTTGCATGTTTGGTTTTTATGTGAAATAGCAGGCCTACCTAAGGCAGGAAAAAAAAGTCCACAGTCAAAGTCAGTCTTTCTGATTTACTATCGTGATAAACTTCAAGTCCCAAAAAGTGTAACGATCTAAAGCAGCGAAACTACAAGTGAACCACTAATTGTAATTTGCATTGGCTTCTTGTGAAATTTCTATAATTAAAATACCATAGTGATATGGAAAACGCACTCTTTAACTGTTATTTGCTTCTCGTTCTGATGTTAAGACTACGTCTCGTCCTCAAATTGGGGCGGGGATATAGGAATGGGCTGAGCATTTACATTCAAGATCACTGTGCATATTTATTGATGGTGGGAGGAAGATGTAGGCCTAAGGGCCAAAAGGCCCACCTCCGCCGTATGTTTGGCAAGCCGTTTCAATATTCAATTCTATTTGGCGATATCACAAGGCTAAATCATTTAGCAATATTGCCAAACCATGTGCCGATATCGCTAGATGGTCACATTTTTATTTAGGCCTTAAGGAGAGTGGGGAGAAGCAGGACATTACGAAAGGAGAGTGATTTTTCTAAATTCTTTCTATTCAACAGATTAACTTTATGTGGTGGTAATATATCCAAAAGAAAGTTGGGGCACTTGAGTACTTCCTGATAACTGTTATGGCTATAAGATTGTTGAGGTTCCATATTTGCCACAATCAAAATAAATGTCATCTTAATCTATGAATCAAGAACGACAAGAAATATGGTGAGAAGGTAAACAATTCTTTTGGGGAATAGAACAAGAAAACATGTTTCTATTCACATAGACACCTCCACCTACTACAATCCCCTGGTACCAGAATGAGGTACAACGGTCCCAACTATAGCTGTAAGCAGGCACTTGATTGATTTTTATAAATTAAAGATATCAGGAGTTTCCCAGTTTACCCCTGTCCCAGTTCTCCCCATGCAGTCTCCCATACTGATATCCCTCGAGGATTTAGATATATCCTTAGGCCTATATGATTTAGCGATATCGCTAAATGATTTAAAGACATCAGCAAATAAGATGTAGGCCTATTTAGAGAAATCGCCAAATGATTCAGCGATATCGGTTAAACAAAGGGAATCGGTGCATGCTGGGTAGCTGTAGCCTAGGCCTACTGTGTCTATGTAGCCTACTGGCAAGTGGCCCGAAGGAGCGATTTGTCCTGCTGGCTGCGAGTGATAACTTTGACAACAAAATTAACTGTTAGCATCTGCACTGTCTTGGCAGCAGATAATACCAATTGAGAATGTCGGAGATGATCAACTCTCAATAGGCCTATAGAACCCTTTGGGAGGATGAAGTCATCGCAGTTCCCTCCAAATTGGCAAGCGCAGGCCTATTGAACAAAAATAGGACAGGCAAAGGAAATACATTTCGCGATAGGCCTATAGCTGAATGATTAGGAGTAAGCGATATCTCACAATATATTATTTAGGCCTAGTGATGTCCGTAAATCATTCGGCGATATCGCTAAATCATCTATATTCAGGCCTGGGGATAAATCACAGAATGATTTAGCAATAGATGCTAAATCATAAATGATGTAGTGTTACTTGTTACTGATAACGCCAAACACGATTAGGCCAAGGCATAAAATTTATGTCCAAACGGTTTGCCTTCCATGATGTACTTATGCAAGCATCTGGACACTCCTTGCCGGAATGATGAAAGCGATGGCTCAATTGCTTCATAACAGTATGCAAAGTGCGAACTGTTGCTGTTGACAGCATGCACTACACTTCTTATTCAATTGCAAATTGCCAATTGTTGGGCAAAAGCACATGTAGGTAACTGAATCCCATGGCAATGCTTTGCTTATGTCCGTGTCGACGAGATCAGCTGGTAGTGACATCCACATGCATTTGTACCCGACAAAATTCATCAACTTCAAAAAAAAAAAGTATCATGTTAGTTTAATCCTACTGTATGCATGTTTCATTTTCCATTTTCCTTCATTTTCCATTTTCCTGATCTAACGCATTAGTGAAGAAAAGTTATAGGTCCTACCTTCCAATACTGTGATGAAAGCACAACGACAAATTCTCTTTGAAGCAAATTTATGTCCGTTCCATGTACATTTGTTGCCTGGCACACACTTGCCAAAGCCTATGGATTCACGTGCTAGGTTGCCAATTTCTTCACCTTTGTGCCGGCTGCCGCTTTTCAAAGCTTTCCTACCGCATTCACAAAAATGCAGCTCAAAAGTTGTTTTTGTTTTTTATAGGCCACGTGTGCCCATCAGTGGCGGTCATGCAGTGGCCTGGTAAACTTTGCAAGAATTTTCTGATGTTTTGACTCAGACTGACCGCATCATTGACATGGATACATAGGCTACAATCTTCTGAGATTTTATTGATATACCGTAGTTGTGAATGTGATATTAGATTTTGTCATCTGTATTATTAGTTTTAACAGGTAAATCTTTTGAACATTATTTTCACTGAAATCTTTTGATATTTGGCTGATATAATGCTGAAGCATTGGTCTGTGGTATACGGTGGTATGGTGACCATTGACAAATGCATAAACCTGCAAACAGAATTAATAAACAAATTGACTACAAATATAGAGCGTGGATGTTGCTGGCACTGGCTGAACACTGAAATCTGTCCTCAAGAATCCATTTAGAAATGAAACATTTCTGCAATGATGCATTATATGCCAGTGCTTTAATATTTTTGATGAATAAAAAATGTGGCACATCCTGTGAAAATTTTGCTAAAAAGCACTACCAGATTGCATCATTTGAACTCTTGATTTTCATTTTTTTACGGGGGGGGGGGGGGGAGCTCCCAACCCGTCCCCCCGCTCGGTTGCAACTTCCCTAACAGTGATCCTTCCCCCTTTTCATTTGTAAAATGTTGGCAAGTGTGCTGGCATCAGCCCGGTTGACTGAGGGATAATGCCAGATACATCAATGCTGAATACCTCGAAATCTTCTTCTTCTTCTTCTTCTTCTTCTTCTTCTTCTTCTTCTTCTTCTTCTTCTTCTTCTTCTTCTTCTTCTTCTTCTTCTTCTTCTTCTTCTTCTTCTTCTTCTTCTTCTTCTTCTTCTTCTTCTTCTTCTTCTTCTTCTTCTTCTTCTTCTTCTTCTTCTTCTTCTTCTTCTTCTTCTTCTTCTTCTTCTTCTTCTTCTTCTTCTTCTTCTTCTTCTTCTTCTTCTTCTTCTTCTTCTTCTTCTTCTTCTTCTTCTTCTTCTTCTTCTTCTTCTTCTTCTTCTTCTTCTTCTTCTTCTTCTTCTTCAAATAAAGCCGTTCGGATTTCCGGTTTATGTGTTTACTTGCTTCAATTCTGGCCAAAGCAAGGGTAAATAGGACTGGGTACCCAGGTTGACACGAGAACCTTCATGGTGGAACAATTAAACATTTGTCCTCAACTTCGTACAGGTGACACGGTCGATCCACTTCCGGCGTCAGTTGGTAAGTTGTAGGCCCTGAACAGGTATATGGGGGTCAATATCACCTTGTTACTTATTGGGACCCAAGCACAGTGGTATTTTTGGGCCGATTCCCTAAAGGTTGTTTAAATGTTAGGCCCATATCATTGGCCTAAACTTGCAAAATCGCTGATCATACATTGTCACTGACTTGGATTCAACTGATTTTAGATTGGCCTAAATATACAAGAATACTTGCTTAAAACAAACTTGACTTGTCTAATTTATCACCTTTAAATCAAGTATGGGTACATAAAGAAGAAAAGGAACCAAGGAAAGAACAAGCGAAATTAAAAATTTTTTTTTTTTTCATTTTGAGTATTAAATCATCAAATATTACCTTAGCTTGCCTGTGAGCCAACAAAATGGTTAGAATAGAATCCTTCCGATGGGAAACTTGGTTCATGCGTCTCTTAACTATCAACAATTTTTGCCACAAGGGGTAAAAAGAAAACTGATTTGATTATTTTCCTTTTGCGAAAAAAAAAAGGGGGGGGGGGCACTACCACTAAAAAAAAAAAAAAAAAAAAAAAAAAAAAAAAAAAACAATCTAATAAAACTTCCAGAATGGATAAGAGATTTGTCCTATTCACAATCAATTTATCCTACTATTTCATCACTTAAATTCATTGCTTTGATACATTTGCTTTGTACAACTTTTAATGGGCTTTTCATGCATGCTATCACATGTCAATTTCTTTATAGGTACCAAAGTGTGCGGCCCGCGGGTCCATTGCTACTTTTTCAAGTTGGAAATGTATCAGTAGCATGAAGATCTCTATTATTTTTCTACAATTATTG
Source organism: Hermodice carunculata (assembly GCA_964020975.1). Taxonomy (NCBI): domain Eukaryota; kingdom Metazoa; phylum Annelida; class Polychaeta; order Eunicida; family Amphinomidae; genus Hermodice; species Hermodice carunculata. The sequence goes on along the minus strand of OZ026622.1, from coordinate 59,679,438 downwards.
TTCTCTGTGTCTCTGGTATTACACGCCTTTATATGATTGCACGCAGAAATTGCAGTTCCTGGGATCACTGAAATGCGGTATTTTAAAGAGAAACGTCGATATAACATGATATAGGGAGGAATAAATAAGAGAGAAGTGAGCCGAGTTGGTACATAAATCCGGGGCAGCCACCAGTTGTATGCGGGCCCCCAAGTTACGGTCTTGCCATGTGAAGGGACTTTTTAGGGATTTGTCGCTTGGTCTGCTCTGGCGATTGGCGGCCATGGATATAATTATATTTCTAATCCGACGCTTTCCACATCTTATAATACAGTTATTGCAGTGTTGTAGGTGGCTCAGTTTAAAAGTAACACTAATCTTAGACGGAATTCTTTTCAATGACATAACTAAGCTTATAAAGCAACCTGCCGTTATAATACGCAAGACAGTTTTACCGACATTCCAAAAATAGCCGTCAGCATCAAGAATACATTTGAACATTTACACGGCCCTTACGTCTTCGATATTGTTTATGTGTGATTCGGAAAGGTAAAACAATCATTACTTTTGTTCCAATTTTGCCTGCGTATGAGTCTGTGCGAGTTTATCTGATATAAACTGACATGGGCCTATATAAGCCACCAAGGACTTCTCAGTGGCATGAAGGTCTTGTTGAATGCAAAAGTTAAGAGTAGGGGACATACAAATGTGCTCTGAAGAGGTTAGGATCAAGTTTCGATAACAGCAAATGAAGCTCTAAGCGTCTGTCGGTAAAGTAAATACGTTTAATTTCCTAGGTCTGATTGTTCACGTGATCAACCGTGTTGCTTGTGTATATTTTAAAAATGTGTTCCCGATCAATTCAGGTGACCAGCTCCAAGCATTCGTGTTGCGATTTATGATAAAGTATTTTTTATTCGTATCGATTGAATTTGTTTCCTGCGAGCTTGTTGGTTAACACATGAACAGATATTTTTAAAATAATGTTTGATCAAATGAATCTTTATTTCAGAAACACCAAATTGTGAACGATTATGAAGGGGTTTCTCAGCGTCGTTGTTCTTGCGTGTGGATTCGGTGCTTCGAACGCAATTGTGGTATATTCACCTTTATTCTGCTGCTTTGTGCGCTTTCATCCTGTAAACAACTCGGCCACTATTCCTTTATAGTGAAATATTTTTGTGATACAATAACTGGGTATTCTTTGTCAACGAATGAGTATGTTTGCGCCCAAAAATGTGGTGCATGGTTTCGCTTATGAAAACATGGGCCCCTAATCTGGTGCATACTTAAGGGTTGTAGGAAAGTTAAATTGAGCACTTTCATTTTGTTCGAAGCGTTTGTATATCGTGGGGTGAACTTTATTGACTGCACCGTACATCAACAAAAATTACGGCATTCTCCCAAGATACAATACAAAACACACACACACAGGTACAACGTGGTACGTAGGCCAAAAATGGCGATTGCCAAACCAAGCCAATTATGATGATGTCAAATTTTAACACCTGTGATACGCATGCATATATATATATATATATATATATATATATATATATATATATATATATATATATATACATATATATACATATATATATATATATATATATATTATATATATATATATATATATATATATATATATATATATATATATATATATATATATATATATATATAAAGGGTACTCCTACAACGAGTTTCCCCGAATTTGTATACAAGCTTTTACAAATACATGTGTATCTAGATTAATTGTAATGTCAATGTCCTGTGTTTTCACGATAAATATAAATTTCTCAAGATCTAAATAGTTGTTAAAATCAAAGAAAATATCCCTAATTTTTTTAATAAAATTTGCCTGGGTTCATGAAATAATTGACAATTGACTGAAAAGTGAAGTTCATCCTCGACGGTATCGCAAACGTTGTATTTAATTTCTTCTAACGGTAATTTTGATGATCGCCTGTATCTTCCTTTTTCAATAGCCAAATTGTGAGCACTTATCCTTAACCTTGTAATGTACTTCTTTATCTCAAAATCTATGTAATTTGTAAATAACTTTCAAATCCTACCTCGTCTTTAACCATGACATGCGTTGTTAGCTTTTTATCTTCACCACCACTATACTAATCATCGCCGAGTTCCATTGTTGACGAAATGTCTTACATAGGCGCCTTTTTATTATATTTTTTTCGGAAAGTACTTAGTATCCACTTTTGTTTCCACAATTGCACAAAAGGTGTCGTAAATTTGCAGAATATCGTGAGCAACAACATTTTATCTCAAAGTAAATTTTGCACCCCCAAACTTGGTGCTGGGTTTCATTTTGTTCGAAGCGTTTTTATTTCGTAATCAGCAACAGTTTATCTCAAAATGAAGGCAACAAACAGGTGTGAAAATTAAAAAAAAACAAACAAACAAACAAAAAAAAAACAAAAAAAAAAAAAAAAAAAACAACAACAAAAAAAAAAAAACAAACAAAGAAAAACTAAGAAAAAGAAAAGTTGCCTTTTATGCAGAGAAATCCAGAGATCTTCTTTGATTCTTTTAAGCTATCTGGTACAAAATAAGAAAAGGAAAAAAAACTAACGGCACATGAGATATTTAATATTTACGGCTACCATAAAAATGCACGTTGCCCGAGTCAAGGTTGGTGCACATTTGCGGTGGCTTAGCAGAATAAACACGAACTGAAAGCAAATTGAAAGATGTAGCTTGAGCACCCGTAATAACACCCCCTACAACGACATAAATCGTGTTATCATAACCTTTTGCCTGCGCTTTGGTTACACAGTCCACTTGGTTGAGACTGCACGCAAGCGTACACAAAATATGCACATCTGTGCTGGCAGCATAGAAGTGTGATATGACAGGAGTGTAATGGTACAAAGCAAAATTTTAATATGACAGTGAAAACAATCAAATCCATGGATAGTTTGTTTTGTAACCACGCAGCCTTAAAAATATAGAATAAGCTCAACCTGTGTGTGTGTGTGTGTGTGTGTGTGTGTGTGTGTGTGTTCCAACAACATAAGCCCTGGTATTTCGTATGATTCAAAGCTTCAACTTGTTTCCTGTTGGCACAAATACACTGTTTCAATAAGGGACAACGTTTGATTACAATGCAAAAACATCTACATATCACATAAGGTGTTATGTATGTATGTATGTATGTATGTATGTATGTATGTATGTATGTGTGTGTGTATTCTGACATGTCATTGTGTAATTGCAATAGTACAATTTGCAATTGAAGAAATGCTCAATGCAATTTCAACATTTCATTTTGCAATCACCATATCTTCTTGCAAATGATGTTTTTGCTTTTTGTCTTTTTATTGTTTCTTGCATGGGAAATGTTCCACATGCAATTTGAACGATACTTGATGCAACTAATGAAATTTTGCATGTAATTAATATATTTCTTTATGCCATAGACAATTAGTTCAATTACCCTTTTGGCAATTGCAATGACAAAAAGAAAATTATTCAATTTCACTTTTAAATAACGCTACTATGACTATGGGCAATTTACAAAGTTACATTGCTAATACTCACTTTTACATCAATAAGATTCAATAACACGTTCAGCAATTACCACAATTACATGTGTATAGCCTACTACCTTTTGATTTACAAATTTTATATTCAAGTTTAAAATTTCTGAACATGATTTAAAAATCTGCTTCACCTGACGTTTCATTTCTATAATCCTGTGTGTAATGCAATATACGCAAGCTAAAGTATGCTTTTTACATCATATTTGTATAATACAGGCCTAGTTTTTCACTTTTCAATACGCAATATTCTAATGCAAGTATGCCTGACGACGAAAATGCGGTTCACCTTTTTCAGAACACAGTTTTCATCACGCAGTTTGCAGAGCGCATCTTGCAGTATGCAAATCTTTTTCATTTTTGGGGTATGCAAAATGCCAATGTGGAATGGGATCACCATTTTCTTTATTTGATATTTGCATTGTCAATATGCATTTGTTTATTTATTTTACCATAATAACTTGTCTTGTCCAAAATATAAATTTATAAAATGAAAACTTGTAATTTGCTCTTTGTTATTCAATATGGTGTGACCTTTTCATATTCTGGCATGCTGTGCGTTTTCCGAGATGTGGTCAACAAACCAACTAATAATGCTCCCTGTTCTCCGCACATGTATGCGCAGAAAATGTACGCACGGAAAAATTGAATCCGCACCGCCTGAAGCGTGGTAGACAACTTTTGGCAGCACTGTTTGGGCACCGTTCACCGCGAGGCTGAGGGGTGAACGGTGCCCAAACATTCCTGCGTAAAGTCATCTACCACGCTTCAAGCGGTGTGGATTGATTGATTGATTGATTGATTGATTTAAACAGAAACAGTGGTGAATGGACAGTGAATAGATACTCCCGCTGCTAATCCATTTTGCTTTGCGTAAATTTTTGAAAATCAACTGATACTGCATCTCTCCCATGGGATCAAGCATTAGCTTGGTTTCAACATATTTTATTAAATTAATTAGGATACAGGACACAGTCCGATATGGATCTCTTTACCTTCATTGAAGCATTACCTTTATAGCATGTAAACTTATACTAAGTGCATAAAGTAATGCTAATATTACATGTGGTACATTTTGCATGCAACAAACAAAAGAAAGAAACTTTAATTGCGAGAAGATATGATAATTGCAGAATGCAAACTTAAAATTCTATGAAGCATTTTCTACTTTGCAAATTGCACTATTGCAATGGCGCAATGTCCAAAATAGCATGATGCAATCCGAAATTATTCATTTGTAATCTTAAAATTGCATAATACAATCTAGAAATTGCATGATGCAAACTTGAAATACATAACACCCTGATCCCCTTCCATAACATGTATCCTGGAACAAAGTGCTGTCTGGTTTGCCAGTCGCACATGCACGAAATTATCACGGATGGTGATGGGCATGCACATTTACACACACACACACATACATACATACATACATACATACATATATATATATATATATATATATATATATATATATATATATATATATATATATATATATATATATATATTATATGTAGGCCTGTATTACAATACAATCTAGAAATTGCATGATGCAAACTTGAAATGTCTATTACATGGTCACGAACGTGGTGTGGTATGTTACGTCGCATTTGTGCGAACGAACACATGTCTTTACTGCATCTACAGCACTAATAGTACATGCCAAAGTATTTCCAATTCCATTTACTTTCGTTTCCAGGTTTTGTCACCCTGATATCATCATCTCATATGAATATCTCGGTTTATAATATTACGTTACTGGTTGTTTGCATAGCAATAACCAGAGCTGGTCTCTCGGTTTACTTCATTCTTAGAAAAGTATGTTTATACATTATATAACCGCAAGTGACATGCCCTGTTGTGACCTCAGATGTTCGCTTGGCTATCTGTGTGTACAAGCATTTACAAATGCAGCCCATATGTCTTGATAACTTTACTCAACTTAAGTCTTTATATATGAAATAATCTTGTGTTAAATTTTCTGACGGTTTAGACTAGTTTCAGTTGTCAACGCATTTACGTATTATACACCACACGGTCGAACAACTGCATTCTGGTCACTCCATATGATATAACGCATGGGCTCGGTTTTTTTTTTTTTTTTTTTTTTTTTTTTGATGTCATTTCACGTTATACTTGTACATATGGAGGATCACGGTTATGTAGTCTTACCATATTACAACAGTTGAAACTGATCTTTGAACATGCTTCATACAGACTGTTTTAGACGAGCGTACAATTGCTACAATATCATAGTAGCCGTCATTATTCTTGCCACTCTGCATCTCCATACCTTATGTAAACTCAGCAGAATGCCTCATATATTTACAGATATGATATTCGGTACAACAACAGGTTATATTTGTTAAACTCCGATTTAACTTTCATCCAGATTTACAATCATTTTCAAATTAACATCATTACATTTGTAATGATCTTGCTCTCTTTTGTTGCCATGTTTGTACACTTTTTGTTTTCTGCACTCTCTCGTGCTCTTGTTTATATTACTTTATTTGTTGTTTCGAAGACTATATTCTCCAGCATACAATGTCATATACTTATTGGTTTTTTTGTACACATGAATGCATTTATTTTCTGTTGTGTCTCACAGTGTTCAGCGACGGACATCCCCCAGTATGATATCCCCTAATGGGCATTTGTTTAAATCAATATAGAGCTGTGGTAGGGTTATTTCACTACAAAGATGGGTTTATGTTCCTGTCCATGTCTGCCAACGTGTCTACATTTTCATATCACGATCATAGTTTCATCCTCTCTTTTACGTTCCTCATAGTATTTGCCGCAGTATTACTTACCGAATGTCTATGCCATCTGAGACATGTGACGGTTCTTATATTTAGGGTGCTCTCCACGAGTATTCATCCAAACCCTGGTCCAGTTCATAATATTGTCCTTAATAAGTTTTCTGTGTGCCATGCAAACGTACGTAGCTTAAAATCTGATGGTAAACTCGAAGAAATAAGTATTTTGGCGGAGTCTGAAAAATTGGAAGTCATTTCTTTATCTGAAACATGGCTCGATACTTCCTACCCTGATGCTTTATTGGCAATTGAAGGCTTTCAAACCCTGCTACGTAAGGATCGTGAAACTGGTTTAGGGGGAGGGGTTGCCCTGTATGTAAAAGACAATCTACCTGTCAGACGATGTGCGGAGCTGGAAACTCCCAGTAGTGAATGTATCTGGGCTGAAATTACTGTCCCTTCTGGTAAACTGATTCTAGGTGTTTATTATCGTCCACCAGGCCAATCTGCCGCAGACAGAGACCTATTTCGGGACAATTTATCTCACTCCATTTCCTCTGCTATGGAACTTAACCCTAAAATACTCCTAATAACAGGTGATTTTAACGATCGCTGTGTAAGCTGGGATTCTCCCCACACCGACAGTGAACTCGGACAGCGCCTCTTTGATCTGTTGGCTCAAAACAACCTGCATCAGCTCATATCCGAACCTACTCGTGTGTCGGAGTACTCTGCAAACCTACTAGACCTCATGATAACTGACTCCCCTGGTTATATCCTTAACTCCGGCATACTTCCTCCTATATCCTCTTCTGATCATTCTGTCGTCTTTTGCTCTTTTTCTGTGAAGCATTACAAGGATCGCCCCTTTAAACGCTCTGTCTGGAACTTCAAGAGGGCTGATTTTGTCAACTTGAACAATGTACTCCCTGATGCTCCTTGGGAAACTGGTTTCACAGTTTTTGACTCCATAAATGACACTGTGTCATACTGGTCAGACCTATTTATTGACACGTGTAAACAGTTTATTCCGTTCCGCGTGGTCACTATTCGACCCAGGGACAAGCCCTGGATCAACTGTAATATCAAGAGGCTAATAAGGCAGCGCAATCGCGCGTGGAACAGATACAAATGCCAGACACAAAAGCCTCGGCCTCACACGCTCCTCATTACTCAAAATATTGAACGCCTCTTTCAGTTATACAAACGGAAACGTAACTTTACAGTCAACGCTATTAAAAGCTCCATTCGTCTTTACTTTACCAAACTCCGATCTGAACTAGACTCAAGAGAGATAAACTCTAAAAGGTGGTGGAACCTTAGCAAATCTATTCTCGGTCACAAACTTTATCAAAACATACCAACTCTTATTGACGGTGGAAGGAATATTTCTTCTGATATTGAGAAGTCAGTGACCTTCAACAAGTATTTTGCTGATCAGTGTAAGACTCCACATGATGACAATCCTTTGCCCTTGCCCGACCTTGCCTTCCGAACTGAGGCCCGCCTGTCTATATTTCAAGTGCAAGTAAATGATGTGGAAAAGATTTTAAAATCTCTGAAAACCAGTTCTGCTTGTGGTCCTGACGGTATAGGCAACACCCTTCTTAAATACTGTGCCCCCTCAATCTCACGTTCTCTCACTGATCTGTTCAATCTCTGCTTATCCAACTCATATTTTCCAGATCCCTGGAAGAGGTCCAACGTGTGCCCCGTTTTGAAGAAAAGTAACAAACAGTCAAAGGAAAATTATAGGCCTATTTCACTCCTCTGTAATGTCTCTAAAGTACTTGAGCGTCTAGTTTATAACGTTTTCTATGAGTATCTAACCTCTAACAATTTACTTTCTGCTAAAAACTCTGGCTTTAAGAAAAACGATTCCACCATAAATCAACTTGTTAGCATTCTTCATACTATTTACAGTGGCCTTGAGTTGGGCCATGAGGCCCGTATGGTTTTTCTGGACATATCCAAGGCCTTTGACAGAGTCTGGCACGCTGGTCTACTTTTTAAACTGAAACAATTGGGGTTTGAAGATCCTGTGTTACTATTTATAGAAAGCTATCTCTCAAACCGACTTCAACGTGTTACTATTGGAGGACAGACCTCACCTTGGCTCCCTATAGAGGCTGGAGTGCCCCAAGGTTCGATCCTTGGTCCCCTACTTTTCCTCGTTTACATTAACGACATCACTGTCAACATCACCTGTGACATCCGTCTATTCGCAGATGATACCAGTATTCTTGAAATTGTCCACGAACCAATGGCCACAGCTGAAAACCTTAATTATAATCTTATACAAATTCATCGTTGGGGCAAGCTCTGGCGTATGACATTTAATGCCATAAAATCCATCTCAATGACCTTCTCAGCTAAACGACATAAGCCAGATCATCCTCCCCTACTTCTTGGAAACACACCGATACCTGAGGCGACTCTACATACTCACCTTGGAGTTACACTCTCAAGTAACTTGTCATGGCACCAGCATATAACACGTATTGTTAATAAAGCCAGCCAACGGCTTGCTCTTTTACGCAGACTCAAATATAAACTCTCCCGCTAAACACTCATACGGCTGTACAGTACAATGATTCGTCCTATCCTCGAATATGGGTGTGTCCTGTTTGACAATTGCACTGAAAACCTGTCACAATCTATAGAAGCTGTTCAGTATGAGGCAGCCAGGATCTGCCTTGGCGCAACTAGATACACTCCACGTGTCTTACTTCTCGAAGAGCTTGAATGGCAAACTCTGGCAAATCGGAGGAAATACTTTAAACTTATTCTTTTCTTTAAACTGTACAATAGGTTAACTCCACAATACCTACATGATCTCGTTCCTCGTGACGTTGCATTCACTACTGGGCGCCTTTTGAGAAATCGTACTGAATTACGCCAAATTAGGTTCACCACCAATCGCTTCGGCGATTCATTTCTCCCGTCTGCTATCAAATTATGGAATAACCTCCCGGTTGATACTCGTCTCACCAATTCCCTGCCGCAGTTTAAATCTAAATTAAATCTATTACTCTTAAGTGTTGACAAAAAGCCCACATACTTTAAACATGGAAGTCGTTTTCTGAACATATGCCACACGGAGTTACGTCTTAACTTCTCTGTTTTAAACGCCCATCTACATCATGTCAATATCCTTCCAGCCTCAACGTGTGCATGCTCTCATACCACTGAAGATACGAAACATTACCTTTTGTTCTGCCCCAAGTTCACTGTGCAAAGGGTCCGTCTACTGAACACTGTGTGTCACTTACTCGCTCCAGGTGTAAATCCGACTTTAATAGTTCAGTGCTCTAGTGACATTTTACTAAATATTCTCTTGAAAGGTAGTGAGGACTTGCCAGACACTGATAATGTATTCATCTTTGAGGCTGTTCAGACATTCTTATCAGAATCTAGACGTTTCATCTACTAATTTAGTATATGATCTAATTATAAGTCTCCACTATCTGGCATCAATTGTATTATTCGTGTACAAGCCGTGAATTTAGTCTTCTGTTCTCGTCCAGTGTGTATTGTATATATTCCTGTGCGTCCTTTTATGTACTGGAGAGCCTCCAGATTAGTCTTTGTGTACTATTAGGCAATCCAGAGAAAATAAATATGTTTATACTATACTAAATACATAACACCCTGATCCCCTTCCATAACATGTATCCTGGAACAAAGTGCTGTCTGGTTTGCCAGTCGCACATGCACGAAATTATCACGGATGGTGATGGGCATGCACATTTACACACACACACACACACACACACATACATACATACATACATACATACATACATACATACATATATACATATATATATATATATATATATATATATATATATATATATATATATATATATATATATATATATATATATATATATATATATATATATATTATATGTAGGCCTGTATTCTTGTAGTGTTTTGGTGGCCAGGACTCACAGGTGATTTCCACAACCTGCAGCATTGGTGATACGTGTGTAAGGTACAATTTAACTGGAAGTACCTATTACAATTGTATCTCCAGCTCAAGTGTCCAGTGCCCAACCTACTATACGGTAAGTATAATAAATCACACTGTTTAAAGAGTTTCATTGATTTTTAGCAGCTTTTAATGTGTGAACTCAACTTTTTAGGAGTCAAAGTATTAAATCAGAGGGCAGAATGGTTTATTATTCACTACATGCGAAAGACGACTAATTTGGAGAAGTTACCACTTGCACGCAAGGCATCTAGCACGGGAGGGGGGGGGGGTCCCAGTGCATGCTGGGTTCAATCAGTACACGATTTTCACTATATCAAATATTTGTGTACATATTTTTATGACAACTTTTCTTGTGAAGATCTATCAGTAGGTTATTGTTCCCATTATGGCCACTAGTAAAACATAGGCCTAATAATACATTAGAATATTAATATGGCTTACTCCAACTTTCTTACACACAGCTGTGTTGTGAGTAAACAATGTCAATATGAAGAGTTCTGGCCACTTGCATCCAGCAAAGTCCGTGCGTCTCTTGTAAATGTCTATTTTTAAAAACAAGTTATAGAAATTTCTATCGCACATCTAACTTTAATGACGCTATCTTGCTTTGTTCTCATTCAAAATGACAGGAATTATGGTGCTTTATAATTTGTGTTATAAACGTTGTGAGTAGGCTGAACTAGATCCGACATCTTTATCATTAAGTTAGTGTTTCACTATATCGCGGGCGTGTTGTGATGGTTTTCGCATAGACACGGTTGGCAAATTATTGTTTTTCAATGTGCCTTTTGCTTTCTATCCGCGAGTTTTAAGGATGTGGGGTCTACTCCTTCCAATATCGCTCTTGCTGCAACATAGTCCCGATGCTCTGACAACAGTGCTGCCCTCACTCCTCACCTCAGTGCATCTGGCTTCTCCTACCGACTTCACCAGACGAAATTAAATACCAAGTCTGTTTTTAATTTGCACAACAACAGCATTTATACACTGTTAGGAATTATTCTTCTCTATCGAAATTTCTTTTTTATTCTTCTTTACTTATAGGCCTACCCTCTCTGCTCCTTATTACAAGCACGCACGGAAGTGCCTCCTGTGTTTACCCCCCGGGGTAGCCCCAGTAAGAGCTGTTACATGTAGGAGTAACTAATCACAAGATGTTGGCTAAGCCAATAATATATACATGTAATGCCACGATACATTTAGTGTAGGCCTATTGCTACAAATTGTCAGAAGGACAAGATCCTCGCACATCACACTGGTCTTTTAAGTGAAAGAAATCCAAACACCAGTTAATGATGTCGGAGTAACAGTAGGAAATATGCAGATTAATTTCCCGCCACGACTGCATACCTGATTGCCAAGTCTCGCTTAGCGGGATATAGCGAGACACGGGTGGGTACCTGTGCTGTGGGGACAAGCGGGATATTACTAATATTTTGGAAATAAAGAATACCTATTAAAGGCAGATGGAAATTTTTCTTTATATATGGCTCGGGAAGTACTAGAAGAATACCAGTTTGGCATTTGTGAACTTACATTTCTCGAACAAAAAAAGAACAAAAAACAAACAAAAAAAAAACAAAACAAAACAAAAAAAACCCCGCTAATTTTGTGAGAAACTGTCCGTGACAGTGATGTGACCCGCACGTCCCCCGTGATAGCCTGGCGTCAAACCCGTGCTTTGCGGCGGGAAATTAACATGCAGAAGGCGTATAGTCACGGTACCGCGTTCCTTGCGTGATCTGCCAATTTCACGGTACCGGTACTGTGTGACTGCAGTGCAGACACATAATCTTCTGAGTCAAGGTTCACCAACAATTCAGCCAATCAGTAAAGCGGACAGGCTTGCGAGGTATTTCCTGTCCAGTTTAAATGCAATCACATTCCCCTGCAGTTGTTGACGAGGCAAGATGGGTGCCCATGGAGCTATCACCGATGATAGCTCCATGCACACGTGATGCCGTAGCACCGAATCACTGCCATCTAGTCATCAGATACATGTACAATGTAGGCCTACCTCAAATGTGCGCCCGTTTCTTCTCACGGGCCTCTAGAAATCTCTATCCTCACCTTGTGACACCCATGTCTCTCTTTAATGTGAAAGTTCATACTTGCACAGAATTGCCGAAATATAGGCCTACTTAACTTACACCGGAGTTCCTGTGTTGAACTCACCAAGGCCTACAGGCCGGCTTGCTGCTAAGGAAATTTGAATCCACGGGATGTAGGCCTAACCTGAAACTCCAGGACGTTACAAATGTTAATTGGGTTCTTCCACCGATATGAGCACCTTTCCTGTCCATAGGCTAAAGTTTTGTGCCGCTAAAATAGGGAAACAAATTTTAAAATACATTTTTGTCATTTTTGATTGCAACCGCATAATGTGTAACTAAGATTTTATAGTGATGAGTTTCCACGGCAAAAACCTGACTTTTCAGCAATTTGATCAACCCCATGGAGCTAGATTCTTCAGAAACGCCTGTTCCCAGACCCTGTTGATTCTGAAAATATGTTGAATATATGCCTATATAGAACAGCAAGTCAACTCATAGAATAAAATGGGATTAAGTTATATATAAAGAAACATATTTACACATGGAATAAAAATATCAGAATCACATAGGCCCATAAAGGCATACTCCACAAATTTATGTTTACTGTATATGTGACCGAGTTATTAATTAATTAATTAATTAATTTATTTATTTATTTATTTATTTATTTATTTATTTCGTAAATCATTTTGGGGCCTATGTATGCAGTCTATGTAAAATCCACATTGGGACGCTAAACCTATTACTCAAAATGTGTGAAGTTAGATGTTTTCATATTTTTTTCACATACAATTAACTTAGGTTAGGACACACAACAGACCAGACCAGGCTTACAGGCTCCAAGTTTGTATATTTTGTGTGATCATGGGGTACCTGTATGTCAAACACACCATGATATGTCGGTAAAAGGATTGACCATATCGTTCGTTTCCCTACTTTACCAGAATCATCTGAGTGTATTTGTTAAAATATGTGGCAAGACTTGAGGCCAACGGTCATATGTAGTGCTACAGGGTTAGTTGTTCAGCATATGAGGCGAGTTTAAATCCAGTTCGATATTTATGTTTCCATTTTGTCTTTTTGTACTCAAAATGGTGGAATTGCTTAATTGTTGACCTGCGAGGTTTTTGTGTTTGCCAGTCACCCCTTTGAAACCGTGATTTGCATCTTGTAGACACATTTAAGTTTGCGATAAGAAATCATGTTGGAATGTTCAGAAGAGAAATTCATAGGAATGTCAGCTTAAACGCAAGAAGTATTGGAGTATGAATTGTTGCATATTGAGTGTAAACCTGACAAAATATACAATTGGAGGGGTTACCCTTAATATAGAGCATCCCGCTGTGCAAAGTGGTACCGGGACGCCAGACTGCCGAACTGTTGTCACGGTACCGTGATTTTTGCACAGCATTCTGTCGCCACAGTACTGTGACATTTACGCGGGGTTCGGGTTGCGTACCGTGTGCAAAAACAAAACAAACCAAAACAAAACAAAACCCCAAAAAACAAAACAAAAAAAACAACAAAAAAAACAACAAAAAACAAAACAAAAAACAAACAAACAAACAAAAAAAACAAACAAACAAAAAAAAAAAAACAAAAAAACAAAAAAACAAAAAACAAACAAACAAACAAACAAACAAAAACAAAATCAAAAAACAAAAAAAAAAAAACAAAAAAAAAAACAAAACCTGGCAGCTAAGAGATGGCACGGTAAGCGCTGCGGGTAACTATAATTTGCTGGCTCGACTGAGATTGACTCTGTGTTGCCAGCTGTCAACTCGCTCTGACTTGTTTCTCCCATCGAGGGAGACACCTCTGTTTTTCAGATGCTGTTTAACCCTCCCCCCCCCCCCGCGCCACCTCAATTGGCTGTATCAGGCCGCATAGTTATTGATACTGCATGGACAGATAAACCTATGCATTTTACCCTAAATAAAATGTCACTGCCGAAAACTGCTATGTTGAGTCAGTCGTAGCCTATTACCTACACTGTTACACGTGTCAACACCTGTTCCTACAACGCAGGAGAAGACGGCGGCTGTTTTCGTGTGTTCACAGCACATTTTTATTGTTCATGAGGAACTAATTCGAGGAGTATAGTGGACTTAAACTCAGGTAATGTGAGGGATAAAGGGTTAAGCAAGCAAACTTTTTTTTTTTTTTTTTTTTTTTTTAAGTTATCATCCATTTCAGATCGACACGTAATTTCACCTATATGAAACAATGACCTCTCGCGCAATACATGTACACATTCAAGTTGGCCGGTGCGCTCACCTTCCTGTGAGGATTTTTGAACACGGCACAGAATCTGAATCCCACGTAGGCCTATAAGCACCGCCCTAATAATGGCCAACAGTACTACAAAGGGGTGAATGAATTGCTGCTGCCTCAAATATTCTGTTTAAATTACTGAATGTATTGACACAACCAGATACCCCTAACCTAAAACTGTTCTTTTCCAGGGTCAGGGTGCAACATCAGTTCTTTGCTGCCAGAGTGACAAATGCAATAACAGCACGGCACCCAGTGGCGTTTTCTTATCGAGCAACTCAAGCGGAAACAACACGGCCTGTTGGGCAGGACTAACTATCATGTTATTGTTCATCAATATTCTCTACAAAATATGGACAGAAGCATGTTAAAATTCAAAGAAGAAATTAAATGTGAGTACCATTTACACAGTTAAGCAGTAAAACTCGTCGATTACTGTCACCATGCACATCAAGTTTGATGCCTTGATCAAGAGGATTTCCCCACAGTGCAGCTGTCACAAACCACGTAACTGACCGGAACAAGAGAACTAGAGACTCAATTGCATTCCCTCATCTAGATGGACTATTCTAATCCATCTTTTCTTGAAATAAAAGTGTGTTCATTTTGAAGTATAATGTGCTGAACCAGTTATGGGGCGGCAGTTTTCCATTGTTGTGCCTCACTACTGAACACCCGGTACAACAGTTTTGCCTGGTCATGTTACGAGAGTTTGTCAATCAACAGTTTCAACCAGCCCAGGTAGCAGCGGCCCAAGACATCGTAAAATACAAACGACTGCAGCCCAACCACACTCCGTCTTTCGATTTGCCCCAGAAGGGCTGAAGTGGTATTGACTATAAGGCTAGAAGACATCTCACCTGGGCATGCCCAGTAAAGCCCAGCCTCTCTCTCTCTCTCTCTCTCTCTCTCTCTCTCTCTCTCTCTCTCTCTCTCTCTCTCTCTCTCTCTCTCTCTGTCTCTGTCTCTCTCTCTCTCTCTCTCTCTCTCTCTCTCTCTCTCTCTCTCTCTCTCTCCCCTGAACCTAGAACTAGAAACAAGTTCTGCCTTAAAAAAAAAAAAATAAGCCTGACCGCGGGGATCAAGATGTTGTTGAATTAAAAAATTCACTTCACAATTCTGATAAAAAAAGGGAAAAAAAGTTTTGCAAGATGAAATTATAAATAAATCCAGGATTAGTAAATGTAATTTCCATTTAACTTATTCATGTATCATGTAAAAATAAAAAAGACTCACAAAAAATAACAAAAAAATCCAGAAAATGCAGAAGAAATTTACGACAGGCTGCATACAAAAGGACTAAGAATTTTACCCAAAGCACCCACTTAAATATCACCCAAGAAATTTATAATAGGTTCTATACAAAAGAAATCAGAATTTCACACAATGGACTTACTTTGAAATCTTGATGGAAACTCTGCAATGACCACTTTATAGTCTGTCCATTGAGCAATATTGGGCAAAAATAATTGTCCCTGTTCAGATGTACATCCTAGACCAGTTTTCCATGCTACTGGTTCGAGACCCGGCGTTCCATGCTCACAAAACATAATGTATTTTCGGTGCTCCTTTGATGCTGGTGGACTTACATATGTACAGTCCCCGACCTAGGACAACTCCGAATACAGTAGGCCTACTTATACTGGGTTAACTACAATCAAATGGGCCCTGTCGATTATGACATTCACGCATACCAGCCTCTATTGAACCAATCTTTATTTAAGAATGGGTATAAGGTGCAGTTGGTATGTGCGTTTCCCATTTTCGGCTAGGAGATTGGTGCCGAAGATTGCTGGTTCGAAATCCGGCTGTTCTGTGCTCAAAAACATAATATTTTGGCTCACTGTTTTCATCAAACTAAAGGTGCGCCACTGGTGTCATAAGCAAGATACCTTCCAAAAATCTCACTTAATATCCAAGGAAACTCACCAAATATCATCTATGATAGTGCACATTGATAAGAAGTCATGTTGTAGGTGGAACCACCAATATCAAACTTTGACTAGATTTTGTGTGCACACTCGATAGATTCTGAAAGTTACATGGTCTAACAAAACCTAGGTACACTTCCTTTGATACTTCCTTTAAAATCATAAATAAATTCTTAAAATACAAAATGTTGAGAATCGTAATTTCCATCCGTAAATTTTTGTCAGAATAGTTCGCGTGAAAATGTAAACAAATAAACCACGAGGGTTCAAAAGTCACAAAACAAAGTGACTCCGCCTGTCACGGGACTCTCTCTGGTCACATCGATGGGCCTAGGGTAGACACAACGTTATTCCCGTCCATTGATGCGAGATTCAATATGCCGTCAACGAGCTGCGCATGTCTGTCGTTACGACTTAAGTTGTGCAGAATAAACAGAGGTCAAACTTGCAATAAAAAGGAACCGCAATGATTGGAAACTTGGCTTATCTAGTGGTTTCCTTGTATTTGTTGTCATCCATCGGTTGATAGGTTTATGTTTATTTTTTCCATTAAATTAGCCCTCACAAGTGATAAAAAGAGAAATATTCAGATGCTGGTTGCCAGGGTAGCCTAACAAGTTGATTGAGAGATAGCTGCGTCCTGTCTCTAAAGACATCCCTCCCAAATAGAGGCCAAGTTTCACGGGGCATGCCCAGCGGAGACGTGCAGGCCCACTTGTCTTATTGAGACGTGATGCAGAAAACCGTGTAGGAGCCCTAAATGTTACCCCCACCCCGCCTAGAAATGACTGTCTGCCCACTGCCCCCCCCCACCCCGCCTAGAAATGACTGTCTGCCCACTGCCCCCCCCCCCCCCCCCCCCCGTCACTTTCAGGCTATCAAAAGTTAGGGTAAAGTGCAGATAGGACAAAATTTTACATATAATTCAATCTGGAGCAGGAATTGATAAAAATGAGCCAAAATAATAAATGGCAAGGGGGTCAATTTGAGGCTTCCTGCTCACTCGAGGGCAGCCCAGAAATGACGGGAGTCACTTTTAGGCTAGCCTAGAAATGACCGGGGTCACTTCTAGGCGGGTTAGTTTTAGGCTTCTACACTAGCACATATTGAGGAGGAGGCAGAGGAGGAGGCAGACACGGGTAAGACACGATTCCGCCGATGCCTCGAGGGATCCGCGCTGCTCTCGTAATGCCAGGTTGCTGGCAAGATCTGATTATACAATGGTGTTGGGATTATGCAACACTAGCTACATACCAAAACGGATCCACAATTCACTAGATTTAACGAGAAATACCAGTGTTCTAGTCTAAAAAAGGAATCACATTGAAAATTCGGTGTCAAATTTAACAGATTTATTGACTCGCGCATATCTGTCTGGCGGTATCAAACGTATTTTTGATGGGGAAAGAGAATCTACAAGAAAGTTTTGCAAAGAATTAAGATATGGTATGATTCAGATTGCAGAGATCTATATAAAGGCTTCAGAAAACTAGCTGCTGTTCTACAAGATCAGCAGTTCAATACAAGTCTTGTTCAAAATTACAGATATAAACGAAGGCAATACAAAAAACTACTGAATCGCGAAAAAAGATAATCTCAAAGTAAATTGATACAACAACTAGAGTATCTGGAAGAAAAAGATCCTTCATCTCTTTGGAAATTGTATGACCAATTATGCAACCAGTCGGTCTCCAGACAAGTCAATCCAATGACTGTCATGTTGAATAGAACATTTCAAAAATCTGCTTAACGGTGCCAAAATTGGAGCTCAGTAAGGTTCTGGACAATTTTATCCAAAAGAAAAAAAGGACAAAATATTTGATCAATTAAACTCTAGGTTTACTTCGACCGAAGTAAAATGTGCCATAAGAGGCTAAAAAGGCACAAGTCGCCAGGGACAGATGGAATCCTGAATGAAATGTTCGAAAGTGGTATCGAACTTTTAGTTCCTCTTTGTACTTCACTTTTTCAACACAATTATATGTAGTGGCATCTTCCCGACTCTTGGCGTGAAAAATATACTGACACCTGCGCACAAGAAAGGAGACACTTACAACCTTAGAACTACAGAAGCATTGCACTGTCTAGCCACTTCTGTAAACTTTCTGCCCTCACAAACAACAGACATTATCATTACTTTGAAAATAATATACCACCACACCAAATTGGTTTTAAGAGGGGTGGCAGGGCAGCCGACCATATCCTTATTCTTCTAACCCTGGTGGTTGACAAGAATGTGAGCCCACATTTCGGAAAGAAATTATTTGTATGCTTCGTTGACTTTACGTGCGCCTTTGACTCAGTATGGCGACAGTCGTTATTGTATAAGTTTTACTTCAAAATGATGTGGATGGAAACATCCTTGATGTTTTAACTTCAATGTACAGCAGTCTTAAGTATTGTGTCAAAACTGAAAATGGCTATACAGAACCATTCATGTCAAACATGGGTGTCAAACAAGGCTGTGTCCTTAGTCCGTTACTGTTTAGCTTATTCCTGTCATATTTACCCGAATTTTTTATGACCTTTGTGACCCAGTTGCGCTGCATGATATGAAACTGAATGTACGTAAATTTTATGTATGCCGACGATCTTGTTTTGACATCAGAGTCTGCAAATGGACTACAACAGTGTATTAATAAACTGTACAACTATTGCAGCACGTGGCAACTAAATTTCAATGCAGACAAAACAAAAGTAATAATATTCAACAAAGGGGGACAGAAAATAAATGGTACATCTTTTACTTGTGGAAATAGAACTGTTGAAACTTCACAAAGATATTGTTATCTAGGAATTGAATTTTGTTCTTCCGGCACATTTACTTACGCTGTAAATAAACTGATTGACCAGACCAGTAAACTACTTTTTAAACCACGACAGTACCGTGTTAAAAATAAGGTCAACATGTCAATCAAATTATTTAAGAGTCTTGCATATCATGTCTTGGCAAATGGCAGTGAGTTATGGAGTGTATTTTCATTAAAACAATTGGATACCAAATTTTACCAGTTATGTGACAAGTCATTTATTGGCAGTATACACACAAAATTCTGCAAGTTTGTGTTTGGTGTCCTTCATAAATCTACCAATAGCTGAACTAGGTAGTTTTTCAATTTTGATTGAGTAACAACTATGTGGTGTTGTGAAATACTGGTTGCATTTACAAGGCAGTGACCAAGACAGTCTGGTATCTAAGTGTCTTCTGCAAAATTACACATTATGTAGAATTGGAAAGCCATGTTGGTTGGTGCATATTAAAGATATTTTAAACTTCGCTGGCATGCAAGAAATCTAGTGTAATGTAGGTGGTGCACAACCCCATATTGTTACGCACAAGTTAAGACCACAGATACAATCTATATATAAAAACTAAATGGCATAAGCAAATCAATAGAGACGTCACTAATTCTCATAAGTTACGTACATACTGTACATTCAAATATCATTTTGAACCAGAAAGCTACAAAACTACCTTAAACAAGATATACCTGTTTACAAAATTAAGTCCAAAAACACCAGTGGAGTTGCGGAAGTGTCGAACTTGCACTTTGGATGTTGCTGAAGATGAAAAAACTTTTTGTTAGATTGCGAACTCTATGGTGAGATAAGGAGCAAATTATTTCAAGATCTAACATCAGCTTATGGTAATTTAACTCATATGAACAGGGATGATAAGTTTAAATCTAAAATGAATTGCAGAACATTTCAATGTGCCAACCAGTCATTAAGTTGTAAATTATGCATATGCAATACGATATGAGCACCTAGGGCATCAAGAAATACCCTAGGCTAACTCACTGTATTTATTTAGATCCGCGGGGCACCGGTTGTAAATATGTAGTTTTGATATTGTTTGTCTTCTATATGTTATGACAATCTTGCTCAATAGCGTGTTGCATTGTCTGTATGACAACGCTGTATTTGCACGTTTCATGTCAATAAAGTTCATTCCAGTAGCTCTATCCATGTATTAGTGTGTTTGCAGCTCGCCCTTCTGTCCCTTTTCTTGCCCTTTTGCAGCTCCGCCACTGCCAGGCGTTGCGCATGAATGAACACCGGTACGGCGGACTCGCAGGCAGTTGCTTGTAGTGTTGCTATTTTGCTCACAGCCGTGAAGGGCTCGTCACCACCATTGGCGGTACATCACGGAAGGCTACGGAAGGGTTTAGCGGAATAATTGGATTTGATTCAACATTCCTGTCAATTTCTGTCATCCCGTTCGTTCTATCATGGGTAGAAACATGCTTTACGCAACAAAAGTTTTTTTTCAGTTTTATTCAATCAAATTCATAAAATGTGCAGATCCTTCCGTTTTTGTGCGCTATCGTTTTATCAACATGGCATGAAGAACCAAGAATGAATTTGACGAGACACTGATTGAAGATCTTTGCTTTGTAGGCTAATATGTAAACGGCTAGCACCGTAAAAAGCGAGCGCAGCTTTAAATCCTTGTGGTATATATATATATATATATATATATATATATATATATATATATATATATATATATATATATATATATATATATATATATATATAAATTATACAGTTGACTTATATATATATATATATATATATATATATATATATATATATATATATATATATATATATATATATATATATATATATATATTATATAGTTGACTTAGCACGTAACTGGCAGTGTCCACTTTAATACGAATGGTGAAAAATAACGGGTAATAAACCTGGGGTAATAAATTTAAACAAGTGGCATAATAGCGGGCCAAGCCCGCTCATACGTTATAGGGACAAGAAATAGTGAAGAGCATGACTCACAGTCTTATAGTGTTGCCAGACTCGAGAAACCGTACGGGCAGGGAAGCACTGTTCTGGAAACATGATTTTTTTTACGACACTTCAGCACTTAAATAGTTTTTCCCCACACATTCCATAAAAATTAGTCAGTTGCTTCCATTTCAATAGCTGCGAGTGTCAGTATTACGGAGTATCAGCACGAAAAACTTGTCAGCAAATATATTTGTGTGCCTAGAAAACCTTTAAAGATTGCCTATTGAGTATTTAACTCCTGCAACAATAATTTTTTGCATGCAGCTATGTCAAAAACCTAAAAATTGAAGTTGGAAAGGCACATCAATCTCTTAAGTTTTAGGCTATTCAAAATTAAAATTTTGAGTATTTGCATAAATCAAACTGCGACAACTTTGATTTATGGTTAATTGGATGCATCTATCCCACAAACCTGACGTTTGAATGACACCCCATTCTATAATATAGTTTTGAAGTTATTCCAGATTTACATTTTGCGTTTTTGCCTGATTTGAATAAATTGAAGAGCCACAACTTTGGTTCATGATTCATTGGATGCGGCTATATCACAAACCTATATATTGAAGTTATATTTGCACCTCTATTCATAATAGTTTTGGATATATTCATTTTCTACAGTTTCAAGCGCTCCTAATTAGCATAATTTTAAATGCTACAGTTTTTGTTGATTGTCCATTAGATTGGCAGGTGCACAAACCTATTTGTACTACTTTAAATTTTGTGTTTATATGTGATAAGTTGGAAGACATGGAGCTTTTAAAATTTTAATTGCCCCTAATTTGCATAATTTTTTTAGATCATTACAGTTCCAAATAATATACACAACCCTCTTACCAGGTCTATCGCCATGCCAGGTTTGGTACTTTGCGGAACAATAGTGTCTAAGAAAAACTGACCACAAAATTCACACGCAATAGATAAATAAAGAATTAAGCATTTGAGGAAAAACAAGAAGTCTGTGTTCACACACTGACTAAATAATGACGACGGCACCAAGTCGCTAGATCCCTCTAGTGGCAATGTACTGAACCAGTCTAAAGGGGAGTGGCCGCAGTACCAGAGCTGAACAAACCCATCTATCGTACAGCCCATCCTTTTTGTTATACACTGTTCCACAAGTTTAAGTACTGTGTCCGAGATCTCTGTATCCCATTTGAAATAGTGTCGTAACCTGTCGCAAAGACTTAATGGCTACAAATATGAAAATTGTGATAGATTTCCCCGATTTATTGTATTTGTGTCCAGAATTGCTAGGCAGAGACTGGCCTTTAGGCTTTACGCTTCGCGCTTGGAACTCCGAAGCATTCCTCTGAAGTATGAATTACTGTGGATCTATTCAAGAATTTTAAATGCTTAGAACAAAAACGGAACATAACTTTCCGTGAAAGAATTTGTTCTTCCGTTTTGCGAGTTAGAACAAGCTCCCTATCATCATCGTCGATAAAGTGAGAACATGACCCGAAGTGGCTGCGTCCATCCTTTCTAATCTCGTATTCTTTTCCTCGCGAGATCATTGCACGAGATTTAAAGGCTCTTGCGTAGCATAGGAGTGAGCACAAACTCACTAAGAGAGACGATTTCTAATGTAACCGTAGTGTATTTTCAGGTTTCCGCTGAGATCTGAAAGACCTAATGTCAGTAGGCTTGAAGTATGCTTACTCATAACCAGGTCGCCTTCCATGTTTCAGACCCATTGCAATCATTATATATACAGGCCAATGGGAAGCCTATACCTAATTAGTATCATTTGAACGACAAGGACCGTAAAAAGCAAGCGCCGGTTTAATGTGCAAATTTAATGTAGGCTAACTTGTAGCGTATTATGAAGTATAAATTGGGCCTACTTATATCTACCTAGGAATTTTAAGCATGTAGAACAAAAACATAAACAATATTCATGAGTGAATTCGTACTTCAGTTTCACAACTGAGAACAAATTATACCATTCATCATCAATAAGATGAGAAAGTGATCCAAAATAGCGAAAATGGCTGCACCCATCAGTTCTGATCTCGTATTCTTTCGGTCGCGAAAAAACACGAGATTTGAAACTATCACAATACACTTCTGTGTCCAGTAAGAAGCTGGGGTAGGCACATATTACCATAGGAGCGAACTTGCGATAGCTGCAAATTCACCAGCATTTTCCAGGTAAGCTTATGTATAGGCCTATATACATGAATGGTTCCAAAATTAGGGGAATCTTGTTGTTCCAAACTTCTACCTAATCCACATATATAAGCAGCTAGGTTTCTTTTTAAACACATAAAGTACATCTATGTGACAATCATGACTATAAAAT